>JARFOC010000472.1:1573311-1628668 GCA_031763485.1 Osmoderma eremita
ATTATTAATTTTTCAGAAAATGCCAGGCACGTGTCAACTTGACATGTACATACAATTGAACCTAAGTTTGTAATTATTATTATGATTCAAAATTCATTAATAAATTACATATAATTAGCATTTTTGAAACACAGCAATATATCACAATATACGAAACGAGGATATCAATTTCTTTTAGTTTACCTCACTCCTAAAATAAACCTTCCTATATTTCCCTCTTTCAAATGGCGATTATGAGATAATGATCCTGTTGATGATATGTTGGGTGATAGACTACAGATTTTAGTTCCATCACCATGTTTTACTATATTAGTAAGAAGACTTGAACCAGGCAAATTTCGTGAACTAAAAATTTTATTGGAATTAAGAAATTTAAAACAAACGTATACTAACACATCCTCAGAAGCATCAGACATTCTGGCTTTCTTTGGAGAGCTAGGACATACATCTTCCATTAGATGCAACGTAGGCAAAGCATTATGTCGAAGATATCTCTTTCCACCTGTATAGTAACATCATCGATTTTAAAATGTTTCGAACATATCAACAAGGTAGATTTCTACTCCATGGTTTTTTGCCCAAAATATCCAAATATTTGTGAAATTGTTTTCTTTTGAAAATTTCGAATATGATAAGTTGAAATTAGGTTGTATGTACTTCTTACTGATGGAAACGGAAGTCACTATCAGGAGATAATAGTCTACGAATGTTTTTACATCTAGGCACACTACAAGTCATCCTATAACATAAACAGTGATTCATATCTGCACACAAAAATTACACCACGGACCTTATTAAATGTTCACACCCGATCTTATAAATTTAGTTTAATATTATAATACAGTCCAAAGGTGTGAATATTATTTAGCTACAACTTCAGATTAATGATTTAAATTCACATGACTTACTGAAACACCTACTTCAAAAAAATGCCGATGCAAAATATTTATAAACAGAATAATCTTAAAAATAAAACACGATCGACCAACTCAAACAATAAATATAACCTCAACAATTCGCTAAGGATCATCTAAAAACCATATGCTTGACAGGACATACATCAAAATGGCGGCTCCTATAGAGTCGGAAATTTGCGGATGCGCAATGGTCTAAGTACTTTCTAATAGTATTATTCGGATCTATGATAGAATCATATTTTTACAATTTAAATCAACGTTTTCCAAACTGTCTGCCTGTGGGGCCGCGAAAGTTTAACGGAAGTGTGATATGAAATAAATGGATAAACAAACAAAATCACTTATTTAAAAACTGCAATAATTATTTCAAAACTAAACATATGTGATAACAACACGTAACACTACTAAATGCGTATGAAGAGAGCTACAGAGGTAAATCTCTACGATGAAAGCGGTTGAAATACATTAACTTTTAAAAACCATTAACTAGAATTGTCAGATGTAAAAAGTACATTGAATTGATTGAATGATTCTGAATGAGATCGGGGAGTCCTCCATCGATAGAGAGGTGATTTATTCCTTATTCCATATTCAGGAGGCCGGACTCTTTGTGTTTGGGCGTCGGCGTCGCGACGTTCCAGTTCTTCTTAAAAGCGAATTTGCTTGTAGGTGATCTTTAGAAGTGATTTATTAAGGCGCCTTCTCAGCTCCCTTCACAAATTCAAAAGTTATTTATTTCTTGGTAACCTCCCCGACAACCGCCTCCTTCACTCGAAATTTATCTCGTCGAGGATTTACTTTACAAGGAACATGAAAATGTGAAAGAAATTGCGCTCATAAAATGCATATGCGCGATTTATGAAAAATGCGCTGGAGAGCATATTGTCTTCGTGCGGTGCAATCATAAAAAGCGAGAAGGTAATCCCAAGTTGATAGTTTTTTTATACATATTCGTAGCTGATCTGAATACGAATTGATGATATAACATAATATACTCTCTAATAGTTTATTTATAAGAGGAAAGGATAATAAATACAATTAACCGCATTAGAAGCATTCTAAAACAGCTTTACGATGATAAAACTATTTGTAACATCAGATTAATAAATTCGTGTTACAACTTGCTTTAAAGCAAGAAACGTATCTGTTTTTAAATATGTTATTTGACCTTTTATTGTATGCAGAAATTGGTCAGCGAAATTGGTTTTAATTCTAACAATAATGATTTCTTAATAATTAGTATGCCTACCGCTTAATTCTAAGAAAAATGGTACTACTTTGACGCAAGAAAATCGTTGCAACATATGTAGTTTGTTAACCCCGAAAATATTCCCCTCATACAGGTTGAGACGTGCTCGGGTCGCCCTGCGTGGTTAGCGTTAGGTAAAGCTCTCCGCCCGCGAGTTAAAACCGTGAAGTTAGCCGCGAGAAAACCTTCCGGCAAGCTCCGCGGGACCTGGGGGACGAGTGACCTTAAAGTTAGCCAGAGCCGGCTTAGATTATCTACTAAGACACGCAGCAATATCTTCAAATAAGCGAAGTGAACGATATTTACATGTTTGTTTTTTCATGAAATTTTAAGGAAACGTCATTAAAGAATCTTTTATTGATGTAATATAAGATAACTACCGGAAAAAAATTTTTTCGTGAAATTCTATTTCACTAGTATATGGAGCATTGGACGGCAAAAAAAAGTTACTGAAATAATATTAATTACTATTATTATGTTATGGCACGTACATGCACTTGTATTTATAAAAATAAACTTAAGATATTTGCTAGCTATCCCACTGGCATTGCCTAGTATTTATATTTAACCGGGCTATAGTGGGGTACCTGAGTACCGCTCTCAGACTGAGCTGCTTTGGCAATTCGAAGAGCCTAGATCTTAAGTCGCTTCACGGTGTAATAATGATAACTCACGGCCGCCTTCGACCCCCTGTATTTAGCTCGCGCTGAGAAAATGTCTTTGGCTATTCATAAGCAATGTGGTGGATTTTGTTCCCCAGCTCCACAGTGGAATTTGAGGTTAGATCACTTGTCCCACTTATGTATTGAAAACTCACAACGACTATGTGCTTACCTTACTATATATCAAGGATTGAAACAGTTGATATTACACTAACTACAGCAACAGATATATAGCTTTTTGACTTTTCAGTTAGTCCTTGCTTAGCGAAGATTTGTTGATACCTTACATTCCTTCGACAATCTTCCCAGCTCAACAATATTGGAAAAGAAAAAGAAAAACAGCTGTTCTTTCGTTTTCAATCCACCGCAGATCAAAGGTGCAGGGTGCTTGTTATCAAGCCTGTGAATTGATTTTAGTGGAGCATTATCGAGAAAGGGCAAACAAAATGTTTGCAACTTTGTTAGTAACTAGTATATACTTTTCGGTCTGATTTATTGTTGGTCCCCTAAAAACTCTTTAATTTCTTTAAGGAATGCAAAAAGTGGCATTCGATCGAATGAAGAATTTATAAACTCCTTTCAAAAGAAAATCGATAAGAGGAAGCTTAACTAAATGTAATTGTTGGGTAAATTCGATTAGCGCCAACCTTCAATATTTCACTGCAAACAAAAATCTTTAACTCAATTATCTTCCGTCGTCGGGGTCGCCCTATTAAATCATCAATTTGCTGGATGACGCGTCGATCTTAAGCGAGTAAAAAAACAGGCCTCCGGAAAATAAGAACCGGAAGTGAAGTACTTTTAACCCGGCGAATGTTACAGCGCCATCATTGATTGCACTTTTTCGGCACTAAAAATCGATTTATTGAACCTTATGGAGATGTAATTAAACAACAGATTTCCCACCCCTTTGGTCCGATGAGTGTATTAATATCGCATTGGGACATTCCACAATTGCATTACGCACATTCCACTCTGCCGTCGCGATAAACGTTAACACGCCCTGAATATTCTAAATAAGTAATTAAACTGATCCGGTGAACAATGTTCAAATACACAAGGTGGCGCAAAAGTAATGTCATAATTTGAATTGGCTGCCATTTTGTTATAAATGAAAAAGAAGGGCTCTGTTTTCATAAAATGTTCATTTGAAAGTGTAATATTGATGACATTAATTGGAAAAAAAATATATCGACCAAGTAGCCACTTCTCGAGTTGATGCATAATTGCGCTCGTTTTACGGCATTTTGAATTGTTGCTCGCAAAACATCTGGCCCCAAATTGGCGATTTCTTCTTCAATGTTAGCTTTCAAGACTTGCAAGGTTGGTAGTTTGTTGTGGTAAATGCGAGATTTTAAAAAGCCCCAAAGGAAGAAGGCTAGTGCTGTTAGATCTGGCGATCAGGACCGCCAGTTCAAATCTCCAAAACGGGAGATCACTCGACCTGGAAATTGGTGTCTCAAAATCTCCATAGTTGCCCGAGCTGTGTGAGCGGTTGCTCCGTCCTGTTGAAAGCAAAAATGATCGAGACCCAATGCAGCAACTTGCGGCAAAAAACACTCGTTTAGCATCTGCCTGTAACGCTCACCATTTACGGTTAGGGTGGTGCCATCGGCGTCTTCAAAAAATAAGGGCCAATCACTTTTTCACTGCAAATGCCGCACAGTCACATTGAGGGGATGCAATGGCTCTATGGATTCTCTGTGCCCCAGAAACGCAAATTTTGTTTGTTAACATAACCACTTACGTGGAAATGGGTTTCGTCGCTCATTATGATTTTTGATAAGAAATCATCCTCTTCTTGCACGAACTTCAACCGAGAATGGCAGTAAGTTAACCTTGTCCGACGGTCAGCAGGCAGCAATTCGTGAACAGTTTGCACTTTGTAGGGGAACATTTTCAAATCTTTCACCATCTTCTGATGCCTAATTGTGTGCATCGTCGTCTCGTTGATGTTTGTGGATTCTCTCTAACGTCGTCATCAACAGCAGCAATGTTCTCGTTCGAACGAGCACTACGAGGCCGGCCGCTTCTTGTGATATCTTTAGTGGACCCAGTTTACACGAGGCGCTCAGCCAAACGCTTAATTGTTCGAGCACAAGGAACACGACGACGAGGATAACGACGACGAAATTCACGCTGTGTTAAAACAACAGACTGAAAATTTGTCAAATAAGCAGTAACAATAATTCCACGTTCTTGAGGTGTGTATCGCTCCATGGCTTGTTGACAACTAATTCTCTATATATCCACAGCATAAATGTCAAAGCACACTGACATTTGGTGCCATCTGCAAAAATGGCAGTCAATTCAAATTATGACATTACTTTTGCGCCACCTTGTATATGTACTTACACGCAAATACAATACATATGCATACATATGTACATATGTGTATCTACTTTTACGTGATATCTGCATTCTTCGGCATACATCTAGTATTTGCATTTAAATTATGTAACAAAACCCGATCCTTATCCGCTCACGTCCTATAACAATTTCGCCCGTAACGCCAGCGAACGTATGATGGGTGGGATAAAGAAGAGACGCCATATTATGCGAACTAATGCAACTTGTAATATAACTGGTTTCGTTGAAAATGTAGTCGTGCCAAGTTCAATCAATAATTTACCTATTGCTACATAATTGGATAGATACAGCGGTGTCCAGGGAAAGGAAGGAGCCACACGTTAATTTATTCCATCAATATATACCTACTAGTAACAATTTTGTAACAATAATATTTTAAGAGCATATTCATGTTGCCCGTCCATTAGTTCGAAAACAAAGCATGTCACATACGGTTATCAAATCAGCATTCAAAAATCGGATTACGTAAGATAATATTAAAAACGGGAAATAAAGGTGCGTATCCACGATGAAACCTTTTCATGAGTTTTTGGTGTCACGAAATAAAGAACTCAACAATCACACTGGAAACAGTCGAACAAATCGTGTTTTCCCATGATGTCCCATGAAAAAGCACCATGTAAACACGATAGTGAATTAACTCACGTGAAATTTTGCACTCACGTGCTGCTCATGGGTCTTTGGCGCTTAATTTATAGAAAACAAATGAATGCTATTCTAGAATAAATTTGCATAGAATATATTTACACCAGGAAAATAATACTGATCTGATGACTAGATTTTTTAGGTAATTATTACTACTTTTCATAAAATGTGCATACGTATATTGCTATGCGTCAGATGTGACTTTTGAGGGGCTCATGTTAATGTCAAAAAGTTACACTGCACATGTGATTTAGATTTGTTAAGGTCGATTGGCACTTTACTGCGCATTAACGTCACATCACCGTCCGACAACGTTACGTAAAGATATTGCATAATAGATTTCTTACGGTAATCTGTATTAATAAATGTGGATTTTCGTTTGTTAAAAATCTAGGATTTCCGAAAGTTCTTCACCGATTGCTGTGAAATTTTGATACAACGTTCAATTCGAATACGAGCATGTTTTTATATAACCAAAGGGGAGGGGGGGGGGGGCTACAGAGGTGGGAGAGGGGTTAGCTTAGATCATATATATTACATGGATACCGCTATATTTCCCAACTATATTTCCAACATAAAAAGGAATCAGCATTTCTGCCTAACAACGGTTATTCGTATGTTCTTGTTCGCACCTGACCACGCATGCACCACGGTGGGAGAAGCGCGCGAAATTTGAATTAAATTTGACATACATCAGAGAGGAATCAGCACTTCTGCCTAACAACGGTTATTGGTATGTTCTTATTCGGACCTAACCACGCATGGACCACAGTGGGAGAAGCGCGCGAAATTTGAATTAAATTTGACATACGTCAGAGATAATACCACCTCTGACGCATAACCTAATTTTTTAATGTCAACATAAAATAGCTCGCTCATAGAGATTGATAGACAACAGTAGTTGACATTGACCACACATTGACTGAACTCTAACCTAAGTCTAACGGTATCTGTCTAATGTCTGTTTAATAAAATTGTGAAATCGCATACGTCCAATAATAAATCGCACGGAATCCGCATGCATTTCCGTTTCCGGTTCCACGAGAGGTCAGATAAGGGATAGCAACATATAATGTTCATAAGCATGAAAGTAATAGCTCGAAAATCGTAGAAGTAAATGTTGGAAACAGTAACGTATATAGACTGATATGGTGGTAGCGGTAACCATGTAATACATATATATGATCTAAGGGGGTTAGAGACAAAAATATGCACTTTGTTGACAGATACTATTATGTGATAGGTAAAAACATGCTTAAATTGAATTGTCATAGATGGCCCACCTTTGACAGGTAAAAGCATGCTTAAATTGAATTATCATAGATTATATGATATTGCGTTGGAATTTTGACAAAATGCTGCATTTGAATACCCACGTGTTTTATATTCTTTAAAGGGAGGGGGCACAGGAGGGCGAAAAAGGGCGGGAGGGAGTGACAGGTAACAGCATGCTTTTCTTTCCTTTTAATTTAATCAAACTGGACCACAGCAAAGCGTGGCCGGGAACAGCTATCTATATAATTAAATAAAAGTGTTCGTTTCTCAAACATCTAGGATCTCCGAAAGTTCTTCACAGGTAAAAACATGCAATGTCTTCATCGGGTGCTTTGAAATTTTGACACACCATTGCATTCCAATACGGTCGTGTTTTCATATGCCTAAAGAGGGGTCACAGAGGGGCGGGGAAGGAAGAAGGTGGAGGGTGTGACAGATAATAATATGCAATTTCTTCAACAACTGCTTTGAAAATTTGTCATAAAGTTGTATTTAAATACAAGCGTGCTTTTAATATATAAATGCCACACCTGTTACAGATAACAATAACATGCGTTTCCTTCTTTTTAATGTAACCAAACTGGGCCACAGCAACGCGTGGCCAGGGACAGCTAATATTCATATAGAGACGTAACGGAACGGAACGTCACGAATCGTCAAAATACAGAATAAGAACAAATTTGGAAATGCACTAAGGACTAAAAGGAGAAGACATAGTGGGTAAAATTAAGGAACATAGGTTAAGATGGTGGGTTATGCAGCGCGAATAGATAAGACGTAATAAGTTGAATAATGGATTGGGAACCAGTGAGGAGCCGAAGACCTAGGGTAGTACTGGATCAAAGCGGTTCCAAGAAATGATAGGGAACCCTAGCAGGATCCCAGTGACAAAAAGCCGGAAAAAATTACAAAGATATGCAGAAAGAGCGGATAATTTTAGAGGACTGAGCCCCTCCCCCCTACGTCTTAAAAAGTATTTTATTTTTGACGTGAGTGTAATTCAATATCGAGTTAACAATAATTAACTAGTTTTAAACATTAAAGCAAAAGTAATCTACAATATTCAACAACATTTAACTTTGCACGAGTTCACCCAAGTATATTGATAAAAGAGAACATAAAAATATTTTCAACTTTCTCTAATTAAAAACCGAAAAAGTCGATGTCTCAATCGAAATATCTTTATAGCATCCCATTGTCGCTTATTTAATCAGGTGCCAATGTCTACAGCAGGCGAGTGCTAGGCATAATTACGATAATCGGGTCGACTGTGCGGAAAATGCGAAGTAATTCAAGTTTGAAGCGAAATTTCCGGTCTGTATTTTCTGAAATATTGGTTGCAGTCGTTCGCCCCTGCGTCAATTACAACGCCGTAAAACTGAAACTAGCAAGCAAGGACCTATATAGGATCGATCCGTCGCGAATAAAGAACCAATATCCGTCTTGATGGCCCTCGTAAGGGATGTTCATTTAGAGGAAGCAAAAAAAGTTTGATCGAAGACCCACCGTAGCAGTTTAAAGGACGCTTAAAATGTGGATAATGACATCATCTTCGGAAAGGCCTTCAGTCGACATGCAAGCGCTTTTCTAATGAAGTACATTAATTTATAAAATTTATAATGAAACATATTATTACTATGCTCTTCATCTCCCATATGTGTATACACATACGTATATACAAGGTGCGACAAGTTAATTCCGGAATGGCCGTGTGGTATCGCCCGTGACCTAATTGTATCGAAATCACATCCGCAGATCCAGATCCAGGAGTGACATCACCCGTGCTAATTAAAAAATGGTATATTATAAAACGGATAAACGATTGATTGGCATATAAATAACACATATCATGGGTGAATTATAATCAATGCATCTAATCAATGGGCCAGTAGCTATGTATGCCCATTATAATGCCCTTTAGCTGTACTTTCCTACCGCCACCGTTCTTTCTGTATGCATTTCTAAAGTAAACCAATTCGGCATAGAAAAATTAATTACACACAGATAAAAACATACAAGTTACAAGAAGAAACCCACAAAAAGGAATATCAAGAAACAAGTGAGGGAAGATTAGAGGCAAATAAAGGAGCAAGAGATAATTTGGAACTAGAAGAATTATGGAAATACTTGAAAAATGTATTTAAAAAAGCAGCAATAGATATATATGTGGAATAAGTAAGAACGCAAACCAAAGAAAACAAACACCATCAAGAAATAAAAAAAGCAGTTAAAGAGAAGAAAAGGTTATGGAGAATTATTTAAGCACAGGAAAAGATATCCAGTCATACAAAACATACAAAGCACAACCTGAAAACATGAAGGTCATAATCAAAGAAGCGTTCGTGGAAGGAATTTGGAAAAGAATGGAAGAGAACACAATGGGAAATTATAAACCATTATATAGAACACTACGGAACCTGAGACAAGAGAGGAAAAACCACTATAAAAAATATTAAGAATAAAGAAGGGCAGACACTAACAGAGGAAAAAGAAATATTAAAACTGTAGGAACCAGCAAAATCCACACAGGCAAACAATGGTGAAACAAGAAATTAAAATAGAAGAAGTTGTGAAAGAAAATTGGTAAAGCAGCAGGAATCCATTACATAAAACCAAAAATGATAAAATTTATGGGAGAGGGAGGAAAAAGTATATTACACAAAATCTTATCGATAGCATGGAACACGCAGAAGTAACTCCACGACTGGCAAATTGCAATAATCACTCCCATCCACAAGAAAAGAGAAACAATGCAATGCAATAACGACAGAGGGATTTCCCTACTATGCGTAGCCTATAGGATATATGAGAAAATAATAGAGGAGTGTTTAAGACAACTTGAGCTAACATTCCTAGACACTCGGGCAGGTTTCAGAGCAGAAACATTGTAAGCGAAAACATTGTAAGAACTGGAGATTTAACAACAGAGCAACTCAAGACAAGGAGATGGGTTAGGCAAGGAGGTATTCTCAACTCTCTACTCTTTATAACACTAGTAAACAGCAAAGCAGGGCAAAGAGCAGATATAAGAACTCTTTTATACGGTATACAAAGCTGGCACCCATATCAGTAAACGAACTCCTGTACGCAGATGATCTAATTTTAATTGCAAACTAAAGGAGCGAAGAAACGAAATAGAAGCATGGGTTGAAGCACTAAGAGAAGAGAGTACGAATTAAATATAAATATAAAAAAGGCGGAAGTTTTGGACATAGGACGCAATACTACGAGTACAGCCATAGAAGTAGAAAATGAAGTTCTACAAGAAACTCAATTTATTAAGTACTTTGAACCCATGTTTGAAGAGAAAGGTAGTCTAGAAAGAGAAATTAATAATTGAATAACATACACCAATGAAATCTATAGAGCATTATATAACATCTGCCTCAACAAAAAAGGAATAAGCAAAAGAGCAAATATGATGTATGAATCAATAATAGCACCTATACTTATCCTCCTCAGAATCATGGATTTTAACAGAAAAACTGAAAAGTAAGGTACAGGCCTGCGAAATGACAATATTGAGAAAAATAAAGGGTGTAACAAAGCTAGATAAAATAGGAAATGAAGAAACCACAAGGCGTTTAAAGATAAAAAGTATAACTACCAAAATCGAAGCACAACAATTGAGATAATTCGGTCACGCATCTAGAATGGGGGAAGAGAGACATTCAAAAATTATTTGGGAAACTAAAGTACAGGACGGGGTGCGCTCCTAGCCTCGCACCCAGAATTACGTGGAATAAAGCTATAAGGAAAATCTTAGCAGACATGGCATTTTGTGGACTCAAGCAAAGACAATGGCAACAAACAGAAGACAGAGGAGAAGAATAATTATCTAAGAGGAGAAATTAAATTAGGCAATTCACTCTAATCTTCTACACTGTAAACATATTCTTTTCTACAACCAATACTCAGCAAATTTATTCTAATTTAATACCACATCACATACATAAGTAGGTACATCATGTTAAATATGGTATATCTATGCTTTCTTCCCTTCGCCCATTTAATATGTTATATGAATATTTGCTTCTAATGTAACTGAAGACATTTTAAACAAAATTCGGCTTCAGTATATTGCAGTACTGCATATTTGGGCTTTATGTTGAATCTCCCCCGTTGCCTCCAAAACATCTGCTCTGAGTTTAACCGCCTCCTCTCTTTCTTTGTTATTAACTGCTAAATTAAGTGCACATAATATTTCCTGTCCCAACATAAATTTCGTGGAATGATTTTTATTCTCCGGATTATCGCCACAACCGCCCCCGATGTTAATAGAACTTCTGACGCACTTTGTTCATAACTCAATGTAATGGGTGCCCCGGTGCTACTAACACACACAAGTGCAAAAATATTACTTATAACTTTCCGCGTTTATTTTATTGGCGAATGAAAATAGTTACAACTACGTTGTTCTCGTCTCTCTCTCTCTCTCCCCCCATTTGATTTACAACGCGAGCACAACCCTTCATATTTCACTCCGAGGGGTAATCTGGTTTGAATTATAAGGAATTTTTAGATTCAAGTGGAATAAAGCTTCGTAGGTGACGCTTTTTTCTCTCATTCCTTTCCCGCTCTCTACCGTAACCTTTCAATTTCTCGTGGCGGTAAAATACTAGGGAAAATAAATTTATGACGTACATATCCATGTTTTTCTATAAATTATACGTGTCAAGTAAAAAATATCGAAAGGAAAGTAGCGCGCAAAGGGTCAGTTTAAGACAGGAAGAGAGTGAGAGAGAAGATCCACTGGGAATTGCAAAAGAACGACCTTAAAGATGACGTGCCCTATATATGTATAATAGATAAGCTCATACGTCAATGGCTATACATATGTTATGCGCATATTAATTTTAATGGAATATCTTAAAGATCTTAGATAACTACCAAGATGTATCTAAACATAAAATACTAAAGAATGGTTATATTGTTGATCCTTTTTGATATTTGTTATGCCCTCTATATCAACTTAAACTAACTAAATTCCTACAGAATTCATTGTAAAATAAAATGTTTGTTTACGTTAAAAAATACCAAACTAAAAAAAACAATAGATAGTAAATATATTTGTATATAAAGATTTGCACATACATGGGGGAAATCCTTTCAGAAAAGTCCAAATCAATTTACCTATTAGTTGATTCCAATAAGGGATGGCACGTTTCAGTTCAATTCATTCGATTTGTGCTCATTTTTATTCTGAACTCGCAAACCGAAAATGAGATTCGTGACCAATTGTCGTACAATAAAGGTGGCGAGACTGCTGCTACGAAGATAATTATCGAAGAAAGGAGCACCCCTTTGTTGTTAAACGGTGAACCTCTTCATTAATATGTGGGACTAAATTCCCAAGAATCCGTAGAAATGCAATAAGCACGAACATAATTCAAATTGCTGCTATTCATATAAATTTTCTAGATTATGAACTCCATTTTAGCACACAATTGTCGAAGAATTAGTTAAAATAATTTTTCAAATGTACATTTGTGATATCAGCTATGTATATCACTATACTCGTTCAAAGAAGTTGTTTGAAATGATTGATGCCTTTTACCAACCCATTAAGTAAAAAGTTTATTTGGTTTTCACTATACTTCTTTTGTACTTCAAAATGCTATCAGCAAGCCCTAATGTATACAATCATTTATTTTTTATGTTATGTATTTTACAGTTGATGAAAACAAAAGTTATTCAAAACCAAAGACTCCGTATAATATCCATACACAAATTGTAAAATAAAGTGATTGCCACAACAGTCCAAACCATCTTATCTTATTGTTGAAAATTAATGCATAAATACTAACATAAGATCATGCATCAATAGAGTCAATACTTGAACATTCGTTCAGTAGCAGAGCAAACAGTTGTCGATTCCTCATTCAGGATGTGATAGACCTCCATTCTATTCCAAACTCTCTTCCACCCCATTTTTTCGACCAGATAATGTTTGTCCACTCCCGGCGCTAAAAGATTAATATTTATCTCTTGTCTACATACTGAATCATCTACGGTATGAGCTCCGTTAGCACTTAATGAAATAGCCCGTTAAAATATAGAGTACTCGGATTACAGAATCCACAACGAAGCTATAGATAGCTATTTCAACACATTATACCAACATCAAAACTATGTATTCCCCAAATTATGAAATTTTGCAATGTGTATCTCAAGTTTCAATGGGACCCTTAAGACTTGAACAGCCTGAACTATTTTCTGGGTCTTGGAGCTTTGTACTAGTATGCGGACGATATCACTATCATAGTAGGGGGTCATCGGATGTAGAACTATTAACACCTATAAATGCGCTTTTTGTAAGTCAAGTGGAGTAATATGAACAACATCAAAATAAACATGGAAAAAGCAAAATTAGTTCGTTTTGCTACTAAGAAGAAAGATATTACCACTTCCATCTAGTGTTGAAACGGAACAAATTGAGAAAATATACCGGGGAAGAGATAAATAGGAATGAACGATCCATTGTATATTGCTATTTAATAGACAAGGAAATATGGAAATGTGTAAAAGCTATAAAACTTAAAAGAAGTGCAGAAATCGGACGCCATCATTATTTGGTTCATATGAAAATTGATATTGGAACAAAAGAGTTTAAAAAAAAGAAAAGAAAAATTGTTAAAGAAAGAATCAGACCATATTAACCAAAAGAAGAAGCAACACAAATAAAATAACAAAAATAACTGAAAAAATATGAGAAACACGGAGAAACCCAACAAAACTTAGAAGAACGATGGGAAGAATATAAAACTAGCTTAAGAAAGGCGGCAAAGAAAAAGGCTATAAAAAGGACAGAAGGGTGGGCAAAAGAAATGAAAGCAGCAGTGACTTATTTTTACAACCCCATCTTTCATAGCTAAGATAGTGATAATTTTTTGTTTCATACTGTGATTTTAGTGGAAATGCATTATGAATTACTAGGTTTGCTATACCAGTCAATGAAGATGGTGTTATCATCATTTCTGATTATTCGAGTGCCTAAAAACGGTACACTTCTATCAGTTTGTTTCAGACTGACAGCACATATTCTTTATTTTATTCAAACTGTGTCCAAGTGTGTTTCCTTTTTGGGAGTTGGTGTTATCTGTGGATAACAGAGTATCCACCAAAGACATTTATCACCTGTACCTTTTTTGAAATTTCAATGTCATTTCCGTTAGTTATTATATTCTAAATAAACTAACACTTTATTTATCATTCACAAGAATTCATTTGTCAGTATTTATTTCATAACGGATATTAAAAATATTCTGTCATATAAAAGAATTTAAAGGGTTGTTCAAGGGATAACATCTTCAATGAATATTCAACATATATCAAAGGTTTAATAACATTTCAATACAAACATTTTTCATTTCATTAAGAAATGGGAGAATAAGGAAAAGTTAAATGTTCTTTTCTCAAGAATATTAAAAAAATAACATGTTTCAGTATGGAATAGCAAGTATATTTGCATGTTTTGGAAATAAGAAATTTCCAATATATAATCATCTCAAATTTTAAGTTTTAAATTAAGTTTTGGATTTTTGGAATTTCGTTTTAGTAAATTTCAAGTTTGAACACAAACATTCGCTGTTTCTTTTTTTTGTTTATTTCTTATTGCAGTTTGCCTTTCTGCTAGTAATTAAATATGATCTACAATGCCGGCATTCTCCTATACAAACCAACGTACGTTAATCCCACCAAAACTAAACATTTGCATCTACCCCTGCAACCCTCAAATTACAAGCATTAGTCAGATATTCAATGCCGGGCCAGTTAATTGCCTTGTCAGTTAGTTTAAGCTGACCTAAACTAAACGTTTCTTTAAGCCCATCTATCAAATTTAGAAGTTACGAAAGCGTACCGAATTTCTAATCCAATTAATCCACAACCTAAATTATAAATTCGACTATGCTTAACGGCTCTCTGTGAATTAATACGCCCCTAGACGAAAAGAACATTTTTGTGTGATCTTTTTGTAGTGCTCCCGGCAATTTACTGAAATTAATTAACAGGACTTGTATTTAACTGCGTATATTACGATGAAAAGTGTGGTGTGAATTTATAGCTGTTAACGTATTATATTTATGGTTAGGTGCTGTTTTATCGTTCCGTCAGTTGATATGGTTTATTAGATTTGGTTACAGTTTTATTGCAGCAAATAAAGCAGAAATCGTTTCGTCATAAGTTACCCTAGGAACTTTTCCATTATACCTTATTATTAGATCTAATATTGTATGTTTAGCTGTGGTACTATTTATAGTAAAACTAATAATAGATATCTTTATGAGTGGATCTGTATTAACCAATATAGATATCATTATTTAGAAATACACTTTCAAAATTGTAAAAAACAGAAAATTGTAGTCATTTCTGTGAATTTCGCTCATTTTTTTTGTAAAGTCTATACTTTACTTTACAAGTATTTGCCGTGTAAATGTACATGAATACGACAGGAAATTGGCAAAAAAAATACAATAACATCAGTCAACAACGACTATGGCAACAAATATTTAAGACGACATACTTTCAATTCAAAATATAATAGAAAATCCTTACCGGAGCTTCAGCATGGTTTCTATTCCAAAAGGTCAATTCTAACAAATCTAATACTGTTTCTTTAAGATGTTTAGTTGATGCTGGATGATGGGCTATCTGTTTCTGATCTTTGCAAGCCCTTCGACAAAGTTCACCATCTTTCCGTACTAATTAGACTACAAAACTTCGGAGCGCATGAGCGATTGCTGAAACTTATCGGTTCGTACATAATGAATAGGACCCAATATATTGCAATTGATTAATTCAAAATGTTATCTCGAGCGTGCCTCAGAGATCTCACCTGGGCTCCCTTTCATTTACTATATTTCTTTACGATATTGGGCATTGCTTTGAAAATGTTAAATATAGCCTATATGCGGATGATAGTAATTCTTTCCTTCCAGAGATAAAATAGATATGATATCAACGAAAATATAAGAATTGCAAACAATAAATAGAATTACGAAAACAGTATGAACCGGCAGTACATTGACAGACTTGTACGTTAAGTACAGTATCTCTAATTCAAACATATTCCACAGCTGTAAGCTCGACTCTCCGTTTATTTCCGAATATTATCGTCAACCAGAAGTAACCATATATCACTCCTCGTATTGTATATGCATACACGTATTTCAAGACTTTCATTCTTAATGAACTACAAAGCATAGCAGTAAAAGAAGGGAACTTCTAAAACGGCATTCAAGCCTCCACTCTGTCTATATTCCAGCATCATAAGTCATACTTTTGTGTAGCGTATAAAGTTATAAATCCATTATATCCGAATAACAATACGTATAAATGTTCAACCCCTGGGTCGAATCGTTACGTGTTATTTTGAAATAAAAAGTATTTTTAATATTTATTAGAACTTAATGAATACCGTGCAGGCTCATTTCCATGCATGTAAATATTTCTACCGATATCATAAATATTCAACGCACAGCCGCCGTTATAAATAATTTACCCACCGGAAATAAATTTATTTATTCGCAAAATAGAATGTTTTGCGTGTCTGACAATGTAATACACACGTGAGACCCTTTTTTCTCCCTGCGAGAGATGAAGAAATATCAAAAGCAGGACGCTGTTCAGCAAAGACATCAAGGGGCGCCATGCACGCACGCAAACTAAAGATTTATTTACTGCGAACGTAAAAGATGCTATCTCTTGTACGGCGGGTCTTCCTAAAGGAAATCTCCCGCTTACGAATCTTTAGAACTACCCTCACTCTGTTAACATCTCCGACGTACTCTCACTTAAATTACTTAATGTACTTAAATTTTTGTAGAGTATTCTTTTCAAAGCGGCGGCGTAATCAAGATCTCCGTCGAAAACAAAAGACCGTGCGCCCTGATTATTATTCAACGCTTATCGTCTAATTCCCACGTAAAAACACTTGTGTTTCGTTTATGCGCCACTCAAAATAAGGCATGTGTGAGTATAAAGAATAATCACTACGACCCTATAATTATTCGTAACACAAATTTTATTAGGAATATCATCGGCTTTAATAGCTCGTAAATATTTCCCGTTTATTTTTAGCTTTGCGAAATTATTGAGTTGGAAATTTAATTGCCAAAAACAAGGCAGCAAATTAGGGAATAAAGTTTCACGGCTTTTAATCAAATTTTCACAATCCAACAGAAGTAACAGAAGTTTAAAATGTTAGCTACTTAATTTTGTATTACGAGCCGACCTTACTTATTAAACTTCCTCCGATAAGGACTGCATAATACAAGTATGCACAGTCTAGTTTAATCGATATCAACAAACTGTGATATAAAAACGCAAATGTTTATTTATGGTCAGGCAAGTATCCACATTCGTTGGCTCTGGATATCACAGCAAGAACATGATACACGGGCCAAGTGATAAACGCACGTACGAAAGTTCGTCAGGGGTCGCTGGCTTCCAGGAAGGCATTGTAGCGAGAGAAACTGATGACTGAATTTCAAGTTCCCTACGTTTTAATGCAAGAATTCATCACTTTTACCGTCTACCGACAACGGCTCCGCCAATTTCAGCCAAAGGGATACACATCTGGTATGTATACTTGATATGACCTCGCTCATACAGCTTACAATTAGTTATTCCTAATAAACTACAAAATAAAGAAACTTAAAAAGGGCGCATGGCCTATCTAGTTTCCCATATATGTCTATATTATGTTTCTTCTTCCATTGTAACACCAGGCACTTATCATAATCCATTTTTACAACCGTGTAAACTCAAGAAATCTTCTTTAATTATATCACCATTGGTACTAAAAGTAAGACTATATGTCTGTTGTGGTTACAGTCGTTTCCGCAAATGGTAAATATTTATGAGTTTTGAGCTAAAATCGCTTACGTACACGTCTGAAATAAATCATCCATCCTTACATTTTAATTTTTTTCCGAACAAATGGACGGCTATACAAAGAAATCAAACAAGTAGTCAAAGCAGCCGATTATCTGAATATTTAAGAGACGCTACCTGAAAAAATAAATAAATATGTTAAAAGTTGCTCTCACGAACAGTATGGCTAAATTCTCCATAAATTCTGTACGTATTATTACTAATGCGTTCGGCTAATGCCGGGATAGCGCAGTGGTAAGAGCGCTAGGCACCTGTACAGGATGTCGGGGTTCGAATCTCCGTTGCAGCAGCCGATGTTTCTAAAGATCGATGGTGGTCGGTACCCCTCCCGGTACCCTTCAGTGTTGAGGATAAATCAACACTGCTACCCTCTAGGGCGAAGAGAGGCAGTAACAAGCCATACACTTCACACATACACACGTACACAAACCTAATGTAGAGTGATACAATAGGCCTCAAGGCCATAGTGTTAAGCCTCTTCATTAGGATACAAACAACAACAACAACAATGCGTTCGGCTACATTCTACGAATTAAGAGTTGTCCCCTCTCACACCCTGGCAGTGAAAATCCGAATGACGTCATACCAAAAATGTGTCTGGTACATTTTTGTACGTTACTCATTGGGCTGGCATAGTGAAGACATGGTAGAACAATTGGAAAAAGGTTTTCTTCTAGCAATTCAACATGCCCCTCATTTCACTAACAGACAAGTCATTTTCCAAAAAGACGGAATATATCTTTGGATGTTCATCGGCTACTAAACGAGCAATTTTCGGAAAGGTACAACCGCCTGACCGGCAAAGTCATACCAACTAACCCCGTGCGACTATTCCATGTGAAGAATCGTGAGAGATGGCGTTTCTTTCCGAGAAATCACAAATCATCTGCAAGATCGTATTTTTAAATGTAACTCCAGCAGTTTAATAATGAGCCCCAATTGTGTAATCGTATCTGTTCTGCCATCTCCGAACGTTGTGAATTCTGTATTGAACATGAACGTCTCCACTTTGGAAATTATTTGTAAATATAAAGACTTAATAGACACCAGTCTTGTGTGGTGTTTGCCTTCCGTAAACGATACCGTGTCCACATTGAGCCCCACGTAGTACTATCACCAACGATTACTATTTTTACGGATGGATCGAAAACCACAACAGCGATTGGAGTGGAAATTTTCTCTCCGGAAGTAAAAATTGACTTAAGCCTTGCTTTTGGAGGACAGACCTCGGTCTTTCAGGTGGAGGTTCTGGGAATCCTACAAGGTGCGAGTGAGATTTACGCAAGGGGCCTTAGAGGGGAGCATATTGCTTTTTACAGTGACAGCAAAGCTGCCCTAAAGGCTCTCAACAATTACAGGATCGCCTCGGGTTTGGTGGCTCATTGCTTCAACACGCTGGAGGCTATCGCTGTCCATAATGTCGTATCACTCGTATGGGTGAAAGGACACAAAGAAAACCCATGCAACGAGGCTTCCGATGGGTTGGCCGGATGGGGATTCTGCATGAAAACAGATGGGAGTCTGCAACTACATTGCCTGCTTCTTTCTCGCAGCAACCTTCGCCAAGTTGTAGGGCTATTAACAGGCCACTATAAACTGAATAGCTAATAGCTATAGCTGAATAGTCCCCTCTGCGATGCATGTTACATTCAAGATGAGACGACGGAGCACATTTTGTACGCTCGTTCAAATTAGGAACTCTGTTCTATGGGAGTATTGACCCAGTGTGGGCGACTTTGGTGGCACCTTGACTGCTGCACTGCTCGAGCTCGTCCTAAGGTTGGAGCGGCTCAAGTAGGCGGTGGAAGAGTGACGCCGTCTGAGGGAGTAGCACAAAGGGCCCAGTGAGGGTGGCCCAAGTGCGTGTGGCTCTGTTTTAATCCACACACCTGTCCGACTCACGCTTTTTTCTTCATTTTAGGGGAAAGTGGCTTTTAGCACATCCTGTATATAAGATAATGGTAAGACCGATTATGACGTATGCAGCTAAAACCCGAGCTGATACAAGTAGAACTTATCAACTGAAATGGACACTAAAAAACATAGTAGGGAAAGCAAGAAGAAACAGAGTTCAGAAAAGAAATGTAAGATGAAAATGATTTGTAAAAAATGAATGAAAATCTGGGGCTCTTGCATCAACCCAAGTGTTACCCAAGAAATACGCGTGCCAAGAAAAAAAAAGGTTTCGACTCAAATAACTGATATATCTCAAGATTATTAAAATCTGTTTGTGCAACAACACATATAACTCTATAATATAAATAATAATAAATCAATAAAATTAATAGAAGAACTAGCTAATAAAAACCTAATTAATATTGTTAGTCGCTACTAGACATTCGCGGTAACAATTCCATTAGAATATAAGTCATTATAAGAAATTGATATATTCATATAAATAGTATTAGCTACAATTCGGAAACTTCCATGAAAGTAATATTTTCTGTGCCCCATGCTTGCACCTTTATACTAACGGACAAGGCATAAAGGGGTAAAAGGAAACTTGAGGGCGAATATCGTATAAGTTAAGCAGTAATTGTAAATCCGAACACACTAAAATGAACTATGTATGCTGTCGTAATTCAGCCCTAAATATTTTATAGTGCTTACCGCTTTATTTTGCACTCGCAGGTACTAAATAATAATGATTACAGCACTGCGCGCAACACTAAGAAGAATTTATTGCCGATGTAGTGCAATAATATTGTGTAAACGTATACGTCGCTAAAGTAGTTATCAAGTATTTGAAATAAAGAAGAGTTAGTTAAGGGTAGGCCAAATCCATTAGACGGTGTAGTCCAATAGTTCTCTAAATGTACTCTACGGAGCCTTGGGCCTCCGTCAGATGTCTGCAAGTGCGCCGCAAATCATACAGTTATACAAAAGTTAAATCATTGCTTTCACAACTACCCAAAGGCTAAATATGAATTGATTGTGCGTTGTATTATCACGATAGAAGCTGTTTCACAACAGCTACACATTATACCATGCGAAGTTGTCAACACCTTGTGAGATAATTTATGTACACCATTCCCTATGGTATTACAGTTTTACTCAGAAAATTAGCTTTTTCGTCGTGATATTGGCTGGTGTTACTTTGAACTTAACATTTTGGACACCAATTTGTCTTATGTTACCACCGACATATTTAAGTTAGTCTCGCTGCAAGGTAAAAAAAAAGTCATTGTATTTGCGACCGAAGAGGATTCAGGACAATGCAGGTTGAAAACAATGTAGTGTATGCCAATAAAATGAGGAACGAAATGATGACAGCTCTTGAGGATCCGGGCATTTTGCGGAGACGCCAGCGTGGACCAACGGCTGTGGAGGAAGAGAGGGACAAGATCGATTTACCATAAGAAGAAGTTTCGAGGATGAATGGACCGAAAAAGAGGACCCACGGAGAATCTAGGTAGAATTATATCAGGCAGAAGAGTGTTCCGTCTGGGTTTAGCTATGAGATAGCATTATATATTTAAACAGGGAGCGAACTAAGTTCGTGATATATTTATGTAGATAAGGTGGCTAGCGTAGGGAAATGATTAAATAAGGAATAATTTGATAGAGTAGGAAACTCCGTGTAGTACCTCGGAGTGAAACACGGGTTTCACGGTACATCTTGTAATTAGCCTAAGTTTTTCTGTCAAATAAAGTGTATTTGCAGCTAACGCCAAAATTAGAGCTTTCGGGAATTTTGGATAAATAGCGTCAAATGTGGAGATCAAAATTTCAACTATAAATTCTCCGGATTAATAAATTATATACGTATGCACGTGATACGTATACGTATAAGCCGCTCGCTGTATATAGGTTATCTGTATCTAATACCCAATGCAAAGAAACAGGTTTCGAATCGAGATCTTTACAAACGTTTTATACTTTATAGTGTTTTGCTGCAACACTGCTATAAATTTACATTCGACGTTTTCCAACATGATAAAGTACTGCGTCTGCTATGCCAGAAAACTGCCACAGACGTAGCAGTTTCTCTTGGAATTGGTTAGCTGCTACAAACTGCTAACGATAGTTAACAGCTGCAAAATAGCAGGTTACTTCGTAGCATCGTGTCACTAGTTTCTTCTCTATTCAACTTTAAACACTCTGCACGTCTCCCATCCGATGTACATCGTTCTGAAAGAGCGGGGTCAGATAATTATTAACTTCATCATGTGTTCGTTCCTCTCAAATCAGGATCATCTTGGTTTTCCACCTACCAAATATCTCTGACTCCCAGCGTCTCTGCCTGGTGAGAATATGGGCCTCTTTCTTTGCTGCGACGTTCCATATGTAATTTGTCCTAACATACATAGTTGTCTCTCCTTTAGCCGACAGATCTATGGGAGTTATTCCTGCTATAACCTACACGGCAGTTGCCGATACCATCCTTTAATCCTAACCACCCCTCTTCTTTGAACGGCCTACAATACCTGCCTATACTTTTGCTGGTCCAAGGCATCTGCTCAGACCTCGTTGTCGTACAGAAATGTGGAGTTGAACACCGACGTTTACTTGCAGCAGATGCGCCCAAATAATAAACATAAATTACTTTAATGAAAACAAAGTGTTGCGGCTCCACCACATGTTTCACAGATTTACTGGATAGCCAAAAATGTTTGAGTATGACTGGTGTAGTCTAAAGCAAATAAGATTTTAATACATTTTGCTAACGTAGTCGCAACAGTACTCCCAAGCATTACGTCTCTTTTTTCATTGTGAATGAAAACTCTGACCTGTGCTCTGATATGTGCTCAGGAAGTAAGTCCTTATATTTGCCACGTGACTAGCAGTTATTTTAGGCTCTACAAATTTAACCGTTGACAAAATAATAACACTGAAAGGTATATTCAACGGTATCCATATTGCGATCATAACTTAACAAGAAAATGCCTACGGGTTAAGCAGATTCTCCCATAAAATACCGTAATCCGAACACCCGGCAAACGGAGAATTGTGGTAACGAACGGAAAGGGGCTGCCTTGGGGGTTCGTGCTTGAAATCACCCTTGACGGACAGGGGAGCCAGACTTTTACGGCGCTCCCCTCGATGGAGCACTGAATGCACTTGAAACGGTAAATAACTCACTCGCAAAATTCAATCGCACCAACAAATCTCGTTTTATACACTGGATCACAACTACGGAATAGAATTGCCCGAACCACTTCTGAAAAGGGCGATTCCTTTCAGTCGGACACATAAGTATATAGACCCGCTAAAGCAGTTACGTGTAATTTACTTCTTTCACAGTTCCAATGAAGCTAGTTTCATTTGTCAATAAGGCTACTGAAATATTTACCTTGCATTTGTGCTGGTTTCATTCTATCCAGCTACGAACTATTAAATAAAGATATTGGGGTAAGTGTCAAATAACAAACGGTATTCACGTGATCACTTGAGAAAGGCAAGATATTATCAATGCCTAAAGTTATCCCATAATCGTATCCCTTTCGATCGTACGGGTAGCCCACGCCAACGCATAGCTTACTTTTGATTTATGGCCACCAATAATTCCGTTTCGCCTATGTCTCCCAACATCTCTAGAAACACATACATTTTATCACCCAGTATTAAACGAGCTGTCAATATTACAAGAGATTCCAGGAAGATAAATGATGTAGATTACTATAAGTAAACGACGCCATCATCCAATTCTTTTAGATTTTCACTGTAAAGGATTTTAAACTCAAAAGTACAGGATCAAACTATTATATATAACAATGCGAAAGTTTAAAACGTTAAAATCCTGGCAGATCTTCTATGCTTGAGATGTCGACTAACTCTAGTTGGCAATATCCAGTGTGGCACGTTGGAAACTGCAACACCTCTGTAAAATATTTATCTTACCTACTCCTAATATTTAATGAATAGACAGGAGTATTACTCTAGAGCCCCATACACAGAATGCATATATTTTCTATTTATGTTACAAAGCATAAATAGAAACAGAACTAGCTACAGTTAAACTTCTTGGTCCTTGGTATATTTCCTTATACCTCTTTTATTCCTCTTTTCAATTATTGAAAATTATTTCTGCTCATACAACCAATAAGTACGCCAATAGTAAATATACTACTAATAATACTAATAATCCATACGATTATTAGTCGTTTATCGTCACCATACGAGCTAACATTTTCAATTATGCATTCATAACAGTACACGTTAAGGGGTTATAATAGAGAACATATAATACAAGTGCGAGTTTGGGAGAGTTAATAATTAGCAACATACAAATATTTGAGGAACTAAACCGCACAATCTGGTGTTTGTACTACATAGCTTTGCTCTCCCTATTGCCATGAATTCTATACCTATTACGTGTGAGATCTTCAACAATATGGACATGAAAGCGCACCTAAATGCTGAAATTGTAATCCTATCTAATGAATTAGTTAAAATATCTTTAAAAACACACAATAATAAAATAACCGTTTTGGGTAAGTGATACTCGTACGTATTATAAATAAAATGACCTATTATCAACTATTTTTTCGAAAATATTAAGTGAGGGTTATGGTTTGCGTATGAGCATATTCAATTAGTGCATATAAAATTTGAAAGTTTTCCGGTTTCTTGCATAAAGAAGTAATGAACACCTTCTTCAAAATATGGCAAATAAAATACAGTGATTTTTTAAACCAATTGAAAATGATTAGAAGGATGGAAATGATGATGATATTACACATTATTTCCACATTACATTACTTTACGTTTATAGAAGAGAATATGTAGTCTAAAGTGGCTTGCTTGTTACAAGTAAGAAATCTGTTGATAAAATTTTCAATGTTCGTAAATGTTGAAAATCCTCTTCGTTGCCATTATAACGCAATTAAGTAAAACGTCTAATGCAATACGGATTTCCTTGTTAGTTGGGCATTTGATTCAATTTTTCTATTCTCCCTTCGATATTTTCTTCCATGATTGTTGCTCAAATTTCTTCTCCAGTATTGGGTTGTGATACCTCTAGTTCACTGTCGATATTTAGCCAATCGTCATATTGTTCTGGGGTTAAGTCATTTCGTTGCAAATTTTCTTCAGCACCGCCGCTTTCTACATTTTCATCGCTTACAACTGTAAGCCCTTCGTACAGAAAACAATTTTTTATCGTTTCTACTCTCATTTTTTCCCACGACTTATTTAACAAGTGCAGAGCTTTCAGAACGTTGTTCATTAGCGGTTAATCCATTCTCTTCCTTTTCATCCAGACTTTCTAAAATTTTATAACGCATCTCGTGACGATAGTATCCCTTGAATCTTCTTATCACACCTTAGTGACAAGGTTGAATAAGCGAAGTAGTGTTCGGTGGAAGATAGGCCAATTTGATGTTTTTCAGTGTTCTATTTACAGAATGAGTTGTACAGTGGTCAAGACAATGTTTCGTGTTAATTTTTTATCTCAATGTGCCAACCATTCACCGAAGATCAACGACGTCATCCAAGCATTTTCATTGGTCTTGTACTGCACTGGTAAAGTCTTCACGCCTTTAATGCATCGTGGACTTTCACTTTTTCCTATGACCAACAACTTTTCCCTTTTCCTGTTACATTTACGGTGCAAAGAACCGTTAATTTCTCTTTGGTAACCATAAAACCTTGTCTGGACTCGTTTTCGAACATAGAAGTGTGTTCCGGTAATGCTCTGAAGTAAATTCCGGTCTCGTCGACGTTGTAGATTTGTGAGGGATCATATTTTTCAATAATCTTCGGCCACTCGTTCTCAACCCGAGCAACTGCGGCATTTGAATCAGCATCTTTCTGTTTTTTTATCTTCTTACCCAACGATTCATCCAACCCTCTGAAGCTACCAACCGGTCCTTTCCCATTTTTTTGAGTCAACGTAATATTTATTCCTTAACTACCAATTAGAGTAGAGTAATTTATCTTTATTAAATTTGCGTTATGAACTACTTTCTCCTAACTCTGATCACCTGTTTATTTATATAAACAGTACCATTTATTTTAAGAAATAGTACTATGTTTATCGCATATGTTGCAGTTTGATTATCGAATTTACTGTGCATTCAATCAAGGTATCTAAAAATGTAATAACATATAAGATCTTCCATTAACAAAGTAAGCTTCATGTATTACTTATCAATGATTTCTCTTATACATTTAATGGTATTTGAGATTTGTAGCCCACAATTTCTATTTCTAATATCGGCTGAAAAAGTTATTGAAAAACAAGGTATTGAAGCTGTGAGCATTTGCTCACTAGAACCTTACATCAAAGTTTTAAGAAAGTACAATGATTTGTCATCGCTTCAGCTTCCGTTTTATAAATTATAAGCGTCATGTGTGTGACGAATAGTTCATTTATATGAACACTAATCGGTTTTTGAAATAAACAGATGCATTACATAATATTTTGCATGACTGTATTTGAGGAGTCGTCCCTTATAAAATCGGATATTTATATATACGATGCCATTCCTATAAATTCTACGCCTCTTATAAAAATATCTTAAAAATATCAGAATAAGGCTTTCATAGAATAACTATTTTAACTAACAGACATTGTATATTATCATTAAAATTACCCAACAACTTTTTTTCTGAAACTTTTTTTTAATATATCTTTTCGCAAGAATAAGCAGAAGATGCAAACGTTAAGTTATTCCTTATCATGGACGATAAATTAGAATTATGCTTCGTTTATGCAAATGTACAAAAAAGAGATCGAGTCGTTTTAATTTTACCAAGCTTAATTTACATACATAAAATTTCAATATTTTATATGCATGAGAAAGGGAAGGATATATTTCTTTAGAGTATCGTAAATAGAAGATATAACAATGAACTAAATCATAATTTTAAGTAAATGGTTAATAATTCTATAATAAAGGACATAGTCAGGTTTTGAAACTAATATAATTCCAGGGAAAATGTTATTAATTAATTAATTGTCTGTAGTTTAAATTAATGATTTATAACTAAAGAGTATTTGGCATTTGGTAGTAGCAGAGCTAAGTAACAGCGTTCCAAATATTTTTGCATTAATACATCTTGAAGCATAACATCTTAATAGGAACTGATATCCCAAGTGTATATCCGTCTTCATTCCTGTTCTCCTTATTATTCCAGCCATGGACCTAAGAGTTACCACAACTCGACATCGAACTTACATGATTAGTGTTCTTGTTTTATAAACGAGAAAAAGTATAATGCGGATGTTCGGGCACATTTTAGTAAGATGGGTGTTTGGAAATTCAGGAAGGTGCGAAAAATGTCATCCACGTAATTTATTGGCAGCCTATCAAGTCGGCAATGATAAAGAAGGGTAGAGGGCGGCGTGCGGTTGGCAGGCCAGACACGAGCCTGTAGTGAGATTTATGCGACCGTTGGTTACTACTGCCGTCGCTAGAGGTGCTGTATTTTATCGTCACCGTATTAAGCAGCCAATACAATCCCTCGGCGACTTAGTTCGGATCAACACTACGGCGTTGGGATCTTATCGCGTCCATTACGAAGGATCTTGACCAATTTAATTCGACGCCGCAATTGTCCGAGCGGTAATGACGGACGTGTTTCAAGTGCTATAAAAATGTCCAATTGTAAAATTGTTCGTCCTCTTAAATCTAACACCCCCACTTATTAGATAACTTTACATCTTCACGTATTTTCTACCATGTATATATATGTACTGATACTATATTTATTCAACTTTATTATTTATTTATTCAAGATAATTTCCTTTACGACTTACACTTTCGGCAGAATGTTCTAAAATAATTCTAAAAAATCTTTATATTGATCTACAAACCACTCCTCACACATGGCTTCGTCATTTGTCCAAAATCTTTTACCATTCCCAATTGATTTTGAGTTTTGGGAACAAGAAATAATCTGACGCTTCGGAGAATAGGTGGTCAAGCCATGCAGAATCAATTTCATCAGTATTTCGCGGCGCAATCAACGACTTGCAATAAATGATCTTGCAATAACGGCACGTTTGTTTTTCGCCACGATTTTCCGCAATTTTCTGGCGTAATTCAGCTAGCAACTCAGTATAATATGCTTCTATATTCCCTACACCATATTCCAAATAATCTATCAGAATTATTCCATCTTTGTCCCAGGAAACTAAAGCAAGGATCTAGTCAGTCGATTTTTTAACATAAAATGTTTTGAGTCATGGAAAACCAGAATGCTTTCACCCTTTGCATCACTCTTTAGTTTCTGGTCCATAGTGATAGACCTACGTTTCCTCCATAGTAACTAGCCAATACAAAAAGTTTGGTGAATCTTCTTCAAAACGGAAACTTCTTCAAAACTTAAACGTCGTAACTCGAACGCGCTTCTGACCAGCATCCAAGTATTTCGGAATAAATTTGACCGAAAGCTTTTCCATACCCAAGTGGCGATGAACGATGTGAAACACGTTGATAGGATATGTGCAATGCTTCTGCAAAACTTTTGGGGCCAATCCATCGTCTTCTAAAAGCATATCATGGATAGAGTCAATGTTTTCCGCAGAAGACACAGAAACTGGTCTACCAGAGCGGTGTTCATCTTTGATATCTGATCTTCCTCTCTTAAAATCACAATAGTGGTATATTAATAACACAGATTGCCTAAGATTTCCATTATGTCAACAAAAATTTTATTCACCGATAGCTAACCGAAATACAATTTTTTTCAAAATTTATCACCACTCAATAAATGGATGTGATACTTCCACAAATTATTTACCAAACATCGTAGTTGCAAGTATAGAAACCATTTTCAATTTTATCTAATAGAAAGTTTCCATGTTAACTAGGTATCCTCTCATAAATCTACATCCACCGATATTCATTTTTCCTTCTTAGTTTCATAAAATATACTAAGATATTGTTTTAATTATGCTATTTAAAATATTTATAAATAAATCACTGTTTTTTTTCCAGAATAGATTCTTTCGGTTTAATGTATTCCATATGCTCCATAAAAGTACCACAGTAATTGCATAATAATGTTAATTGGAAAGAGCATTAAAATGTGCATCGAACTCATTGAAGACAAACTTAGTTACCAAGTTACCAAGATATAACAAGATGGTGTAGTATCATCGTTGCCATTATATAAATAAAATCGATATTCTGTCTGCATGTTTACCCCTTTTTCAAATCTAAACCGCTGAACCGATTTCGATGAAACTTGCAGGACTTCTTCAGAGTGGTCCAACTTATAAGGCTATTAAAAGTCCGATTTTTTGGAGGGAAGGAATTCGAACGAGAATATCATTTATTTGCTTTGGATTAGAATGAAGTTCATGTCACTTGAAGATCTCAAAGATAGAACGAATCCACAAAATCTGCGGAGAGGCAATTCGGTGGTAATGCCATTAATGTTCGTCGGATTGGAGTGAAATTTACATCACTTGAAGATCCTTATACATAGAACGAATCCCCATAGTTTCATTTCAATTCAACCCCATTACAGTTGGATCTCAGCACATGAATCAAAGGACAGCCCTATTTTAATCGCACTAATACAAAATTAAGTCTTAAGTCACAATTTTATTTAAACGATGACAATCATATTAAAATCAATATTTAAATTTATTTTATACAATTTTTTACCACAACTATGACTCATATAAAAACCTGTTTTTCGTTTTCCTAAAAACCTAATTTCATGCCTTGAGTCCTTTCTTCATGAGCCAATTTAAATATTTATATTTACTCTATGCCATACTATTTGCGACATAGGAAGAAAAGTAAAAAGAAGAAATAGATATTTTTACGATTGCTGAATCGCAGTACACTTACGGTGCAAAAAAGTAAAACTTAACCCTATACAATTATACCAAGAGCTGTCATTAACTAGCTCTCTATATTATGCTAAGAAGGGGTTCTTTAGTACTGCATAAAAGTCCCGTCGTGGTCTTAAATTTTCGTCATTAAAAGCTAATTCTATTATCCTCGTCGTGTTTACTTTCACGCGTACAATAAGGTCCTGCGTGCATAAGACCCAATTCCGTAAAAACCGTTCCCTTGTTTTTCTTTAATTTAAATTATTTAACTTACATCGGGTCGACCGTTGCTCCAGGATGCCAAGGCACGGCCGGGTCGTTTAATTTTCATACGAAACTGCAACCACTCGCCTGCGAAACAATTTCGGACGGTCACATGTTTTCCGAGTCTCTTGCGTTAACGAAAGGAAATTAAAATGTTATACATTAAGCGTAGCGTTAACAACAGTATACTAAACTACTTGTATCAAGCTATTCTATACAAGGTGATTCGTTTTCCACCCTAATCTCGTTTATTATTGGGAATAGAGTGAAGGTTTAAATTTGGGAAAGTTGCTAAATTTTATGTTTGTTTGAACCCGAAGAGAAAATGGACCTGGACAAATTACGTTCGAGATTTCTTTAAATAACAAAAAACCATTTCCTCCCTTTACTTCTAGCACCTTTATTTGACCTTGCAGAGAAAAAATAAAAACGCATTCTCAATATCACTTTTGATCTTCTATCTAATAATGTACTTTTATATGACGTTTCGGATATTTCCGCCCATCATCAATTTTCTTATTTCTTATTGGCGCCATATTGGATTTTTTCACCATCAGGATTGTAGTCCACAAGCTTTGATAACATTATCACGAACCGATTCGGAGAAATCTCAATTCTCAATCGCCTAGAATTCAGTCTCAATGAAACAGAAAGGGGGTCCTACTGGAGAAATGATATTTTTTATTTATTTATTTATTTATCGTATGGCGGTCCACAAATTCATTGCAAGTACAAATATAGATAGGTATACATACACTGCGGGCCACTACAGAGCTTGAATCCTACTAGCAATGTAAAATATCGACATAGTTGCCACACCGTTATACTTATCCATATGTATATATGAACGCCGATTGTCGAAGAAAACGCAAGGCGTATCAATAATGTGAAAAATGCGAGATATTACGCAAATAAATTGCGATTGCATCTTTGATTAATCTTTGCGTAGTGTTTTAAAACTTTTCAAGATTGAATAATATTGTAGCACAAGGTTACCAAAAATGGACAATACTATATTTAGAGACACCAATGTATTAGGCACACACTTTTAATGCGCAACATCAAATTAAAAATTTTATAATAGCGGACAATGTAAAAAATTGAAAAGGCATTTCTATAGAAGCTGAAATATTATCGTAAATATGATACCAGGACACATTCAACATTGAAGAGAATGAAAAACTAATAAATAAACGAAAATATAAAACGACCGACCACTTCCTCTGCTGCACTACCAAGGTAAGACCATTTAATTATCTGGACCCTTTCCTCGGTAGTGAAAATCATTCTATTATAAAATTTTGACAAAGAAACCAAAAGAATGAATTTAATTTAATGGATTTCAAAAAATAATAATGTAAATAAAGGGAAAATAATGTTATAAATTAAATTTATAAGAAAAGAAAACTCTCAAAGTAAAAGACGCTAGAGTGACGTCAACATAAATGGTATGCGCGAATCACCGCTGTTACGAACATACTAAGCTAACTGCTACAACGACAACTCCTAGTATGCTATGCACCCCACCAGCGCGGCACAACTGCATTTGGGAGATTGCGTCGATCATTCGTGATCCGCGATATGACATCGCTGCTTGATGAAATACATTACTTATAGACGGCTTTAAAGTTTAGAAATGGCCGGCGCTGTACATATACGCATGACAAACACTTCTACAAATTAATTACAAACAATTAAAATGAAATACATTATAATATGCGAACAACTCTGAGACACAGGCTAGAGGCTATAAGTCGACATCCAGGGAGGTCAGCCATTTCACGGCAACACGAGAGGCATGCAGAATCTCGTTCCATTTACCGAATCTTCGTATTGGGCATTCGTGGACTATATGGGCTACAGTTTGATCCGGCGCTCCACAATCGCATTCCTGGGCGTCCGAGAATCCCCACTTGTACAGCATGGTCTTGCATCTGGCATAACCAGTTCTGATGCGGTTTAGGCCACACCATACCTTCCTAGGCATTTGGATTCCTGGAAGAGGAAAGGTAGCATCTCCATGGTCATTGGGATTAAAATCGTGATTGGATGTCCACTTGGTTCTCTTTGATATGAAAAAGTTCATGATGGGTTATCTTGCCAAATGGGTTTTCGGGACTTAAGGCGACAGTCTGGAGCATTATCCAATATCATGTCGATTGGCAAAGTTCTAGGGTGTTTAGGATCGTTTAGTTTGTCCCATGCGCTGACAGTAGCTTGTTGTCTCCTCAGGTCTGCTGGTGCTATGTTCGTTAATGCGTGAAACTAGGGTACTGGAGTGGACTTTAGGGTTCCTGATATGAGTCTCATAGTGTCATTGAGGTGTATGTCGACTTTGTTGGTATGAGAACTATATTTATATATTATATCATACTGGTGCACCGTATTCTGCCGTTGAAAAGTGATTGGCCTGCCGTTCGTAGTGTTTCTGCTTTTGCTCCCCAGGTAGTCCCAGCCAGCTTTCTAATTATATTGCTCCTGGTTTTTAGCTTTTGTCGAGTTATCTCCAAATGTCTCCTATACGTTATATTTTTTATTAGAAAGTCAAATACACTACAGCCAATGGATCACGCATGTATTGATTTTGCTTCGACGGTGCTTAGGAAAAAAGTGTACAAAAAAAGGTAGTTTGTAAAGTGTAAGGATCTCTTTTTGCTTATACTGCTTGAAAAAATGTTTACAATTACAAATACATCTTTAATATAAATATATTATAGTCATTAAGTGCGAATGTTATTAAATCAAAGAAAAATTCTATCCGGAATTAAGGGATTCTTCTCTACGATTTCTTCACATAAACACCAAAAGATGGATTGCTATTATATTCCAAAGATCTCCTGCGTTTCATAAAATCCTATACAATAATCCAAACAATCATCTGTTAGAATTTAAATAACACCCCTTAGTATGCCAATAAAACCGAGAAATCCGGCTACCTACTTATAATAAAATCCAATCCGATGCCGATAAAAAGGGTTGATAGAGAACAGAGATAAAGAATAGTAGGGGTGGATTTTGATGTGATCCGGTTAAATAGGTCTGCGAGCTCACCGCTCGGAGGGTTCGCCCTTCACGGGGGCGCCGCACGCAAATGAGTGTGCACTAAATCTCGCGACTCCTTGTTAGGCTCCCCAATCAGACGCAAAGAAGTTATTTTTATTCGTCTAAATCTCTTACACCGGAATCAGAATTTGTTTTTGATTTGAAATGATCGCTTGTTCGGCTTCGTTGACTTTAATTCCATCAAATCAACGTCTCAAACCTTTCGAATTTAATTCTGATCAGGGGCAACGGGCGCCTTCCCTTATCTTCCTTCCTTCTCTTTTATTATTTCCCTTATTTCTCGTCCCTATTTGTATTCGGCATTTGTATTCCGGGGTCAGAACGTTCATCATATCGATTTTGTTTTTGTAATTATGTCTGAATATATTTTCCCAGACGTATTTTTACTCTCTACTAGAACATTGAACCACATCGTTCATATTACCAATTTCCAGACACCCAATTAAACATAACTACTCTGTAAGTTACAGATATTATATATTATACATATGTACAAATCTCGCAAAAGAACTTTTTCTGGAAGGTTACTGATATGTCGTATCAAAATGGTGCTTCTATGACTCCAATGTCCTAAGCCCATCGATAGAAGCTAGTATTAGTATTATAACGTAAGTAAATGTCTGACAGAAAAAATATTGCGTTAGATATATTAGTGTAAGAATTTTTGCTTCTATTCTGTAATATACGAATTAATAAAAGTATGTTTTTCGAAATATAGAATTCAGAATGTTCGGCAAAACGAGTACGGGCCTGATTCGCAATACTGGTGAACAAGTAGTCTTTCATTTTATTTTTACTTTTTATTATTTAAAATTGGTGTTCGTTAGAAGTTAATTTTAAACTCATATTAATTTATCGGAAATCGTCGTCATTTAAAAATATTGTTTTATGTGTTTCGAAAAAGATAAAGAGTAAGTCTTTAGCCGTTAATATTACTTATAATTTTACTACGAGGTAATTTAATCTAACACGTTCCACTTAACATTGAGTTTTTATTTTAATTATATTTGTTAAATCATTTATTAAATCTTCCTTTGTTTTTATTGTAATATGATTAGTTAAATTTATTTCTTGAGTTTCATTACTTGTCCCTAAAATCTGTCCCTGGTATATCAAAGCCACAAGAAAACTGGACAAGAGAAAATGGTATTTGAGGGAAGACATGGTGCATGGTAAGCAAAACGCAATCAACAATCCGTGAGCAGCGTGTGAACAAAATTATTCTGCCACCACTGCACATTAAACTAGGCATTACGAAACAGTTCGTTAAATCAATGTACCCTTCGGCCACACTCGTAGACCTAGAAAAAATATAGTACAGTATTTTTAATTTAAATATATATCTTTGACAAAAAAAAACTTACTTCTAACCTCCATGTCTTTTAAGCATTGTGATATCTCCTCCAAAGTTCACTAACAATATTGCTGCGGGTCTCCTAAAGCAGTGGCCAGTGTATTCCTTAGAATTTGGCAATTTTAAATATTCAGCTATTTCTGCAGGTATTCTTCCAAACTTATGGATACCAATATATTGTTTAAAGCTTCTTCCAGCTGAATACTTGAAAAAGAATCTTGATGATTCCAAATTTGGGCGGCACGAAGTGTACTTCCGATAAATTTGCAAATAATCTTTAACCACAAACGATCTATGTTTTTTCGTTTTTGTATCTGGCAACGGAATCAACAATCTACCTCCCAAATCCTGAATATCTCCTTATCTTCAGCAGTTCATGGCATCTGCATGTTCCTACCAATCCAAATATCATTGCCACCCAAGACAATATTATGGACGTGATTTATTTTGTAAATCAAGCATTTACTGTAAATTTACCTTTGTACGTAAGTAATCGTTATCAGGGGAATCTTGGAGAAATCTTTCAATGTTATTTTGTTGTAAAACCCTAGATTTTTTTGGTTTATTTCCGCCTGATTGGTGCTTTAAAAGAGCAACAAGCTTTAGATACTTAGACACATCGATGCTGTTATTGGTGTTCAAAGTAGTGTTCAACCTTGAATAAATGCTCCATAAAGAGTAAGATTTCATGTTCTTTGATATTTCTGGAAAATGCACCAGCAAAACTTCTTCTGTTTATAGCTTGACTTTTCTTATCACAAATATCAAGGAAATTTCTGTATGCTTGTTGATAAAGTTTGCGAGACTTCTCAGGCAGTAACTTCAATTAATTTCATTCGGTAAATCTTCAGCATTACTATCGATGATTTTTTAACTTTGTATTAGTTACTTATCATTTTTTATTCGTTAAACACCAGAGACACCAGTCTCACAAAAAATTGATAGAAATTAACGAAAAATAATAAATAAGCTTGCTTCTATAGCCACGACTCTGTATAAGCCACCTTAATGTAATCGTTTTTCCAGATTATTTTTCGTATTTCCTCTTTAAAAAGGTGAAACATAAATGATCGGCTAAAAAATCATGTTCAATTCGGCAACAAAGCTGATTTAATTCCTTGGCTGGGTTCAAAGTCTTGATTTCATCTCAGCTTTGAAACTCCCAGCCGTGGCATTAAATCAGCTACCTTGTTGCCTAATTAAACAAATATGTAGCTATTACATGCTAAAATTAGTCGTAAGCAGCTTACAAATCTGAGGCAAATCGCGTATATAGTGTTTGCCATTGTAACATTTTTACGTAGGTGCTAAATTGACATAATCACATAACATCACATTTCGAAACATTACAGTATATACTAACAAAGACAAAGCTTTAGTTTATTCAATTCTAAAATGAAAAAATAAATCATCTCAAAAAGGGGAGTTACTTATTTTACTCAAAATCATTTCTGACTTGACGTGTCTTAATGACACATTTACTCAAAATTCGATTTCATTCGCGTGCAGAATAAAACATCATATATTTTTTTCAATCAAAAGGAGGTTTTAACAAACGCTTTCATTACTTCCGAGTCTATTCATTACTTAACATTTTAAAAATCAATACTCCTGCTCTCAGACATTCTTTAAGTTCCTCTAAATGAACCTTTCTCGCTGACGTTACAAGAAGAAAGAATTTAACCTTTTTGATTAGCAAATATCTCTCCGTAATACCAAGAAAAAAAAATCTTTAGGAAACACGAGAATCTCTTGGCGGTTGGTATAAAATCAATAGATCCGTATTGAAACCCTCATTCTGCGTCGTGGAACTGGGTCGTCTGTAAGATATTTTATCGTTAATTAGCGCGAATGCAAATACCTATGTACATTAGCAGCGCATGTGATTTCTACACCTCCAACAAATAGGACGCGACATCGTAAAAGCGTAGGGTTATTAAAAGAAAGCATGTGCAAACTAAAGTGTCGGGGGTGGAATGCTGGAGTACCCATTCAGTATTCGCGCACATGTTCGTGCATTGGTAGGAACATTGTTTAGAATAGCGCGTGTTCAAGACATCACGTACCAGCTCGTAATATAAAGTGTGACTTATTGCAACAAGTACTGTAGCGGCGACATCTACTAATTGACTCGCAAACATCCTGTGTCACAATCACCGAGTCGACGTTTATGTGTGCACACAGTGCAAGGTGTACTTTTAATCACAATTTATGCCCCCTACCCTACCATGTTGTTTATGCCAGAGTAATAGATTTATTGAACTTGAGACTAGAACAGAAAATATGAATGTTGTTTTTTTCATTGTTTATAAAAACTAATTGGTAAAAATTTCGATTATTAATTCGTCGGTTTCTATTGAAGTAAATACGACTTAATCGATAAAATTTGCTTTTAGAAGTGACAAGTAAGAGTAACGAAACCATAAAGAACACCTACATAAACTTAAAATAGGTACTTACATCTATTGGTAGTTCATGCGGATTTGACAAGCATCTAATTTAAAATAGAAAGGGCAGCTCCGCAAGTTACATGTTACATAATTACAAGGAGATTACAAAGTACGTAGACTAGCCGCGGACATTATCTTTAAAGAATATCAGAACGAATTAAATTAGAACTGACATACTGAAAGTGCTTCAGCAACTTACACATGCGAGGAACGAAAAGATAATACCGATAATGAACGGATGAGATTTTCTCTTTCTGAAATAAGGTCTGTTAGCGGGAACGTAGGAAAATAGGAAATCTCATTAGCGATAACGAACGTGGATTTGGATTGAAGTTCCATAACAGATGGATATTATTTTGCTAAAATCTAAAGCTACCCAAATATGATCAGATATGCTATGTAAAATAAACAACAGTGGGTGGAATGTACTCCCCTCTCGTACTCCGTTTAATGATTAATTTGCTTTGAACATACATGTTTTTGCTTCCAGTTGATTCTATTCTACTTCCCAATTCTCTAAAGTTTCTGAAATTTGTTACCTCGAAACTTTGAGAATACCTTTTCTACATTAATGAAACAGATATGCTATTCTTATACTACAATGCCAACAAAATAGTTTCAAATTCCAAAACAAAATACCTTCTTATCGAACACCGAATTCCAACACTTAATATTACAATAACTCTGCGTTGCACATTAACTCCGATTAAAGATTATACAATGTTGAGATAAATTGTTAACAACCATATCTAAAGTGAAGAATCAAATTCTAAAACCACAATATTGACGCTTCTTTGTTGGTCTGCCCATTTTCCTCTTGCCGCCATACCCCATAAGGAGGGATTTCTTAGCGTACCTATGGTTGTCCGTTCGCCAAATAAGTCCTAATCACCATCATATTGTTTGAGTTATATTTGGTGGGTTGTACATATCCATGACATCCTTACTTGTTCTTCTTCTCCATGGTCCTTGCGTATCGTGAACCCCACCAAAAATTCTTCTAAGCACCCTCTTTTCCCATCCCTTAAGTTTTTTTGTCTTAGAACCCGTACCTCGCTAGCATATAATACCGATGCAAGCACGACCGTTTTGTAAATCCGGATTTTTGTGCGTCACGATATGACTTTGGACCGCATTACACCTGCCAGTATTCCCACTGCACGACTACCCTCTCTCTTATCAATTTCAATATCTTCATCGCACTCGTTACTGCTGGTTACTCCGAGATACTTGGACTCATCGAGCCTTTGAAAGGCCAGAATCTGAAGATTAAAACAGATAACAGGCGGTTTATTTGTTTTAGTCGTCAGATCCTGCCCTTGTATGTCTCCCTTCACTTTCACCTGCAAATATTTTATTTTTTCCTCTTTTATACGGAGGCCATACTTTTCTCCTGTTGCATCGAGTCTTATGAATATTTTTTCCAATTCGTTCATCGATCTGTAATAAGTGGATGGATGGATGGATTAAATGGTGGGGGAGGGTGGCAAAAGCCACATGCACTTGGGCTGTAATAAGTGCGACGGCATCTATATATCCTACTACCTCACGCCCTTCACAATAACTCTGTGTTGCACATTAACTCCTATTAAAGGTTATACAATGCTAAGATAATCCCACGCCTGTACCACACACATACATACTTTTTATATTTACATCTTGTTCTAGGTAAGATGTAGTAGATTAAGTAGTAATTACCATTTTAAAGCACTTTCGCAACGTTAGTATCACGTACAAGTGATGGAATATTTCCTACCTTAAAAATTATTTAAAACTCTTGGGTGAAACTGTTAAAGAAGGACAATAACCGTTAGTTTAAAAACATATGGTGTCGGGAACAAAAGAAGAGGAAGAATAGGGAAAAAACGAAAATTTTGTAGACACATACGGTTCAGCTCGGGAAAACGCTCCAGAATAACCTACGAGCTAGAAAACTTTCTTTGACGGAACTGTCAACAACTAAAGTTTGCGCATAATATTAAAGTGTTCTCAACACATGCAAACGTACTGACGCGCAGACACCAGCTCACACACACAAAGAGAGAAAGATCTAAACATGGATACACACATCCCTATACGCACACCGACAAATAGAGTTTTGTGTGTCCATGACTTAGCATGTAATATAACGTCTCCTTGTAATTGTGTGTTTAGGGTGGTTGTGTGTACAAGATAAGAGCAGTTTGCAGTGGGACAGTCTCCTTCATTGTACTTATACATACGTGTCGAGGGACAATTTGCTCCAGGAGCGGAGTTTCGAGGGGATTAAGGTGTAAAACTACGAAGCCATTACACCTATCCTTTCCCCTTGGACACATCTAATCACTTCCGGTTCGTGTAGATTGCGCAACAACTGCTCGCCTATTGTTCTTGATATAATCCGTGGAAAAACCTTAACTCTTACATCCGTCCCACAATGGATAATTCTCGGATACTTTCTTACACAAAATAATAGAAATTCTTGTCGAACTTTTCCGAGAAATAAATACAAAAGTTTTTAATGCTGACGCCAATATCCACTGGAGATTTCGAATTATTTAAAACAAAAGCACAATTTCCGAACTTAATAATTTTGCCGGAAGCTTCCGCCGATATAAATAACACCGAGTTACGACTCCACCCCTTCCGTGTCGGTTCATAATAAAAAGCAGTGATGTACAGATAGCGGATAAATACAACGTTATATTTCATGGAATCCGAAATGGACTTATTGTTAGTACGTGGAAATATTCTCTCCGTATGCAAGCATTGTTTTTAACGGAAATGTCTAAACCAAAATCCGATTTTTACTACATTTTAAGGTACACTGTCGCCAAGAAGCACAAATCCTTATCCGGATGTAATACGTAAAAATACAATATCTATATGTACACATACATTTGTTAGCTTGCATTCCCAATAAACCCCTTGATTTATACAAATGCGCGTACGTAAAACAATATTCCCAAATGGATTTGCTAGAAATTCCTTGCATGAAGAAGCACACTACAGGCTGTTACAATTCCACAAGGGGGACTCTAAGGCAATAAATTTTCAAAATACAGTTACGTAGTAGCGTAGTATACGTTAATAAACACGCTCTAAGAATAATCTGCAACATTTTAGTATTTGACCAGATCGATTAGGTTAGGATAACTTATTGATTCTTGATATTTAGCGTCAAATCTATAAAAATATCTGTCATAAAGGTTAATAGACAACTATAAGGTAGAATAATTCCTATAAGCGAAGGCCCAGATTTTATGTGAAAATTTGGTCACACAATTCGATGATAATTGTGAGCATAAATACTTATTTATTAAAAGCCTTATATTAACTTGATTTACATGTATGTATAGCCGTATGTAGCCCCATTTGTTACTATAATTTTAACACACTTCTGAATATCTTAGCGATCTGAAAAATGTGCATACATGCTTATCCTAGGTGACAAAAGCATATTAATGTACTTTCAAGCAGATTTGATTATGGATTAATAATAAAATAATTATTTTGTGACTTAAAAATTCAAATGTTTGAGAGGCGCATAAGCGGTACCAAACGGTACTAACTACTAACTAAGGTCCTCCTACCCGTCACGCAAGTGGTATAAATTAATTGAGTAACGACGTTTTAAGATAAAAATATATTGAAAATAAACAATGTGAACTAGTCTACAATCGTGTATAGTTTAATACAAGTGTAAAAAAACATCAAGGAAATTGTCGTAAACAACATTTTCCTGAAATCATACCCATATGCAGATGCAACCATAACCTGGAAACTAAAATGTATGTGTATTTTATTAAATCGTCATTCTCCTGTACACAAAGATGTTTCTAAATAAATGATTTGGTGTTTCAAAGCTTAATTACAATTTAATTTCTTTATGTTAAAACATATCTATATAGTAATATATATTATGCAGGTCAATTAGCTTAGTGGAAAAAACCTAATTACAAGTAAAATATGACAAGACACCCACACTACGAGAAAAAACTCGTAGGCTATTGGGTTACATCTCAGTGTGAGGTGAACCAATATGGTTAAGAACAAAAAAAAAACTTGAGCTTTATAAAGTTACAGCAAAAAAGTGTTATCCTTGGTGTGAGGTGAATCAATAGGGTTTAGAAAAAAAAACTTGTTTTATCCTCTTTAGTGCATATAAAGCTTTTCCTTTTATTTTTTTAAAACATATATTTTTTAGTTTTACTAATTTAGTTACTGGTGTGTAGAAAATAGTTTTAGTTCTATTATCGTTTTCCTGTTTTTAATCTATATAAATAAAAATGTAAATGTTCGTTTGTCAAAAATCTAGGATCTCTGAAAGTTCTTCACCGATTGCTTTGAAATTTTGACACAACGTTGCATTCGAACACGACCGGGTTTTTAAATAACCAAAGACTGGCTACAAAGTAGGGGAGGAAGGTTACAGATATAAATATGCAATTTCTTCAGCGGTTGCTTTGCACGATGCATTCAAATATGAGCGTGTTTTTACATATTGATGTCACCTGTGACAGGTAAAAACATGCTTTTCTTTCATTTTAATTTAATCAGACTGAGCCACACCAGCACGTGGCCGGGAACAGCTAGTCATATAATAAATGTTTTAAATAGAATCAATGGCATATTTACATAAATACAATACCAAAGAGGAGATATAGTGTGTATTGAATTGTTAACAACGATATCTAAAGTGAAGAGTCAAATTCTAAAACCATAATATTGACGCTTCTTTGTTGGTCTGCCCATATTCCTCTTGCCGCAATATCCCATAAGGAGGGATTTCTTAGCGTACCAGTGGTTGTCCGTTCGCCAAATATGTCCTAATCACCGTATTGGCCTCGTATTGTTTGGTCGGTTGTACAAATCCATGGCCTCCTTACTTGTTCTTCTTCTCCATGGTCTATGCGTATCGTGAACCCCACCAAAAATCCTTCTAAGCACCCTCTTGTCCCATCCCGTAAATTTTTTTGCCTTAGGACCCGTACTTCGCTAGCGCATAATACCGATGCAAGCACGACCGTTTTGTAAATTCGGATTTTTGTGCGGCATGATATGACTTTGGACCGTATTACACCTGCCAATATTCCCACTGCACGACTACCCTCTCTCTTACCCTCTCGTTACTGCTGGTTACCCCGAGATGCTTGGATTCATCGAGCCTTTGAAAGTTTTGAAAGGCCAGAGTCTGAAGATTAAAACAGATAAACTGCCTGTTATCTTGTATGTCTCCCTTCACTTTCACCTGCAAATATTTTATTTTTTCCTCTTTTATGCGGAGGCTATTTTCTCCAAGGGTCTCTAGTCTTATGAATATTTTTCCAATTCGTTCATCGATAATAAGTGCGACGTCATCTGTACATCCTACTGCCTCACGCCCTTTAGTATTAATTTCGCTGTCTCTCAGGATATTTTCCAACAGCAGGTTGAACAACGTCGTTGACAGTAGATCACATTGCCTTAATACTCGATTTAATACGAAAGATTTCGAGAATTTTCTCTTCACCGCCACTTTATTTTGTGTCTTTTGCTTCATTCTAACAAGATCTTTCAGCTTCCCTAGTAGCTTCAGTTTTCCTAGGGCATTGAAAAGCATCGATCTATCCGCCAAGTCGTAGGGTTGTTTATAATCAATGGATGGTATATTCAGTCTTAGGCTTTCCTCATAACTATTGTGTAAGAGTTGTCTCATAGTAAAGATAGCGTATTGCTCCAAGAAAAACACATTTTCGCTTCTTCTTCCTTGTATAATCAATACATAAATAGTGTCTCGTGGAAATAAAGTCATATAGATGAGAAAAGAATCAAACAGAAAAAATCGTCCCTCAGAGCGTCTTCGATAAATGAAATAATATTCCCAATTGCATCTTTCCCTTGTTTCTTTCTCTTGCAGGGCGGAAAATTAAATTCACACGAAATCGAATGGCAAGCTCCCGGGTAAAATGCCTTTACGCCTCTCACGCATACGAGTTTGTATCCGTGGAAGCGTTAAAAAAATACAAGTAAGTAAGTGGATAATAAAGTTGTCGGATTTATATGTTTATGTAAATGAAGGAAAGGGGCAAAATTCCCCAGAGACCGCCGCCAACCATCGATCAACCGTTTCGCGGGACGTCTTTCGTCCGACGCCCGCGCCAGAGCTCGATTTCGACACAAAAAGGGACGCATTTGTGAGATCCCAACTTTGACAATAGTTAAACACGAAGTATTGATTTAAAAAAGTCTATTTACACCCACGCACAAAGGTATAGCGTTAGATGTGTGCGTATGCGGCCCCTTTCATTTGCCACATTTTTTTCTTTCGAAACGTACCACGCGCGTCACACGAAAACAGTGTGTTCACGTTTAAGAAAATTAATAGCCGATAAATCGATTTTCTGTCGGGGGAAAGAAGATTATTTATTATTCTTTTATGAGTTGACGTGATGCCTTTCATCAAAATTCTCATTTTCCTGAATTGTGGTATGAGGAAACACCCCCGTTATTAAGATGAATTGAGTATACGCGTACTAGGTTAATTCAAAAACGATTTAGTCACAATGGCAACGTTAATTAGATATAATTCCTGCATATAGATGTGAACCTGAAATATTTCCAAGAAAATTTACAAGGTGAAAACAATTTTTTACGTTTTCAGTGAGCGGAATTCTCTCTGCTTTATTATTTAAATATAAACTTGTACTCCAATCACAAAAATAAAAATGAAAGTTACTCAATTGAAGTAATGAGTATCGAAAATCGTTAATATCATATTTACAGTGAAAACATATTTTTATCTCTTTTAACTTTAGAAAAGCGTGTGCCAAAAATAACATTTCTTCAAAGTTTAGCCTGGAATAAAAAGAAGGAAAGAATAATTGCAAGATCTGGAAAAGCCGGAAAAATAAAAAGAAATTAATGGTTGCACAGCGCACTTATAAATAAAATATTAAATCATATCGACATTTCTAATTCGAAACCATTGGTTACATCATACCAACCAAAGTTTTGAAAGAGCATATAATAAAACCTACTACCAAACATTTTGAAGTTGACGCAATTTTTAATATAGCATATGGTATGAATAAATTAATAAAACAAAAGAAAATAGGGTAACACATTACCGTCGTCAACCTAAATTTATATGTATACAACGAACAATAAACACAAAAAATAACAAACACTACATTTAATACAAGCAGATGCCTAGGGTTATCATCCTCCAACTCCTCCATTTTGACAGCAGAAAGTGGTCATTCTTCTTTTCGTGTAGAGGCTCTGGACACATTCAGGGAGACGATTATTGAGTTTAATAGCTGTATAGTTCGTGCTCGTCTGGGAGCGGTTAATGCGATTATGGGGCAATATAAACGCATTTCTGGTGCGAGTGTCGTATTGATGAATATCCTTGTGGGTAGGGATGTTGTTGGATCCATGAATATATAGGGAGCAGGTAAGTAAGTAGCATGAGGGTAAGGTAAGTATTTTAAGTTTATTAAATAGTTCTCTGCAACTAGACCTCAGACTTACACCCAATATTGCTCTTGTGGCTTCCTTTCGTTGCAGGAATATCCTCCTCAATGCACTGACCCTCGCCACAGGATAATACCGTAGGTCGCCCTCACGTGGGACACCCCAATGTACGCCTGCCGAGCAGCATCTTGCCCAGCCACCTTTCTAATCCTACGGATAACATAGATGGATTTTGGTAGTTGTGCTTGCAAGGTATACGCTTGCTCTTTAAAAGACAGTGCGTTGTCAAAGATAATGCCCAGAAACTTAACGCATTCGTTGTTATTGCTGGAGGAGAATTACAGCGGCTGGGTTTTTTGTATGTTAAGTTTTAATCTACAAGCACCATACCATTCCGCAGCGGCTCCCATAACTTCCCCGAGTGTGCTTGGCATAGTTCCACGCAGCAAAAACGATGTATATTCCGCATATATTAAAGTCTTGGAATAGTCCACGCTTGATGGCCGATCATTCATATATATTATAAAAAGGAGCGGTCCCAGAATAGACCCTTGCGGCACTCCTCTGATAACCATTTCCCCCACCAATACGTCTCTATTCCAGTATATTTGCTGTGTCCTGTTGCTTAGATAACTTCTTATTAACTGGAGTGGTATTCCTCTGACTACGTAGAATTCTAGCTTAGACAGCAGAAACTCCAGCTCGACACAATCAAAAGCCTTTGACAGGTCACAGCATATCTGTTCTACCTGACCTTTATTATCCAGTGCATCAGCTACTGAATCCATCAATTCCATCATAGCAGTAACTGTGGACTTTTGATTTATATATCCATACTGTGAATCGTTGAACAATTGCCGATCTTCAAAGAAGTTTATGAATCTGATTTTATTGACTTCTTCCCCTATTTTAGACACAGTGGCGAGTATCGAGATCGGCCTATAATTACTTGGTATACATGCTTCTTCTGATTTGAAAATAGGTAGTATCTTCGCTTTCTTGAACATCTCATTTGACTTTTCGCATCTGTTGTTTATTCATAAAATTACACTCTTTGTTTGTACATAATAAAAAAGTGTTGTAAACGCAAAATGTTCCGACACCATCCACAAATTGCACCAATCATGCACAATAAATTATACGTTGGTGCTGCAAAATTTTTTAATCAGTTCTCCGGGAAAAAGTGGCTTCTGAACATATTTTTCTCCACTTGTTTCTATTCCCGGCTATATGTCTCCACGCCTACCCGCGCGACTGCAAGTCAGCGCTTTTCTGACTGCTCTGCCGGCATTCGGTGAACATGGCCCGACCATCTTAGTCGTTGGATTCTACTGTCTACTGTTAACGTTGGTTCTTTATACAAATTCACATCTTTGGTTAGTTGTTCCCATCCACAAATCTCCTAAGCTTCCCTTTAAGTTTCTCTCAAAAGCTCTCCTATTACATAATTAGTTACTTATTATTTGTAGCGATACACATTACTGTCAGAAAGATTTTTTATTGTTTGCGGTAAACCCAACTTGCCATAAGTCATTCAATGACTTATCATAGACCGGGCCGAGGTGTGTATCTGTCTGTGGGTAAAGCGTTTCCTAACTTTACAACTGCCCCTGTTCACCATAAGAGGGAAAGCAGTGTAGATTTTTTGGCCTCAAGACTGAAGGGTACTCAGAGAGGTACCAACCACCCCGGAAACGATCGAACTCAAACCGAGGATCGAATCGCCCGGAAGGTGTCCTGTACGGTAGTAGCCTAGCCTTACCACTGCGCTATCCCAACGACATGGCGGCGATACAAATGTTATTGAAAAAATTTGCATACTACCAGCAAAAAAGGTAATAGCTTCAGAAATTTCCAAAAATATTCTATTGTATACCCTAAATACCGTCTTTCAAGAAATCTTTAAAGAAACAAATGATTTTGTTTTTACTTGAGAACAGAAATTTGAAACAGTTGTGACCCTGGAGAAATATATCCTCCACTCCCGTTAATTTCATATATTGCCTTGTATTTTAGGATTCAGACAAATATATCGGCGCTCAGTAAATCATTTTTATACATATATTGCACTAAAAAGCAACACTTTGAAGGAAATAGTATCTAAGTAATCATTTTTGACCCCTTCCAATTTCATAATGTAAGCAGCTTGAGGGAAGAGATAAACACTGAAGCGCACAGGTATTATTTACATACATTTTTTTACAGTAAATAGTAATTTATCAATTACTTGTTCTGGCAGATGCACCAGAACCGGATGTTACCCTGCCTTCAACGGATAGTAAAGGGGAGTGACCTCCAAACGATCAAATCTTTAATACTTTGCTCACATGAACATCCATGTTACTGCACTACCCTCGTCAATCACAACCGTTACCGTTTCGATATTCGCTTCAATGACCGGATTTGACGGGCGATCTCTCCAAATTCGTCACTGGCAACTATATCCTCGTAACCCAAGCCTCCACACCGACGATATTTTTACATTTTCAGTGCATTTCTTGAAAACTTACGTGATAAAAACATGTTTAGAACTAATTGCCTAATTAATTCCAATAAATTTCTCCTCAAAAATATTATTCATAGCGAAGAGAAACAATTACATTTGTTCAACACTAACTGTCACAGCAACAGAAAGTTATTTCGGCAATTTCGATTACGGTCCGAACAAACGTCAGTCCCTTAAAGTTCTTAAATCCGATCGCTTTCCTGCTGATAAGCGCTATCATATAGGATCACCCCACATGCTTTCCTGTTTTTTTTCTATTTTGCGAACACATTCATCTTCTAGAATATCCTCTTGTCCGATAAACTTAATTATCGACAGTAATTGATTTGGCAGATATCAGATCCCCTGGAAACGGTAAATCTTCTACTTATCTTTCAAATAAATTCCTAGTTTCGCTTATACAAACGGTAGAATTTCAAAAAAACTAAAAGGATACACCAAAATAAAATAAATAGTAGATTTTTACGAAAAGAAGTAAAATTATTAGCAAATCTGCATAATTTCTGAAATACCTATTTTAGTGCTGGTATATAAAAAAGCATATAATTGAGTGTAGGTTTTCGCGACCTTAGTACATTGTAGACAAGTCGGGTTGTACCATTTATACTTAACGTTCCGCTGTCAGCTTTTTTAGGAGTATAAACAACAAGTGTAAGTACTACAACGCGACAGCACCTACAAGCATTTCCACAAAAAGCGTAATTTCTTTCTGATTAATATATTTCTTACTAAATTACTTTCAAAATGAAATTGTTGTTTGACATGTTGAATTAAATGATCTAAGCAGAAATTAGTAACCACAAACCCGCCCCAAAACAGATTTCCTTAAACAAAACCAGCCTAAAACACTTATTTTAAATCTTTTCCATTAAAATGCAAATAAATCGCAGAATACTCCTAATTTCAAAACTGAACTGGTAAACGTTTAGGAATTTGCATAAACTAATCATTAGGCGGAGGCCATTAATCTGCGGACAGTCACAAAAACCATTAAAATCGGTTTACTGCGATCGTCTTTGCTGACAACTCGGTAAATTTTCATCCCCCTGCTTATCAGCACTGATCACGTTTTGCGGTAGTGTCACTTTTTTTGGACCTCATTAACGATTTTTCTGTTGTCTGTATTCGAAAGGAAAAATCTCGCCAATAGACCTCTATATTTTGTCGATGTCGTCGGGATCGACGTGCGGGTATAAACCTTTCAGTCAATTTCAAAGGATTTTAAAAATTTTTGCCTTTTCCTTTTAAGAGCGCCTTCAAAACTTCTTTTGTTCGGAGTTTAAGCATTCAATTTACTTTAAGATTAAATTAGTTCGATAAAAGGGAGATTTTTGTGAAATTTGGTGTAACCAGAAATTAGAATATCGTATTCAAGAAATAAAATATCGGTAGATAAATGGATGTAAACATAACGATAAAATAAAGATAAAAGATTTAGCATATTCAAACAACCAATGCGAATACTTGCTTGCAATAAAAGTTGAATATCCTAAACTACGATGTAACAGGAAATAAAAAACTTCTATGTCTAGGAAGAATTAACTCGATCGCCTTTTCTTAATATAAAATTAATCGCCCCTTAATATATGCCAGCAACTAGTATGAAACCAAAAATAACGGATCTAGAACCAAAAATTGAAAGTATTTAATTGTGAAATTATGATCCATAAGGAGATCGTATTAACCACATTGTGTGATTCTGCGTGTTCCTTTCAAACTGTAATGAAAGTTCCACAAATCCAACAATATCAATCAACATAATTAATGAATTCTGACTGAGGAGTGTAATTACTGAAAGCTTCTTTTGGATGACATTATATTGCTTTTTTGTAGTCAATTTCAGATGAACGTATACATCCATATCCATATTGGAAAGGATTTAAATAAAAAGAATGTAACTGAAAATTAAAAAATGAAATCAAATGTTTTTGCTTACTTACACCCAAATTTTGGTGTGAAGAGCAAGCTCAAAGGGCTCATCCCTAATCGAGTCCAGGCAGATTCTTTTCAAACAAGATCTTCCTAAAAGTTATGTTTCGTTCAACTTAGTTTAAAATTACATTCAAATAACCGTATTGTTTCTTCTTGCTCAAACTTCTTGTGTCTCTGCATATCACGCACATGAATTGAGAAGTCTGTGCTACCCACCACCAATACCATACGATTTCTTTAGTTGAAAACTTGTAGAATACATATATACAAGTTAAGTTCCGAAAAAACTGAACCTATTACAAGCTGTGTAAATGTGTTTTAAATCGCGCAGATGCTATTGTCCGTGGTAGATCAGCCAACATTTCTTTCTTCTGTTCTTGTTTCCCACAGATTCGCGTGAGACAATTCTTCTCGACACTCCGCAGTCTTCTGTTGTCGTCTTCCAATTTTTCATCACTTTCCGCCTGCTCTGACCACGTTGTTCTTGGTCTGCCTTTCGGTATTCCGGTTTCCAATTCGTTACAATTTTTACAACAACTTAATTTTCCATTTTACCTTTGAACGTATCCGTACCATCTAATTCTGCTGGATTTACATGCCCTTGGGATATCCTCTCCTTTAAGCATTTCATCAATCTTACTTGCCAGTAATGGCCCAAAATCTCTTTCACTTTTTTTTGGCCTGCTACTACTGTCCCTTCGAATATTTTTAAATGCTCGTCTTCCTTCCGTGTTAGATTGAACACATCCCCTGCATGTGTCACTTGTCTTACTATTCTTTTATATATCCTGAGCTTAGTATTCTTACTGAAGTCTTTATTTTTAAACATTCTTTTATTATTATAAAATGCTTCATAGCAGCGCTGTATTCTTCGTCTCACACACATCCTTTTGTTCTTTCTGTATATTAAATTATGGAATACTATTCCGAATACTACTTTCCCTGTATAGACATTTATGTATCTACGTATGTATATGGTATAGGTTCCTGCAGCTGAGCTTTATAAGTCCATTTTGGTTGGATTAGTCCCTTATCTTTATTCTTCGGAGACTGCACATATATTCCTCAACCACCTTCAAGACTTCCTTCCATTTTCTGCTATCAGTTGATTCCATCTTTCACTCCCACGCTCTCAAGGTCTTCCTCAATCTCATCCCGCTATCTTGTCCTGGCCGTACCCCTGACTCTCTCCTCAATTTTGCTACGGCCGTTAGACTTGCCTCTGGATCCATTCTGTATAACTACATAACCTATCTTCTTTGTACTTTTATAAACCTGATGAAGCACCATCCATCAAATTCTTCCAAAATGTCTGCATTTGTTCTTCCTCTAAGACCTTCTTTGGCCTTTTTAGTCTTTCTTGGCCAAATATTGCCTTCATTACTTTTCCTTCTTGTACTTGTAAAGCTTTCTGTTCCTTCCTTGCCAGTATCATTATTTCCGAAATGTATGACAAGAGTGAGTCTTATTAATGTTTTATACACTTTTATTTTTACTTTCTTTGATATATGTTTTTAACATTTTCTTATTCGCACAGTGACCAGAAATAGTTACTTCTAGATAGATCTTTTCCACCACATCAAATATTTATTTTTGGATGAATGCAACAACTTGTAACTTGTTAAAAATAATTCTGTTTGAACTTCATTTTACTCTGTAGGAATATACTACGGAGGTAAGGTTTTATTTCAAAATCCGTAAAAAGAAATAGGTAAAAACGCTTTCCAGAAATATATTGGCCGCAAAATTGAAAGAAGTTTCGATGGTCCTATAATAGTTCGGTAAATTGTGGTTATAACTGCGGCTGACTTATAATCCCTTCGACTTTAATTTATTTTTAATTAACGCCTTTCCAAGAGATCGTGGCAGAGAGCCAGAAGCGTGTCCGGAGTTCGACGCTTCCTGCGAAAAGCTAACACTTTGACGGGAACTCCACCTCCCGGGGAACTTTAGTAATTACACTAGAGGTCCGCAGTCGGAAACTTGTTTTTAGAAGAACGTGTCAACACGCATTCCGCCTATCGAATTAGATAGGACTCGTGATTAAAGACAGCGCGGCAGCGGTGAAAAAAAATGAAATGGCATCCCAAACCAACGGAACATGTCGGGACCTTTTACCGCCGGCACATACGGATATCCATTCGCCCCATGAAATTTAATTAAACATCGGTATCAAAACAAACTCCCCACAACAACACACAGGTACATACACTGAAAGAACTTGGTAAACATTTCGCCGCCAGTACAGTTTATTTGCTATGGTATGATTTTTAATTACTTATCCCAAAAATTGTGGTTTCCGTTAGCCGAGAAATTTATATTTATAGAGAACTGACGGACTGCTAGTGTAATGAACTGTTAAATAAACAGAACCGAAACGCAGGCGTGTATCTGACATGTGCTATTAAAATCCTGAAAGCGCACAGAATGTATGTTACTGCTTATAAACAATGGTAATAGTTTCGTTATACGGTCGTTTGATTTTAGTTTTGAAGGAAGCGCGCTCTATTTAGTAATTGCAAAATATTGAATTAACTAGCTCAAGCTATAATTCTACATGCTGCATTAGGACACAGTACATGAAACATTCCAAAATGTATAATAAATGAAATATTTTGCAACATCTAAAATTAACTTTCTTCCGAATAATATTCCGACACTCAATATTTTTTCACAGCGTTTATATTGTTGCTATTGTCACTATTATCTATATAATGATGTGCTACAAATTCCATTTAAATAAAACAAGTGGTTTCATTAGGAAGATGGAAACAGTAATAAATATGTTGGAATTCTGAAACAGGAGAAACGAATAACTAACATCCAAAGACGATTTAACAGAAACATATATGTATATACTGCAATGTTTCAAAATGCTAATAAAATAATTTAGCAATGAATTTTTAATAATAATAAGATTTATAAACTTGGGGTTCTGTCATTCATGTCAAATTGACACAAGCCTGGCAATTTCTGAATGTTAATTAATTGACAACTGCTAATTAATATTTTAGTGACTTAATCAAAAATTGTAATTTATCTAAATAATATCAAATACCCTATAAAATATAACTTCAATAAACTCTCCATCTGCATTTAGGCATCGCTGGGGTCTTGTTTTCCACTGGTCGAAGGCGTGGAGGAAATAAATTTCTGTTGGCTGTGTTCAGACTTCTTGTATACCTACATATTTGGACAATACTGTATATTACCACGCAGTACAATTTAAGGGCTTCAACATTTGACACGTGATTTACATGTCAAGCATAATACGGAGACTGGCGCCGTCCAGACGAGCCCCCAGCTGCACTTGTAGATATATTGTGTATATGTATAAGTAATAGGTAGAATTTTAGAGAATAAAAGTTGTTACGTTTAAGACACCACCAACGAAGTTTCATTTCTATAATACACAAAAAGAGTATACAATAACAGACTGTTTCAACACATCTGCCGCTTTATTCTTTACGGCATCAACCGGCTCAAAACGCTGCACGTTACTTTGGAGAAAAGATAAATGGGACACCATGCCAAGTCGGGCGAATATGAAGAATGCTTAGGTATAATAAGGTGCTTGGTCAAAAATTGCATCACAAAAGCTGTTGTGTGAGCAGGTGCATTAGCCTGATGAAGAACGAAACCATCTTTTCACCGTTTTTGAGGTTTTTCTGATCCATTCTTTCAGCTTTGTCAAAAATAGTTTAACTACCCTTGTAATGTGTAAAAATGTAAGGTGTTCAACCCTCTCTCTGTACAGCATTTCTTCACACTTCACTTCCTCACTTCAAATAACCACTTTATCTGAATAATACCTTTAGCTTCCACAAATTGTGACTTGACGTTTCTGAACCTTTACTTATTTATATCCATTGTCCAGCAACGTCCAAATTATTTTGTTACTAGATTATCCTTTACATCGTAACAACACCTCCTATTTATGTGTGGATGATTGCCTTGTACCACGGGCTTCTAAATATTAATAAATACAGACTTTCAGTCTAGCCGGCCTTGCGTGTCTTTAATTCAAGACATTACTTTTGTTTCATAGAGGGCACTACTTTACGGTGCTTTCTGTATGTGACCAGTAATACACGTTAGTTGAGTGTAAATTCCGTTCAATGGTTTCATATGGAAAACTGGAGTCAGTGTACTCCCGTTTTAAGCCATTTTAAAACGACGCGAAAGTTGTTGGCACCCAGGGTCGGCTAGACTATATCAATTTTATTATTACTTTTTTCATTTGATCTAACTTATGAGGCACTGTTGGTGAGATAGAAAGGAATTAAGTTATTCTTAATAGTAATAGTAACTCCGTTGTTACTCTTCGGGACGTATTAGCATGGAATGATACTGTCTATCTGTAACTTCTGTAAAACTTTTTAACTCAGTTTATATATAAAATTAAACTTCAAAAATATTCTATTACCCACCCTCACCGTATTACCAACGAATATAACTGCTAAGTCTAAAATGAAAATTGAAACATCAAAGCCTGATATTTAACCGTAATGTTTGCGAGCTTCAGCTAGTAGAGGGACTGAAAGACCGTTTTCGGCGGGATATTGTCCTTTATATAAGACATTTTCCCCTCGAGTGGGGGGATTGTAGGTAATCAAAAATGTTAATCAAAAGTGATTTCGATGAGGAGAAAATCAAATGTATATTAAACTTTCTAGTTAATTTACGCATAATTACGGGACCTGAAAAAACTCCTAACGAGCCAAAGCGGATCGGAATTAGTACTAAATTCCATTTAATATTCCCAAGAAAAGGCCAAAAAACGGAATCTCCCCGAACGGTTAAATCGCGACGGGAGGCGATCGTGCCTTTAAAGTATATTTTCAATAGCCGAAAACGCAGTCGAAAATCCTCAATCGCGCCCGTTCTATCACTTAAACAATATTAGGGCCTAAGAAATTTGCATACATGATTTGATTTTTTACAATTTGCATCGTGATCGTCGGCGACGCTAAGGTACGATCGATCGGAGTTCAGAGTTTGGGAGAATTTATTTGCTCCCGGAAAAAAGGAACGGATTCGCGCGCATTTTAAAGGTCTACGAAAAGGAGCAGATAAAAAAATTATGACAAATGAAAGACTACTAGAGTTTTATATTTATAAAAAGAATCACAAGGAGAATCAAAACAGACGTCTCGTGACGGGAAGAGATGAAATTATGAGACCTCGAGAAACGGAAACGAGATAAAAATGATTGATGATGGAAACGGGAAAATCCCTAGAAATGAAATATTTCTAGACGGGCATAAAAGTTTGTAAACACATGCTAATTGCCGCATCAACTTTTGTAACAATTTCTCAAGGTGAAAATTCATACAATTATGTTGCATCTTGTTTCGCCGTAATTGTTATTGGTAATTGAGAAATGACAATCTCAAAACCAATTATAGGAAGCATTGTAAATACTTGAAGTTCATGTCATGTTTTTGCTTTTAAGTTTTTTTTGCCCAAGATAGTAATTAAGAAGTTAATTAAATTAATTTGTTTGCTATAAATAAAAGCAAATGTATGAGTCCAGTGAGATCGCTTATATTGCAATTCGTATATGTTAAAATGCATGTATTAGCTTATACAATGTGTATTTCTGATTACTAATGGGGTTAAATTTAAGGTTGAAAGTGCTTTCTCTAAAGTTTCCTCTCAGAGATCACAAATGTTTTCTATTTGGTCAAACTTTTTACAATATCTTCATGTTGTTCCTAATTTCCTTATTACCTCTGTACAACAGAAAATATAATCAGCATTTAACCTCTGGAACCCTGTGATAAGACGGATGCACAGCAAACAGGCGATGAGAAAGCCATCATAACATGTGGAAACTGACATACTGTCTTTGAGCAGAACGCAGACTAAGATTATGACATGTCTACTTACTGGACACGGCAACCCAGATGTTAATAATCATACTTAAATCAATTTTTATGTTTAACTGTACCACTACACATCCCAGAAGGATATACGAGGTGTGTAAATTAAGTAATCAGCCTGATATTTTTAAATATTTTTATTTGGATATAATTACAATTGAACGTTATCTACCTCAAAATGACTCCCTTGGAAAGCCATACAGCGTTGGAGACGGTTCTTCCATTCCTCATAGCAGTGCTGGAACTCGGATATCGGAATCGCCTTTAGCTGGTCAGTTACAGCCGTTTGAATGTTCTCGAGTTGCCCAAAATGACATCCCTACAGTTGAATTTTCAATCTTGGGAAGAAGGAAAAAGTCACAAGGACTCAAGTCAGGTGAATAAGGAGGCTGAGGAGCCACAGAAATATTTTTAATGGCCAAAAAATCGTTTATGGAAATTGCTGTGTGACAAGGCGCATTGTCATGATGCAGGATTCAATCGGAGTCTTTCGAGAACCTCTCGGTAAAAATGTTGATTAACTCTCTGACCTTGCGGCACGAACCCTTTGTAAACGATTCCCTGGCTATCAAAAAAACAAATCACCATTGATCTTTGATCTGCTCATTCTTGCTTTCTTGGGCTTTGGAGAGCGTGAAGTATGCCATTCCATGCTCTGGCGTTTTGTTTCCGGGTCATACTCGAACACCCAACTCTCATCACCAGTAATGACACGTTC
>JARFOC010000472.1:1628768-1642390 GCA_031763485.1 Osmoderma eremita
ATGTTTTGGCGAAACAATTGTTACTTTTATTTTTAATATAGTGAAGATTTATACAGTTTCAAGTGTTTTATTTACAACCTAAATAACTCTTTAGAAAGACAATTTCAAATCAAAATACAACACAAAATGGAAATTAAGCACCAATATACATTTTAAAATATAAACAACTTCTTTAAATAAGAAACACAAACCAGAGAAGATAAATTATTTTTAAAACGGTTTAAAATATTTAAGGGGTATTAAAAAGAATTTATAAATTCGTTATCTCCGTTGGAATATAAATTTCGATTAAGTAATTCAAATATATTCAAAATTAAGGTCGGGAGACAGCTGACAGAGATCTGCGATAACGGTATTTGTATAAATAGAAACCGCCCTCCTTTAACGACACCCAGTTTAGCATTCGCGATACGCCCGCATACCCTCACCTTAATCTTGATATTCAGAAAGATTAGTCAAGTTCTTTTATTGATCGGGAACCTTTAACGAGGACGCGATAGAGAGTTGTGGATGTTTACATTCTTTACTCACACACTTGCACGCTAACTAATCAGAGTTATTTACAGACATTTCAATTGGTGCAATGTTGCAAAGAGCAACGGCTAACGTTTTAGTGCGACACTTACCGCACATGCTTAAGTACTTTACGGTAAAATTAGTTTGTGTTCGAGTATTGCAATTCGTTTGCAGTGTCAATATTGTGTTACCTTCCTCATACGAATCTAATGAACTTTCCTGTGATTGCTGCATGATGATCGTTTGAGCTCGAAGTTATTAATTAAATGTAAACAATAAATTCCGAGGAAATGTAAAAGAAATTGCGATTAATATACGCCAAAGTCCAGGAAAAGTATATGTGTTGTTTGTTTGTATCCTAATAAAGAGAGTTAAAAGTATATGTGTACTAGAAGTTTATTGACGAAATCAGGGAATGTAATCAGGAAAACTGTAAAACACCAATCAATTTAAATAAAAGGATTTAACACTGGGCCCCTAAAGATTCAAATGCCAAAATACTATACTTATCAAAAGATTTACAACACACATTCTCCTTTACCCCAAAACAACAAACTTTAAGTGGTAAAAATATTGCATCGCAATATAGTAGGGATAGAACTTTAACATAACATTATTGCGGCACATAAATCTCCACTATCAAAACGTATAATATAAGTACTGAAAAATATGTAGTATTTTTTCTCGAAATTTTTTTTAGTTAACTGCTTACAGAAATGACATATTAGGAATATCACATTTTGAAAATCTACCCAGACGTTAATTCAGGCCTTTTCTAAAGGAATTACAGTCTTCCGACCAGAGTTTGTGAAAGATCGCAAACACATACCAATTCATAGTACAAGTAGTAATGACAAACGGGAAATTTTGAATTTGTGAAAAAGAAACGTTATCCAAATAATAAATAATTTCTATACACAGGCTGATTCATTTTCGACCCTCACCATGGGGAAATACGGAGCACTATTGGGCATTAGAAAATCCCAGACAATAAAAGGCCACAACATCGTTGTTTTGATGGGCATTTTAGAAAACCGTCTCATAGGACCAGTTATGCATGAAGAAACATTAAAGGGGAAAGATACTTAAACCTTCTTCATACATACGTATCTAACTTCTCAGATAACAATATTCCATTAGATCAACTACAGCATCTATGGTGGCAACAAGACGGCGCACCGGCTCACAATGCGGGAATTATGAAATAAGAGTTTCCAAACCATTGGATTAGAAGTAGTGGAGTTGTTAAAATTAATATTTGTAAAGATGATATCCCACAAAACATTGAAAAACTTCGAGATAAATTCCAGAATGCCTTCGATATAATTCCTAGAAGAACCATACAAAAGGCAGTTTACCATTTATAAAATATCCCATTCACTTTAATTCAAATTCCTGCTAACATAAACAATACGGGGCCTATTAAACAGTCCATTCTCGAAGTTTCTATCAAGATCTAGAAGAATGGTTCGATGTGGCTGTTGTCGTTTTGGATACAGTTGTAAATATCTTGTAGGTCTCTATTGTTGTATTTCGGTTCGATAAATAAAAAATACTTAACATATTTCAATTCTTTTCGTTGGTGTACGACATCTTTTCTATTACTAATGAACGATAATTGAAACGTTTGATAGTTTTAAATTTCATGGCTACCTTACTTAATATTAAAATGTGTTCTTGGTCAATAAAACCATAATATCAAAACTTTTTTCAACATGTTTTACATGATTGAAATCAGAAAAAAAAACTCTTTTTGACGGTGTCAAAATCCAATATAGCGCCGGTAAGAAATAAGAAAGTTGATGAAGGCCAGAAGGAATCGAAACGTCATATAAAAATTTTGAGTATAGCAGTAGATAGAAGATCACCTTAAGAATGTGTTTTTAGTTTTTCTCTGCAAGGCCGAATAGAAGTGCTAAAGGTAAAAGAAGAAAAAAAGACTTTTTTCGTTTTCTTTTTTAATCTCGAACGTCATTTGTCACAGGTTTATTTTTTCTTCGGGTTCATAACAAACACAAAATTTTGCAACTTTGCCAAACTTAAACCTACCCTCTATCTACAATAATTAGCGAAATCCCCATGGTGAGGGTCGAAAATGAATCAGCCTGTATATATATTTACAACGAAAATCAATGATAAGATGTTTCATTATCGTTCTCTTATATCTTTGTTATTAACTGCCTAGATTTGATATACAGCACCGTTTACAACATAAAACCTACTTTATTTGTGAAAAATAAAACAAATTCAAAAAAGTGGGCATATGGTACCCCATATCCCCCCGTTATTAATTTTTTCCGAAAATGATTTGCGTCACCATTTGCGACTATGTAGTATACTTCAAATTGTATTCCGCAAAAAATCTGTTATAGTTTCCGAGATATTTACAAAAAATTTAAAACAATTCAAATCAAGTTGCGGTGTTCCCTTGTAAGGGTAATGATCTGCCAGAACGTTATATTATACATATAATAACACAGATAATACACTCAGAAATTTGTATTTTGTCATTATTCAATGCCTCAGCACAAACGTTTCTTCAATATCTTAGCTACCATAACATAAATAACTATTTATTCATAAATAAGTATACGTTTCACGGTTTCAAACAAGAGGAGAAAGCGTATCAAAACTTTCTACCAATAAAATTTTGAAACGCTCGAAAAGATTGTTTCATCATTTCTCTACGCGACGATATTCTCTGGCAAAGTAAGTTTGATTAATGCAAAAGTGAGGTTGGTAGATAGTCGTCGTCGTTTTTGAAGTTTGTTTAATGACACATTATTCATGAGAAGGATACTTAATTAACTCCAGGAAATCTGGGTACGTTTCCTTGCTCGGTACAAAAGCAGCAAGACTAATGGCCCGTTCGTCCTAACATCTCCAAACATCCAGCGCTACTTAATACTTAGATTTAAGTTTAACTGATCTTGTCCGTAGACCAAAGTAAGGAGTACGCTGCGACACTCCAATATTTTTACCCGCAATCTACATACAATTTCCGATGAATCCAAATACGCAACGTACGAACTGTTGCTAAAGTATAGATAGATAGATGAAAATAGATGGATTAAAGTATATAGGACGTAATCCCGAACAATTTAGAAGCTTCGGGTTAAGCACTACCGTATGTAAAATCATTTTCTGAAACCAATAAATTAAATAAACGAATTACTGTAAGAAAAATTAGTGACAAAATATTCCATTTAATAAAATATATAAAGTCGAAATCCGTAACAAGTCTGTAAGTAATAAATAAGTAAATACTTGGATAGTTAAGTTCGTAAGTCCATTGCAATATTATACAAAGTTTCCTAATATGTTGTACATAATCTTCCAATCAATTTTTATATATCACATAACACTTACCGATAGGAGGAAAACCGTAAAAACATTAAGTGGATCATTAAAACAACATTAATGAACGGTGGGCATACCCCGAGATAATGGCAGCTAAATTTAGGCACCCATTTATTACAACTTCTGTCGGAAGTCCTTCCTTAACCTACGTTAATCTTATTCATATCGAAATAGAAAGATTAGTCCGCTAAAAACTGTTTCAAGGTTGTTTCCACTTGTTACGTGCACTTCATCAAGTCGATTCTTTATATCAGCATAAAATTATATCGTTAAAAATACTGTTACTTCCCTGTGTGGTAAGCAAATTAAGCTTATATAATATATAGAAGTGAAGACCACATACAGAGCAGAAAAACTAAATTACAGTTAATCTATCTTCACATAATACCAAATAATTCTATTCAATTGCAATTTTGCTGTATAAAATCGATAATGGTAACAATAACGTCCTGATTCCATCCTTTCAAAACGATTGGCAATCGCAACATTGGATTAAAATTGTGCCAACACGTAAAAATTTAAAGCTCTCGACTTTCATCTGCAACTTCCCAATAAATATTTGCTAAAATATGTGAAAAGCTTAGTCGGTAGCCCCTATAGAAGAATGTGAAAGATTTACTTTATATAGTAATTCCACGCAGTAAATTCCGAATCGGAATTCAAACATCCACAACAGTTTCGAAAGTGAAGAGTTTATTACACACTGCATCACTGGTTCGTACATACGTGATACTTCAGCCGTTAAGAGGGGCCAAAGAAGAACTCACGTTATAAATAACGCCAGAAGCAGTTTTGAATGAAAAGATACTCCAGACGCTGTTTCGTCGTCTCGCTATATGTAGGTATGCTCACGGTATATAGAAATCGTTTCCTTTGACCAATGGTTAAAACATATAGCCAGTGCGTCAACACAATATAATAATAATTTGATCCACAGGCTATTAAAATACTAATATTAGGAACTTTCTTGAAGTGCTCTACGGACTACATTTCCCCATTTTCGTCTATTCCCTACCAACTCCTTCCAATTTCTTATTTTAATTTTTTTTTAGATCTTCTTTCACTTCATTCATCTGTCCCTCTCTTGGTCTCCCCTTTCTTCTTTTCCCTATTGGTTGTCTGGTAAGGGCTAACTTTGGTTTCTCTACTTAGTCTTTTTTATTCTTTGGACTTTGGCAAACGCTGCGATTTTGGGGCTTCCATATGCTTTTCCACTTCTAGATTTGTGCGTCTTCTCCATCCTTCCTCGGTTCTTACTCCTCCGTATATAGCACGCAGCATTTTCCTTTCCCATCTTTTTATCTGCTCCTCTTCCACTTTATTCAGGACCCACGTGTCACAGGCATATGTGGCGGTAGTTCTTATGACTGTTTTGTAGATCCTCTCTTTTGTTTTTTGACGCATATTTTGATTTCATGAGACTCTTCAAGCTTCCGTATTTACAGTTTCCTTTTGCAATTTTTGCCTGAATTTTCTTTCTTCACGCTCATTTTCTTCAATATTAACTCCTAAGTAGACAAACTTGCTTGCTCTCTTGACAACATATTTTTTGTTGTTTTTTGGGCTCACCGCTAGGTTATCTTCTCCTCCCTAGGGTTCTTCTGTTTTTCCAATAACCATATATTTCGTTTTATTTTGATTTATTTGCAGATCAAATTTTATTGTCTCCTGTTCTCGTATGTTTGAAATTTTCCTTAGTTCATTCATTGATTTTGCGATTATTGTTAGCTCATCTGCAAAGACCATAACCTGGTGTTTATTATTAAATATGGTTCCTGTCTTTATTTTGCTGTTCCTTATTATTATTTCTAATATCAGATTAAAGAGTTTCGTTGAGAGAGTCTCAACCCCGTTCTTACTTCAAATTTTCTTTCTCCATTCCATGATATTTTATTCTTTGTATTGTCTAGAGTCATTTTCACTCTCTTATTAATTTTCTTTAGATCTTTAGTTATAACATTCCTTTATACATTTCCCTCCTATTTATTCTATCAAACGCTTGTTTAAAATCCATGTACAGTGTATGCAGTTCTGTTTTGTACTCATAACTAGTTTGAATTTCTTATAGTGTGAATATTAGATCTGTCGTAGTCCTATTACTCCTAAAGCCCGCTTGGTACTTCCCCTAGAATATTCTCGGTATACGCATTTGGCCTTCTTCTTATTAAATGACCCAATACTCTGTAGTTCCTCCCTTCAAAGTAATAACAAATAAAACTAAGACTTCAGACTAAAATGGGAGTTAAAACAAGCGACCGATGTATTTACGAGTACTTAGCACTGTGATCCAGAATAGCATGTTTGCGATCAAAAACTGTAACTTCTTGTAGAATAGGAATTTTGAAATTATTTTTTCAGGAAAATGTAATCAACTATAAGGGATTTGATCCATATAAAAGAAAAAAGCATTGAGCCCAAAATGAGGCGGTAATCATGAGGTATTAATTCAAAAAATTAAAACAAATATTTTTCTGCAATTTATATTGCGTATAATAACTATATTATTATTTAACTTTAATTGTATTATTTACTACATCTTTTATACTTAATCTTAGTTTAAAATTGATTTACAAAGTATGAAATTCAATTATTTAATTTGTATTTTCTCAGGAAGTAGCAAAAGTAGCAGCTGAAACTTATAGCGAGATTTATATAGACTACCGGGGTTATGCATACTAAATATGAACTTGTAGCTACTTGTTGATAAATAATAACAATCGCCCTGGACCACTGTGCGTAGCGTTGGTGACGTCACACATCATCACTCCCACCTAGTGTTTTGGGTGGTAATGAGCATACTGATTAGCACCAACTTAAGTCCTTGGTAAAAGCAATTGAGATTTGTATCTACCTGTAAGCATTGGTCACTTGCTCTGCATTATTCAACAAGCTCATAATTTCCAGAACTTTGGAAACATCCCACGTATTTACATAACTTAACTTACACGTGCTCGATCTACTTTATGGAAACAATTCATTAAATTCCTATAAAAAAAGCTACTGAAACGTATATTCCACGAAACAAAACAGTAATGTAAGTATGTTAATGTAAATTTCCACAGAAATTCTTTATAATAAATTAAATTTGCAAGTACACGAATGATAGTTTTACATATGTAAACCATTCATGAATAAAAGAATTGATATACGTATAAAATAGCAAATTACAACGTGTTACAGCTAAAATAGTTAAATTACATTTTTTTTGTGTTTTTCAATGTAGAATTTCAACCTTAGGAATATATTAACGTCATGGGTATGCCTGAACGTGCGGTAAAGTCAAAGGGCAACATTTGGAGGAGCATTTTCGTAATTCGTACAATTTAAGCATATTTCCGCACGAAATCTGGGTTACGAATATCATTTTTCCTGCACATCTTTCTTTGCGGCAATATTTCAGACTAAAGCAAACAACACTTGGGTCGTATTTCACTTGAATAATGTTACTGATGCCGTTTGTCGTGCATGTCGGATTTCTCTGCAACATGATTCCGTAACGGGGACCAGAGTGCTCCGAACACGTCTTCCCGAATACATACGCAAGTAGATTCAGCGACGTCGAGGAACTATTAGTAAGCCTCATGAATAATGAAAACAATACTTTTTTTTAATATCCGTTAATAACGCATGTTAAAAATTTTCCAGCAATTATTATCGAGAAACTGTTGTGCAAAATACAAACGATACGTATAGAAGATAACAGTATTTGTAATAATGTTGCGAACATAATGTTTTATCGGCCATTACGGGAAATTTATTGCAAGTAAACTCGATCAGTGTTGGAAGCAATTTTATTAAAGCATAAAAACAGATGTTTGAAAGAAACGGGAACGTCTGGTAAATCGCAATCTAATTTTATCACGACGAGCTAACGACATCGATATTTATTAAAAATTTGTGCGAAATCGATTCGAAAATTATAACGTTGCCATCGTGTAATACTTCCGCGATAAAGTTTCCGCATCGGAAAAGGATGGACTACAAATGTCCATGCTTTTGTGTGTAGTTCACTATTTGAGTTTTATAAGTACACCAAACCAACAATGTAATGGAAATCCGTATATCCATCTACTCATAGAGTGTAGATGTTGTCATCAATATTCTGAATACGTCGGCGCGCCACAAATGGTATTTCTGAAAAATTTATTGAGTTATATATACGAGGTGTGTAAATTAAGTAATGAGACTGATATTTTTATTTGAATATAATTACAATTGAACGTTGTCACCCTCAAAGTAACTCCCTTGGGAAGCCACACAGCGTTGGAGACGGTTCTTCCATTCCTCATAGCAGTGTTGGAACTCCGATATTGGAATCGCCTTTAGCTAGTCGGTTACAGCCGTTTGAATGGTTTCGAGTGTCCCAAAATGATGTCCTTTCACATGAATTTTCAATCTTGGGAAGAGGAAAAGTCACAAGGACTCAGTCAGGTGAATAAGGAGGAGGCTGAGGAGCCACAGAAATATTTTTACTGGCCAAAAAACCGTTTATGGAAATTGCTGTCTACCAAGGCGCATTGTCATGATGCAGGATGCAATCGTTCTTGATGTTTGGTCTCACACGCATGATCCTTTTTGGGAGTCTTTCGAGAACCTCTCGGTAAAAATGTTGATTAACTGTCTGACCTTGAGGCACGAACTCTTTGCGAACGATTCTCTGGCTATCAATGAAACAAATCAGCATGCTCTTCATCTTTGATTTGCTCACTCTTGCTTTCTCTGCACTCCGCGCTGTCTCCGCAGGCCTGCTGAAACTTTGCATAAGAGTCTGTTGCACTTTGCCCAAGTCTGAAGCAAAACCTGATAGCACACCGTTGCTCGAAATTAACGTCTTTCATTTGTAGAACGCACTACGAAAACCGGGTTCACCGAAAAAAAACGATAACGGACAACCAAATGACTTGATCGAGTTAAAACTTGCACTGAACGCGTATTACAATGTCTACTTGTCACCCATCCATGTCCAGTGCTTCCCGTGTTGCCATATCAAACGCTGCGTTGTCAGTCTCATTACTTAATTTACACATCTCGTATATATAACTCTGAGAGTTGATCCAAGTTGATACCCCAAAGATAAATGATGGAAATTTTATATCTATGACAGCTGCGACAATAAAAGCGTAACCACAGCAAATTTACCACACCCTGTATGTAATACTTATTGCAATCGACCCCAAATCATATCATTTACGTTTCATAAAGCATTTATATTTACATATTTTACATATGTATACATGGAGATACAGCGTAAGGATGGTAGCATAGCAAGCCGCGGAACAGGTTACCAAAAACAAATCGCCCCTGGGAAACATTTAACCTTTATTTACTTTATCAAAGTCTTAACTTCCTGCTTTTTTTTTTAGTTTCTTTTTGGAGTCGAAAGTCACAAACGGAATTCAAATTTATCTCGCACTTCAGAGAATAACTAAAAAAATCTTGCGCGAAAAGAATGTGATGCAAAAGAAGCGCGGCAAGTAACTTACTTCCGCGATTCTAATGCTTTTTCGTTGTTTTGAAACCGAAGCATTTCCATGCGCAAATAAATATATATCTTCGCGTCTACGCAGATGCTGGATATACGGATAAATGCACGTATTTTTCTTGGAATGGCAAACATTTACTTTCAAAAATATATTATTTATTCCTGACTAAATACACTGTTTATTTCCATGTATTTTCGCTTGACTGCATTAATTTAATTAATAAATTTGTTTATCTCGTGGTACTTTGGGTACACATATGCATATACGAAGGTGGTGAGAGGAATACAATCGTAAAGATAGGAATAAATATGGTAACAAGATCCTGAAATTTATATATTTTGACAATTTAACTTTAGTATTTGAAGTTTAATAGTTAAAATGGTTCCACTTCTTGACAACACCAGCTTTTTTGATAGCACTGAATGTTTTCCAACGAGTGTGCGAAATATTCCTCGAACTGAATATATGAAATCAAGTAAAGCCCTAATGGGGCTGGACAAAGAAGAAATACGAAGCAAAAATACTGAACAAGGGATCCACAAGTTTTGTGATTGTAACGCAAACTGACTGTTGAAAACATTAGTGGTAAATTCTGTTGTTTTCATCGTCTCAGTTTTTGATGGAAGTCGTCTGACTAAAGTGGCGGAAAACATTTCAACATCTTGGCTTTTTGTATTTAATCTCTCATTTTTTCCCTATATCACCTGTTCACAAATTCTTGTACCAATTTGTACAGGTCATTGACCGGTTGGTTGATATAGTTCCCTGTGTTCACATTTGCTTTCCCAAATATTGCCTGTCTTCTAGGATCTAAGGCCTTGCATTCACACAATATCTGATATGCAGTCTCTATTGACCCTTCACACAGTCTGCAGTTTGAGTCCTCAATATCAACCTCAATTTTCTGAACATGTCCTTTCCTACGGAGATTTAGTAGCTGGTCAGCCTTCTTTATTAATGGTGATTATATTATACTTTCACTTCCGTATCTGCTTTCATCCTGAGTTTTTGTACCCTTCCAAGGTGGGTTCTGGGACTACGTATGAAGCCGATGATCTCTTTCTCATTTCGCTAGCTCATCGGCTTTCTATCTTGCCTACGATTATACTCAAGAATATTATTACTCTTACAATCCAGTTATTTCAAAATTACTTTTAGTAGTATTCTAGGAGCAATTATGTTAATTGCAGGGACGCGCTACTCTCGACTAGATGGGGTTAAAGACCTTTCATTCGAATTTCGCAAATTATGTTAATACTTATATGGAATGTATATATTGCCCAAAAGACAAGTATCCTCTATACAATATTATATTATTGAATAGTAAATTTCCCTTCTCATTGTTACCAACGCACAAAAGAGAACTACAAAAAAGTAACATTTAACGGCCTTACATATAATTCTCTGTAATCATACACTGCCTCTTTTAGTTTATTAATACTCCAAATTCTCCTGCTGTTCATTTCTTAATTTATTTTGTTATACCCCATTATCAGAAGTGATAAAGTGTTATATTAAAGGTGTAGAAAGGCAACAGCGAACGTTGGTGATTTCCTACGCGAGAGATTTACAGGAATGGATACAAGGGTATGAACCTTTGCAATGGCTTCCCTACATTCAAATCTATCTACAATACGACTCAAATTATGGCGAATGACGAAAGAAAATGTGTCAAAGAATTATTAAGAAATGAAGTGTGTTCCCTGAGAATAGCTTATTAGAGTATCAAATGCTAGTTTTGATTTTCGGTTGTGTGATCCCGACGGTGAGAAAACACTGCAACTTTTTGCATATTCTTCCGTTGTCGTTTCTTCGAAACGTAGAATTCAGACACATTCAAACTTTGACAGCTTGAAATAGAGAATTTTTGTTTTTATCGCAGTTAACTAATCACTACATATTTTCAAAGGCTCATAACTCCGTAACTAAGACAAGTGAACCCATGTTTTGTTTCATGAAATAGACCGTATTATTTACATCTTTAAGACGCTATAAATTTGAATCAAAAGAAGATCGGACCTATGTTCATATGCTGACTCATTTGCCAAAGTTTTTTATGGACCTAACAAATCAGCCTGTATATAAAGCCCTCTATACATGTTCAAAGCACAATAGGCATTGTTAAGAAAATTGTAAAAATTCCCGAATGCCTTCCCTAGGAAGACCGTGAATATTCACCATATTAAAACAAAAGACTATCTAAAGGGCCATGTACTCTGCAACAAAGCTTTGAACAATACCAAATCAAGCTACATTGTAACGCACCGTCATTTTAATAATTGAAAATATCGATTTTAGTGTACACACGGAAATATCTAAATATAATATAAAAATATTCACTAAAATGTAATAGACTATGATAATGATTTTCAAATAAATATGGCAAACACCCTAAATTTAAATGTCTTTATTTATTAATGATAATGTGAAAAGATTTACAACACTATTATAGAATGATAACGTTGCGTAGCAGCTGTAATTTCGCCGATGTACCGTATCATATCAATGCTGTACGCCTGCTTTATAATTTGATCTTCACTAAGAAAACGGATACAATGTTTTGGGAAAAGCCTACCTGTAGAAAGCTTAATTGAACCGAGAGCTCTCGAGATTTAGTAATGAACTGTAACCTGAATACAAATTGAAAGAACATGTAAAGCAACAGATACGACGATGTAATCAACAATCTCTTCTAAATGATCTACTGTGAAAATCTTGTCCTTTCTTTACATTACCAACGAATTAACATTTTATAATACAAAAATGAAATTTGAATGATGATTGTCAATTTCATGTGGATTTTTGCCAATTTTCATCTTCTCATTGGTGTTAAATGTCAGAGGCCCAGTAATTCCAGTAGTTACATACTCTAAACATGCTATTGTTGTACTATTTTCTGGCTTTGAACCTCTCTCGTTGGGATAATTGCAGAGAATTATCAGCTCTTTGAAGAGCAAGTCAGCAACGGATGGAATTGATGCAAAGGTGATTGGTGATGCATTTCCCATTATTGGACATACACTATTAGGGATAATTAATGAGTCATTCGCAAAAGGAATTTTCCGAATATTTGGAAAACAACTACGGTTATACCGATTCCAAAGATATAAGGTACCAAAGTATGTAGTCAGTTTAGGCCTATCAACATGTCACCAACATTAGAACATACATGCTGCTAAAGAACAATTACAATATTTTCTGAAAAAAACAACTTGCTGGTTGATGTACAGTCCGGCTTCAGGAGCAATCATTCATGCGAAACAGCATTAAATTTGGTACTAGCTAAATGGAAGGAAGAAATAGACAATAACAACAAAGTAGTAGCAGTTTTTCTCGGCCCTAAAAGAGCGATTGAGACATTGCACCGGGACAAGCTACTAATAAAAATTAGCAACATAGGGATAAGGGGTATAGTGTTGAAATGGATTAAGGATTACTTAACAGGTAGGAAGCAAAAAACCAGCTGCGACGACGTGGAGTCGGAGACTGCGGGGGTTTCTTTAGGAGTACCGCAGGTATCCGTTCTGGGGCCGCTCCTATTTATCATATACATGAACGATATGGTAGGTGCCGCTAAGGACTGCGAAATTAATCTATTTGCTGATGATACGCTAATAAGTGTGGCTGACAGTGATGTTGACGCAGCAATTAGAAAGATTAACTGTGAATTCACAAGTATTAGCGAGTGGTTAAGGATCAATAAACTACATTTGAATAAATCGGAAACTAAAGCAATGATTGCCTATAGTAGGGTAATTAGCGACATCAATGAAAAGGTGATAATTGAACTTATCGAATGTATAAGCCTGATTAAATATCTGGGTTTAATGATAGACAATAAATTAACATTTAATGCACAATATTGAATATATAGTTGCAAAGAAAATTGGTTTCTTTGGTAGGATAAGTGCTAAGCTAAGTATATGGGCTAGAACCCATGTGTATAAGACAATCATTGCTCCACACTTTGACTATTGTGCGACAATCTTATTTTTGGCAAATGACGGTGATATAGACGGACTGCAGAAACTTCAAAATAGGGCTATAAGAATTATACTAAGTTGTAATAGATATACTAGAATTACGTTAATAATAATAATAATAATATCATTTATTACACAAAAAACTAAAAATAATGTGTAAAGGTCAACAAAAAGTGTAAACAGATAGATAAAAGTAACAAGCGACGTATTCCCGAAACACGTGTCGTCCCGAATTAATTAATACTTGTGCGGGAGGAGTAATCTGAACAGTGTGTTTATT
>JARFOC010000472.1:1642519-1682889 GCA_031763485.1 Osmoderma eremita
ACTCAACAAGGTGGTAAGGGGTATTTTTTAACTTAAATTTATTTTAAGCCACCGTATCCTATACCTAACCTACAGTAAATTGCATAATAAATTAATGACACAGAAAGTTTTCAATATTTAAAATTCAGATAAAGAATAAAAGCTATTCTTGTACAAGTATGTCTTAAGGTTTCTGCGGAACATTTGAATGTTGTCTACTAAATCTACGTACAATTTTATTATAAATTCTCATTCCCATGTTAATGGGGCTCACAGTACTGAGGTGGAGAGTGTCCGCCGGTCTATGTAATTGATATTTTATTCTGGTGTCATGCGCATGTACTGCCGAATTAACTTAGGAATCTGTGTCTGTTAGAGTATATATAACAACATACTTCGAGAATGTAAAGAGATGGCAAGCGTAATATTTTTAAACGAGCGAATAAGGGTTTACAAGGTTCCGATCTTCTAAGTCCCACAATTGATCTAAGTACAGCTTTTTATGCTATAAATACATGTTGAGCACTGGGGGATGTTACCCATAAAACAATACCATATTGCGCTTCAGCATAATATACAGAGAGTAAGGTATTCTGTGATAGACTGCCTCTCAAAGATTTAAACAAGTAGGCTTTAGTAGAGATTTTTTTTGCAAGATCATGGCAATATTCCCCTCAAAGCATATTATCCTGCATGATTAGTCCCAAAAATTTAATGGTTCAATCCAATCCCATTTATAAATAAATAGTGTGACACAATACTTCTTTGTCTTGTATGGAATTGTAAAAACGTTGTTCTTTCCACACTTAAAGAAAGCTTGTTACTAGTGAACCGAAGATGTAGAGTTTGTAACAAGTCATTAGCAATATGCAAATGTACGCCATCGAATGAGAGAAGAATTGATATATAGTCAGCATACATTGTTGTGTAAATATCTGCCAGAAAGAGAGCAATATCGTTTAAATTGAGATTGAAAAGAACAGGACCGAGGGCACTCCCCTAAAGAACTCCATTTATAACCGGCAGTCGGTGAGATTTGAATGTAGTCACTCCAGCTGAAGCATCCGAAAAATTCTGCCCTCCAAATACGTTAGAAACCAGTTAGCAACAATACCTCTAATTCTAATGTTAGATACTTTGCAATGGTTAAGTATTAAACAAAGGATTCGATACACTTATAATGATTTATAAAACAGTAAATAATAAATTACCTAAATACTTAAATAGATTTATCCTACATAATAATGACATTCATAATTATAAAACTAGAAATGTAGATAACTTTATACTAGATTTAAATTTAAAAAAAAAAACCTGCTCGCAGAATAGTCTTTTTTTGTAAAGGATTAAAATTATTTAATGGTATGACTAGTATAGCCAAAGAGAGGCACTAGTTTAAGAGATTTTAGATATCACTGTGCGAAGTATGTTAGGGATATTTGTAAAGTTTAAGACATACATAAGTTAGTAATTGTAAGATTATTGTAAACATCCGAAGAAGATGAAATAAAGTTTTTTATTATTTATTATTATTATTATTAAAAACACACGTAAATCAGGTAGCATTCACTAGATTCCCTACGGTATCGCCTAGGTATGTTACCTAAAAACCATGGTACAAATATAATTGTACCATGGTAAAAACTTTAATGTTGAATATGGTATGCCTACATAATTTGCAAAATATAACCGGAAAGCATGATACCAAATTTTCTCTATTACGAAGAGAAATTGAAAATACCAACAAACATGCAAAATATGAAGTGGCTTCTATATATTATAAGCATATTAAGATAATATTCATTAACATAATTAATTACATTGCCAGGGGCACAAGGTAAATTAGCTAAAAGGTAGCAAACGCAAACATAATAGATAGTAGATACATACTGCAAGCATAAAGGCACGTATCTAAAACAGTCTCTCACATATTAAACAACAACCAAAGAAGTTTACTACTGGGGAGAAAATATGTAGGTACCTAAAGCAATGTAATTATAAGGGATCCCATCTGCAAGGCAAATTTTGGGAGGGTACACTTAAGGATTCATTTACATAAAAAAGAAACTTGATATCTATATAATCAACATTTTACGTAGCTATAAATAAAACGAAAAATATTTCTAGGATATTTTAATTCCACTTACATCACAACAACAAATATAACACTACAAGAATCAAGTGCGTGAGATCACTGGGTATTACAATTAGCTGTCAACTGTGTGTCTAGGTTAGTAGGATGTGGTTACTTGCACGTGTTGTTCACGTTAATACATAATGCAAACACGAACGATGTTCGCCGCTTCCTTCGCGTCTTGGAAATGTCATCTCCCCCACCTACACCTGCTACAGTTGTACAGATTGTGCCGCGACGTATAACCAATACAAGCCTCGCTACGCTTCACCTGAATGGAGGTGTATGGCGTTTAGGCAGCCGTAAATACCTATAGATGTCTCCGTTGCCGTTGTAGATAATGAATTCTGGTTGATTGCTCTGTTATTAATGATCTATAACCAAACGTGTGAGCTTGCGCTATAAATAAATTCTGTCTAATTCTGTCTAGCTTTAAGAAGATGCTCAGATAATAATCTAAGCGCCCTGTATATCTAGAGTTCTGCATATCCGCAGGTATTCGCGGATTATTTGCGGATATCGCCTGAATTTTTGAGGATGGGGACAACTTTTAGTATTATGCGTGCGGGTATAGATCGGATATGGATGGAATGCATGTAATTGCGGCATATCCGTACTCCAACTTACAATTAATCGTTTCAAGTCATGTTATTTCAGCTATCAACTCGAAAAGTCCCTCCCATGACTTGTAGTTTGAATTTTTTTTAATTAAATTTTGCCGTGATTCATTACCGTTACACACAAGTTCATTTTAGCGGATTTTTATAGTTTACATTATGTATTGCATTTTCATATGCATATTTTGAGAAATTGAAATTGTGAATACCAATATTCACTATGGCCAAGTATTTGTTAGCAACATATTTTATCGATATGTATTGTAAGTGCAAAAAAAAATTTGTCACACTTAATCATTCAATATGAAATAACTAAAAACAGAAACATGAAAAACACATTTCTCCAAGTGCCTGGTTTTTTCAATATAGAAATATGTAAGTACGCGTTCTAATACACTGCTCAAAATGGTCTGAAGCAACATACGTAAATGAACATACCTATTTTAGGAGATTTTCGAGGCAGTTTCGACCAAATAAACTTTCAACGTATTAAATTGGCCATTATAAAAATCGGCTGGTTTCAGGCCAGATATCATTATCATTATTTATGTTGCATTATTCACTTGTTAAGTGTTATGTAAATTGCTGCGGCAACTTGTTATGCTTACATTTGTTTTTATTCAGTTGGTATTCACGTTTCACACAGGTCACAAGTTTATTGAGCGAAATACTAATTAGTTTACAAAAGTAGAATATGGAGCTCGACATTTGACTAGGAATGAAATGCTAGGAGCAATTGGAATGTTACAGGCTGGTTGTACACAAAATCAAGTTGTAACGGAATTGGTCACCGCAAAGAGCCTCATTTGTAGACTATGGGCACGTTACCGGGAAACAGACGATGTTGTTGAAAAACATACAGGTCCTAGACGCATCACAACACTCGCCCAGGATCGTAACATTATTATGCAGGCTCGGCGTCGTATAGAAATTACTGCGCGGGAGCTCGTTTCTCATCTCTAGACGGAGTAAAAGTTTCTGACCAAACTGTCAAGAACCGTCTACATGAAGCAGGTCTGCATAGTCGTCGTCCAATTGCAGTCCCTGCATTACGTAGGGGTATTAGTCGATTTCGTTTAAGATGGGCACAGGAACATGTGCAATGGGGAGAAGCAGAATAGGGATAATGTTCTGTTCACGGACGAGTCTAGGTTTGGGTTTCGACCAGATAGCAAAAGAGTAAGGGTTTGGCGTGCACCGGGTAAAGCAGCGAGAATCAGAAACTTTCAGGAGGTCCATAATTTTAGAGGAGGCTCTGTAATGGTTTAGGCCGGAATAATTCTGCACCATAAAACAGAGCTCGTTTGCGTAGATGGAACAATGACAAAGCACCGATACATTGGGTAAGTTCTACAACCTATTGTCCAACCATTTGCACATACGACCGGGCCAGATTTATGATATATGCACGACAATGCAAGTCCTCCTACCGCTAAGAGAATGACAAACTGGCTAACTGATGAACAGATTCATCTCCTTCCACGGCCTCCTCAATCACCAGACCTTAATCCGATAGAACATGTATTGGATGTGCTCCAAAGAAAGCTAACACAGTTTATGACGAATATTCAAACCCGTCCTAAATTTGAGAGTCTCTTAAGAGAGCAACAGAATTTGTTACCACAAGATGTCATTGATCGATGCATTTTAAGCATGCCCAGAAGATACGGTAATACAGGGTATTAAAGCAAAAATTAGATCACCCAAAAAGTTTCCTTAAAGTTGGAAAGAGACTTTACTCATGAATAATATTGTTATAAAATTACATTTTCAATAAAATTGTTGTATGTATACATTTTTATGTATTTTTACGTTTCTCTGGTTGCTAATGGTCAAGTTTCAAGCACAATTAGCAGTAGAGGAGGCCAACATTTCACGGAAACTCGAAAATACTATATGTTCCTTAGACCATTTTGAGCAGTGTACACTTGTTTCTATACTTTAAGCGTTAAAGTATAAATGGGTAAAGTATATTGAAATAATCTATCTTAGTTTGTAGAAAGTAACAGCGACATATTTTTACAATGTAGACATAGTTTCTTATATAATATTGTATCATAATTACGTGTATCAAAAATATAAAATTCCAATAGGGTTCGTATGCGGATTGATACTTGCGGATGCGGAATATAGCATCCGCAATGATACGGATGCGGATCGGATGCGGCTACGATTCGGTTGTGGATAGGAAAAAAAGGTGTCTGCGCAGGCCTCTATGTACATCTCAAAAGAATGTTGAACTATAGAACACTCGATCGTAGACAGCCTACACTTAAAATATTTCTTGGTTAGGTGAATAGATAAGCCATAAATTAACTATCACAAATAATTGCAACATCCCGAATGTAAAGCTTCCTTGCGTATAATAACGTGATGCAGGATTACTTTTGAGTATTATAGAATCGCAATTAACAAAGAAAGTTGAAAGTATAATAATAATAATTGTATTTATTAACCAAAATTAAGCAAACAAAACATTTAACCATGTTCAATTCTTCAATATTTTGCGTAAGGATAACAGGAATTAAAAACGCTTTCGCAAGAAAATAGAACAAATGAAACAGAAATAAAAGGATATTGATTAACGACGAATCTGAAATAAACGCCTTAACGTTCTTAATATAGAACAACATAAAACATAAAAGCAAACCTTTCCATTAAGCAAGAATATAACAACTATTGCCAGAATGAAATCTAAAACTTCTCTAACGAGTAAATATTTTTAATATTTGTTTAACTAGTCTTTCGTATACTGCGGTATACGTAAACTCTCTCGATGGTACTCATTATAGGTGTTATAATCGCAATTCTCTTCATAATGTTCAATTAGTTCCATATAATATTCTCATTTTTCGTAAAACGTACTATTTCATAATTTTAAAAACATGATACGGTATCATGAATTGTACAAATATCTCACTACATGTTTCCCTCATATTATTATTATTATTATTATTATTATGCTGAACATATTGCGTATACAAATGTTTCGAGCAAAAACAGTGTAAGCAAATTTAAAAAGAGAAAACGTATTATAATAATAATCTATATTTATTCCCAACAGGCAAAAAGGCCAAGCACAGGGAATACATACAAAGACATATAAATACGAGGGATGTCCGGTTACTAACATACGTTTACGCGACACACCGCCTACGTCGCTCCGATCAGGTTGAAACTTGCACTCATTTTAAATGTGCATATGTACTGCATAGGTGGCTATCAATTAATGGTCGATACGGTGATTCGAGAGGATCGTCGGTTGAAAATACGGGAAATTGCTCTACTCAACGGCATTCCTAAAAGCTCTGTGAGTGAAATCGTGTCTGAATTAGGCTATCGGAAAGTGTCCGCGAGATGGGTACTAAAACTGTTGAGAGACCAACATAAAATGCAACGAATGGCGACGGCAATGGAGCTTTTAATCCGCTATCGTCAGGCAAACGGACTTCTAGAGTCTATAGTAAAACGAAATGTAAGTACACCACCATACCCCCGAATCAAAATAAGACTCGATGACGTGAGAGCATCCAAGTTCAACAACACCGAAAAAATTCAAAGTTCAGCAGTCTACAAAAAAGACAATGGCAACTGGATATCCAAGGCATTTTGCTCATAGAGTTTTACCACCGAAAGCGGCAATCAACAGCGATATTTATTGTCAAAATCTCGACTACACAAAGCCATTCGGCAGAAAAAGAAAGGAAGGTTGACGAAAGGAATCAGGTTCCTGCATGACAATGCAAGAAGAAACACTATTGGGAAGTTATTGTCCATCCGCCCCATAGTCCAGACCTCCTCCTTCAGGTTTTCATTTGTTAGGGCCGTTGAAAGCTAATTTGTCGGGTAAAAGGTTTGAAGACGACGACGAAGTTCAAGAGGAAGTAAGGCAGTATTTTACAAATTTCGCACCTTTTGCGAAGAGGGTTTACAGAAGCTTGGGCCTAGCTGGGATAAGTGCCTAACATTGGCGGCGATTATGTTGAAAAGTAGCTAAAGGTTACGTGTGAATCACGCGACTACAACGGCTATAGCAGCGCGGCTGTACACGTGTGACTCAAGCGACTTTGCATCAACAAGTAATTTACATACCGCGTTCATATATTTCAATGTAAATCACCTGTTGATGCAAAGTTGCTTGACTTGCGCGTTTACAGCCGCGCGACTATAGGCGTTGTAGTCGCGAGATTGACACTGCACCTTAACAGTTTTACGTTTTTACAGTTAACGCTTTTACTCAGTGTATGTTTGACTTATATAAATAAGGTACTCTGTCTGTAATTCACAAATGTACCTTAGTAACCGGACATCCCTCGTACATATTACATATGCGAATACTAAATTCTAACGAAAATAGGTCATTAATTATATAATAAACAAAATAATGTCCAAGAAATGAATGGATATATTAAAAATAGAGAAGATGCATAAAGGCCTTATATAAAAAAAAACATTAGGATGGAAGAGTTTCTGCACATCACTGAAACACGGGATCCTAAAACATTTGTTTTACTAGTATGGGGATATTATATTTCGCATCGAAGTTATCTGGAATACCACCCTATAATTAGTTCGTTGAACAGGTAAATGAAACTTGTTACAATTAATAGTTCTATAAGAACAAATAAAAATAGAAATAACAAACACTTGTACAACAAACACAACTTATAAACGAAGCATAGTGCAAGACCGACTTCAATTAGCGGAGAAAAGAAAAAGGAAGCGTTTCCAAGAAAATATTTCAACCGCGAAAAAGGTAACGGTTTCTTCATAATCCACTTTAAAAATATTTATGGCTAAAACAAACTTATTCCATTTAACACGCAAACTGAATAACCATAATTAAAACTTTCCAAGAAGAAAAAAGGTGGAAGTTATTCACAGGAACGCTTAAAATGTTGAACGTTTAAGCGGGAGCATCGACAATAACTTTCTGCACGAAATTAATTCTTACTAAAACAGAAATTAAAACACCACATTGACGGTGACGAAAGCGACATCTCCGCAAGCTATTCGAAACAACGAAACAAAATTAAATCGGTGCACTTTTTTTTTCCTACGATTCAAATGGTAGTTACACTTACCAATTAATTGAAATAGATTAGCGGTTATGTTATTACCGCTGCATGCGATCCCATAGCGGTCATAAAACCAATGTGTAAATTAAATGAGGCCGAAAGCCGTTTGGCCGCGATAATATGGAGAAATACATTTTTCCTTCCGCTTCGTGGCGTCCTCCTAGGTTCGGGTATCTTATCCCAGAAAGCGGTTACCAATTATCCTCCTTACATAAACAGTTAATTGTACGAACGGCCAGATTGCGGCAACAAGGATTCGGGCGTGTTTTTACGACGCCATAACACAAAAGATATTTTGTTTTTAATCCCGCATCTCGGGTACTAATTTGCAGGATGTAAATTACGCCTTAGTCGTTGCTACACATTTCGCGAGCATAAAATATGACTACCTACGCCTTTATTCTTAATTAGAAACTCAAACGCATCTAAATTTAAGATTATACACGGTTTCGCGATAACTTTTATGTGAGATTCTTGAAGAAAATATAGTATATGTGTTTGTATTTTTTGTTTGATTCAGTAATACATAACTCATAGAACAAGTCATTTTAAAAAATATATATGTAACACAAAAAACAGCAAGATGGCGGAACGTAATGTAAACAACGATCTTTCAAGAAGTATAATACATTGTAAAAGACGTAGTAAAGAAGTAAGAAATTCATACCACTGCAATATTTCCGTATATCTATTCAATTAATCATGTGGACAACTTAATGTTGAAAAAACGTTTGCATGTTATGTTCTTCTAAGTAGTACTGACAATAGGCATTTACATTCATTCTTAGAAAGTACAACTGCATAATTCAATCCAACAATTCCTCAAACGATTTTCACATTATTCACAACGTCTTGACGTCAATTAGCCGATTACCGGATACGGATTATTATCGTAAGCTGAAATAAAGGCGAGATGGCGGACCACAATGGCAACATTGGGTACCTGCACATACATACATGCATTGCTCACGTGTTTGCGTTCCACAGCAGTGTATTATGCATGCTCAGATATGCACATAACCAGTTTGACACTTGATCAGCGTGCAGTTGACTTGTAGCTCTATTATCTATGTGTATACGTTTACATGCGTTACATACATCTGTCTGTAGAATCAGTGATTGCCAAATAAATATCTTTTTAATTAGATTTATACAATGTAGGTATCTAAGAATATAAACAACAAATGTAAAACATGTATATACTCATTGATTGTCAGAAAATATATATACATCTCTGCGTTGTGCGATGGCTAATTGCCATAACCATCTACTGGTGCAGTCATTATGGTTCAGGTTCCTATAACTCATGTATTTTCTAATTACTTTTTTCAGAAAATATAATTCTCTATAAAAGTATAGATATCTAATTGAAAGTTATTCGACAACATTCATTTCTATCATAGTAAATAAATTCTGAGTTTATCAAAATAATTTACTGCAATCACTGCTATGTCATAACACGCCAGTTTTTTTTAAGTAACATCACAAAAGTAATCTACCGGATTTCAAAATGGTGATCATACAAGCGATGCAAGTGAAGAATCACTCCATTTATAATAACAATAGGTATATTAGCCCAACAGTACCAAATCACAGAACTAAATTTTTAAAAAACGAATGGATAAAGCAGCATAAAGGAAACTAAAACACAAAGGTACATATAATTCAACCATTCTCAAACCACTGTCAACAACATAAGATGTCCGCGATTAATTTCCTGGCAAATAGATTAATTAAATTCCCGTTAAGTCAAAACAGATTCGAAAAAGAATTAAAATACATTAAAAACATTGCAAAACACAACGGTTACTTCTCTGTAGATGTTGATCACGTCCTGAAGAAGGTTCAATATAGACAACACCTCAGAAACTCTACAACGCTCACACCGATAGAACCCCGTGACAAAAATAACTGCTTAATATTGCCTTTTCATAAAATAACTAAAGGAATTAGCCGAGACGTAAAAGACGAAGATATGAAAATCGGTTATAAATCGTCCAACACACTTCGTAACCTTCTAGGAAACCCGAAACACAAACCGGAAATGAAACAAAAGTCAGGAATTTATAAAATTGCATGTGCAGATTGTGAGAAAGTCTACATTGGACAAACAAAGAGGTCTATAGAAACTAGATACAAGGAACATGTTTCGCACTACCGGCATGGAAGGGCTGATATGTCTGGCGTGGCGGAACATATGGCAAAAAACGGGACATAATATAAATATAGATAATTTAAAACTAATGAAATCGGTAACATCGACGCGCGGACTAGACGCTTATGAATCCAGTTATATTAAAAAGAATAAAAACCTTCTTAATCTGGAGGAAGGAAAAAATAAGTCACATCTGGTACAAGTATTATTATATACTTCTGTCATAAATATAAGTGGTGACTTAATTAACATATTTTCACATATGGGTAGAGCATTATAGAAAGTACAAACGTTGCGTGCGACCAGCCTGGATATATTAAAATTTAGTTTATGTAGGGCATAGGGACAATCAATTAAGTTATGAAAACTTTATAAAAGAAAGATTGCCCAATATTTTCTCGTCTGGTCGACAGCAAAACTATATAGAAAGTTCTCGAAACTGTGGCATGTTCAAAACAGCGACAAGGGTAAACGTTAAAATTAGAAAATCAATCCACATAATGGGGGATTTCACACCATCGCACCATACTCAAGTCTGGGCGGCACAAAACCATTGAAAAGTACCTTAACAGCAGCTGAATCGGGAAATCGTTCAGTATTACGACACATGAAGCCAAACATGTATGCAGAGTCAACTACCGAACTAATATAACTATTAAATGAGTGAGTCATCACAATCGATACCCAAGTCTTTAACCTTTCCACGCCTAGTCAAGGCTTCCGCATCAATACCGTAATTATAAAGAATGAGCGACTTTCTACTGGTATATGAAAGAACTTTGCCTTTGGGTACGTTGAGATCCAAATCATTTACCCCACAACACTCAACCAACTTATCATTATCGAATTGGGGATCTTCACAATCATTAACAGAATTCACAATGCTAACTTAACGTCATTCGCAAACATAAGTACCTCACAGCACAAAAATTCAGAGTGATCGTTCAGAAAAAGGAAAAGCAAGGGCCCCAAAATTGATCCCTGAGACACCCCGTATCTCTGATAGAAGGAAGATGCCCAATCAAAATACTACTTAACCTCAGTAATGAATCTTACGCAACCCACGGTCAATTCTATGAAACGTCTTAGACAGGTCGGTGTAAATAACATGGATTTGCTCACCAGCATCGATAGCCTCAGAAGTGTACTGAACAAAGGTAACAAGGTTCGTTAGTGTTTCCATTTTGTCATCCGAGCCATGGTGATAGATACTAACACTACTATAAAAGTTAAATTATAGTACGGGGCAGAATCGGGAATCAGTGTGGGAACAGAGTGGCAAAAGTACATAACCCCAAACTTTAATAAAAAAAAGCAAATTTATTTTATGTTTTTTATGGATTTTGGTTGATACACAAGCTTTCATAAAAGATTCAATTATCTGAAAAACAATAATAAAGATAACGCTTTTTGGATACTGTCTGGAACGTATTGTATAATAAGTGTAAGCAAACCATACCAGGGCACACTATATACTATACAAATTAATATACAAATGTTCTAACTAGGTTTAAATTAGAATCATCATCAATTTGGCCAATATTAATCACAAATTTTACATAATTACCATGTATTGATCAACGGATATACCCATGACGACCAGGTTTAATCATTTCGAATTTTCGATGGGTCCAACCAAGCAAAAATAATGAATAATAATTTAATCTAGAGCCATGATTTAATAACTGTCATAACAACAAAGTTTTGTATTTATTAACAAACTTAAATTAAAATCGCAATGAATTGCTTCGGAAAAGCTTCAGGTTTAGAAATAAGCGAAGCAATTGAATCTTAAACGCCTACGAACACGGTGAAAACACACAAATGCATTTGGAAGCAGTTTTTGACATTTTGTGACGAGCGAAAATATGAATTTTCTTGAGCAACTTCGAACGAACACTTGGCAGGTATTCTCAAAGACTGGGCTTTCAACACGAAGCGAGCTGATGGCACCGATTATAAGGAAGGAGTTGTAAAGACGATTTGGAATATTTTCGCAAAGCTTCTCCAGAAAAAGTACTTTGAAGATTATAATCGGAAAATAGACCCATTCAAAGACACAGTTTTTGAGGATGCCAGAAAGGCACGTACGGCCAAAAGAAGCGGGCTACAAACGCTTCCAGAGAAAATAAACCAGTTCTGCAGCTCTGACAACTGAAGAGAACAGCAAGATTGTGGAAAACTATGACGAAAACTCACCGGACGGCTTACAAAAAAGTTCTGCCAGATTTCTGCCGTCGAGCTAGCGTGGCGTGGCAACGAAGCAACATTCTGCCCAGTAGAATTTTCAAGAACGAAGTCAACATTTATGGTACCCTATTGAATACAGCACTATATTCTCCAAAACTACACAGGGCGGAGAAAAAGATACCGCTGTATCTAAATGGTTAACGTCGAACGAAGAATGTCAAAACAAGTGTCCAGTGCAGCTACTACAGAAGATCTTAAGCAAAAGAACACCAAATATCAAAACGAATCTATTGTTCTTAGCTCCAAATTCGGATTGGACAGCTAATGCTGTCATGGTGTTTCGCAAATTACGTCTCGTGATTCGGAAGTATAATCGATTCTTTTCTATTCTCTTGTGATATTATAAAGTTAGAATTTATACAATTCATTCTGATCACCAACTCATACACAGCAATTCAGAGAGAAATTGAAAGTAAGCAGATCATTTTAGGTGATGATCTGATATTTTCATACAAATTCGTCCCGACGAGACCCCAATTTCACGATTAATAAAATATGTAAAATAAATAGAGCTTCGGGGATCCTTTGTGCGAGGCACTGCACGGGTATCCGTGTCTCCTGCTAAGCCGAAAACAGGAAAAAGGGGCTCACGTAGATATAAAAATAAGAAAAACAACACGTCCACAAAGTGCATTTCATTAAAGAAGAAAATGGAAAAGGTCGACAACAAATGAATTTTGGTTTTCCATGCAAATGCCAATTAAAATCTACACAAAGAGTTAACTGGATACGTGGTGTGCGTTGTAAATGAAAAATAAATCCGGGATGACATGTTTTGGAGAGGAATTTTTTACGGGTTGACGTATAGGAACATACGCATACAATACATGTTCTTCTTTTATATAAACAAAATCCCTGGCCACGAAGCGGAGAAGAGGTAACATGTATTTTGCATGTAAAACTCACTATTAAATTGTACCCAAACAGAATTTATGCTTTTATTTGCATTTTTAATGATCACACCTACAAATGTATTGATATATTGCCTTAATACCAGGTACAAATTAAATTTAATACAAGCTAGAAAAAGAAGTGAACAATCGCCTTCCTTTATTAGGCAGCATGGTAATTAGGAACAACGAGAATAAACTAGAAATCAACATCTATAGAAAAGAAACCAGTACTAGAAGGTTCATAACGGCTGTTTCAAACCACTGCGCGCAACAAAAAATGGCCACGATCAATTTCTTAATTAATAGATTAGTAAAATTCCCATTGAATAAGAGTAGATATAATAAAGAATTGAAATACGTTAAGGATATAGCGATCTACAATGGTTTCTCTTCTACCGATGTCGAAAGAACGCTCAAAAAATTCCAATATAAACAATTTCTGATAAATTCCACAACCTTAGAGTCAATAGAACCGCGAGAAAAGAAATTTGTCAAATTACCGTTTCATAAAATCACAAAAGGAATAAATAGTGTGTTTAAAGGCCAAAATTTGGCAGTCGCGTTCACTTCTCGGAATACGTTACGTAACCTTCTGAGAAATCCGAAGAATACATCTTCTCAAAAACGAAGGTCGGGAATTTATCAGATTTCATACGCGGACTGTGATAAAGTTTATATTGGAGAGACAAGAAGAGATATAGAAACGCGGTTTAAAGAATATATCGCCCATTACCGTTATAATAGATCAGAGGAATCGAGTGTCGCGCAACATATGATTGAAACGAATCAAACGAATTACTTCCGATAATTTGAAATTATTAAGAAACGTAAATTCGTCGCGAGAACTAGACGTGTATGAAACGATATATACTAAAACAGGATCGAACTTAGTAAATCGCAAAAAAGTCATTTTAGAACATTCTAGCTTAATGAATATTTTTACTGAAAAAGAAAAGGGACATCCTGTATATTTTCTTAAATGCGAGCAAACAGATATTGCACGCTCTACGCTCATAAATAAACAACTCTCTGCTAGTCGGGTTAGGCAGAGATTTTTCGATATATTAGGATAAGTGTGTTCATAAATAGAGATAGATGTACATATTTCCTTTCTTAAACGTGCATGTTAGATATAACTTTTGTTATTCGGGAATTGGTTGACAATGAGAGCCGACGTGCTCTTGAAGCATACACTGCTGGCCACGACAGAGCTTGAATCCTACTAGCAATGTAAAATATCGACATAGTTGCCACACCGTTATGCTAGTAAGGCCAACAGGCGTTGTATGGAGGTTGTGTGCTTGTCGAAGAAATCGCAAGGCGTATCGATAACGTGAAAAATGCGAGATATTACGCAAATAATTGGCGATTGCATTTTTGATTAATCTTTGCGTAGTATTTTAAGACGTTGCTAGATTGAATAATATTGTAGCACAAGGAAACCAAAAATGGACAATACTATATTTAGAGACAGCAATGCATTAGGCACACGCTTTTAATGCGCAACATCAAACTAATGTATAACTAATAACGTAATAGCGGATAATGTAAAAAATAGAAAAGGCATTTCTATAAAACGACTGACCATTTCCTCTGCTGTACTACCAGAGTGATACTATTTCATTATCTGGACCCTTTGCTCGGTAGTGAAAATCATTCTATTATAAAATTTTGACATAGAAACCAAAATAATGAATTTAATTTAATCGATTTCAAAAGTAATAATGTAAATAAAGGGAAAACAATGTTGTAAATTAAATTCCGAAAAACAAAACTCCCAAAGTAAAAGACGCTTGAGTAACGTCAACAAAAATGCTATGCGCGAATGACCGCTGTTACGAGCATACTAAGCTAACTGCTGCGACAACTCCTAGTATGTCCCGAATTTTATTAAATCAATTTGTGGTGTGTGGATTCCCCTATACTGCGTATTAATGCTAGAATTGTACTCGTTTTGATCTTGCAGAATCAGTATCCATCACCGATTCCATTTTTAAATACCATATTCCTTTCTAAAATCTGCACCGCAGAAACATAAATTATAAGAGATGCAAATATTTAGTGCTAATTAATAAGTAGAGCGCGAAGTTTACCCAAAGAAGGATGCAGAACGGTATTAATACAGATTTCGCCCCAAGTCCGAAATCTAAAGGTTACGCGGAACGTTTCCCGGATTATTTTAATTAATTTCGTTGGAGAAATTTCAGAATTATCGGAATAACTCGACTACAATACCATTGAAAACTACCTACCTTTTGTAGTATATACTCCGGATTAATTCCGAGTTCTGAAACAAAAAGGAAATAAAGTTGTTTTGTAATTAATTGATTTTCAGACGCAAATCAGCACCAATGTAAATATTGAAGATTAATGCGATTGGCGGACAAATATATTTTTGGCACGGTTATAATTCCAGTACACATTTATTTTGTATAATATATAAATTTGTAGTTAAATAACCGCTAAAATAAATAAAAGTGTATTGCTCTATCCCCTACAGAGAATTCCATTTTACTATAATCATATCTGCTGATTTAAATATGCATTTGCAGCATATATTAAAGCATTAAACAATTATTATAATGTGTGATAGATAGTAAATATTATTAATAGAGAAAAATAAAATATACTGATTCTCCATTATTATCAAATTATCTTTATACAAAATGTCGGGAGAGGGCAGTGGTAAGAGCGCTAGGCATTCGTCCTGGATGTTGATGGTTCGAATCTCCGAGCGGCAATCGACTTTTTAAAAAACAAGGCGGTTACAGCCGGTGATCGGTACCTCTCCCGGTATCCTTCAGTGCTGGGGCAAAAATCGGCACTGCTGCCCTCTCACGGCGAGGAGAGGCAGTAACAAGTCACACACTTCACACGCACACACAGTACGCACGGCGGAGGTAGCACAAACGGCCCAAGTGCGTGCGGCCTACGGCTCCCTCCGCACCCACAGACTTTATCCTTTTTATCTTTATACAATGTAAATAACATACAAGTACCTACATAGGAATTATTAAATTACAATATGGTGAATATAGTCACCCCAAAGGGGTATCGCCGCTTCTAAAGCTTTCTAGATCTGGAAACAGCGGGTAGATCAATCGCCATTCTCTTCTGTTTATATCTTCTCGCATATGTCTCTCCATTTGTTTCCATGTAGTTCTGGGTCGGCCACGCCTTTTTCTTCCTGCAGGGTGCCATTCTAGGATATTATAAATTGTAGTTTTGTTTTGTTTTTACATTATACTTTTTAAATTTCTATAACACCTCTGTGCATCAAGCAACACCCACATGTACAGGGTTTTCTAAATTTGTCTCATGTATTAATATTTAGCAACTAATACGATCCAGAAAATATCGGCAAAGGACCTATACAGCGCCAAATTCTCCTGCAATAACGTTATGAAACAGCATTTAATCATAACCAAGAAAGCCCCTCCAATGGCCAATAGGATTATCTAGCTGCCTCAGCTTTCGCCGCTAAGAAAAAATATTACTCGGATGTAACGTTTCCCAATAACGCTCGGCGATATTTTAAAATTGTGTGTACGTATACGTTGCTCAAATTTACTTTAAGATTATAAAGCCAAGGGAACAAGCGGAATCGAGGACGCCCTAGATGCCCCTAAATAGGATACACGACGCCACTTTTCAGGATAAACATAGCATTCACAAATAAAGGAAGGATTCTTGCTTCAAAAGGCTTTTATCGTGGATAGACGCTACAGAGGAAAAAACGTATCCCCGAAAATATTAGCTTACTTATTATTATACATCCCTTCCTGCGTTTGTACGATATATCAAACTGAACTCTGTTCATGAACAACATGAGGCTTAAAGCTATTTATATCTTTGTATTTGTTTGAACCCAATCGATAGAAAGATGGAAGAAAATCCTGAACCCCGTTAAAGTACAGCGATTGTGTACATTTTTACAAGAAAAAACACAGTTATTGTTTTAAACTAACTGTAAGTATTTTTATATACGTGATATTAAAAGCTTATGGCACTATACCATGAAAAACATTGTGAAATGCAGTTCAACTAATGAAAGCAAATGTTCATATAATTGCTGTAATTAAAGAAATGTATAATAAAAATATACATACATCTTGGAACAAAACTTTCGTGTGCCGTCATAACAAGTAGAGGGCTTCACCAAAGCTGTAGTTTATCCCTGCTGCTATTCAACGTGTACCAGAATGTACACTGAAAAAAGTGGCTGTAATATTACAAGACCTTTACTCAGTTCTCTTTGTAAATTTTACAAAATAAATAATTTTCAACATATATAAACTATTATCTTTTTTATCCAAATAATAATGTAATTAAATTAATTCAAACGTATTATTACAAGAAAGTGTATTTATTACTAGAGAAAGGCAAAATTTTACACGGAATAATCTGTTGCAAATTTTGAAGGGTATAGATATATTTCGTTGATGCATTTCGTCTCTAGGGATTATTTTAAAATGAAATAGGTTTCCGTTGGAGATCCTCGACAAGAATTGATGGAATCGCCACATATAGCAAATGCAAGACTCAATTTTCTTTTGCAAAAGTGACTGGAGTAATTGTGATAACAGTGAACAAACTATAATAAATTAAATAAAAATGTCTGTGAATTTATTTGCTGCAAGAATTTAGCGTGGCATCCTTTACATAATTAATGCTTCCATACTTTTCATTATACACATTCATCCTCAGATGCTCCCCCATGATTAATAGTCAAAAGTTTTGATATTTTTCTCACAACACTAACAATTAGTTTTCAAATTGATCACATCCTGATCAAAAAAAAAAAGAGGAAAAGATGGATACAAAACGTTAGATAATATAGGGGCAGTAGTGTAAGCACCGATCACCATTTGGTAATTGCAAAGACGACACTTAGGAAAACGGATAATGGTAAAAGGAAACGTACTAAAAGAAAATGGTGCCTACATAAACTCGAGAAGAGCCAGAATCAAGACGAATACGACAAGAAAATCAGAGCACAGATTCAAAAGAGTGACCAGAAAGAGAGCTTTGATGAAGAGTGGATAAGAGTAAAGGACGCCATATTGGAATCAGAAAAAAATCGTAGGAAGGGAAGGAGCACAAAGGGAAAGGACCTGGTTTGATACGGAGTGCGAAGTGGAAATGGAGAAGAAAAGTAAAGCAAGATTGAGGTGGTTAAGGTCCAATAATGGGAACGACTACGAGGAGTACAAAAGAAAAAGAAAATAAATTGACAAGGTATTAAAAAAGAAAAAAGAAGAATGAATCGGAAACATGAAACAAGGAAGCAAAAAAGAAGGAAAACAATAGCAACAGTGAGCATGGACCGGAGTACCTGGGAGGATTATATGAAAATGAGCGCACGAAGCGGGGAAGATGGATTGGAAGAAAGCTACTCAATGAATGCTACATGCGAGAGATGAAGTGGAACTAGCAGAACCTACAGCCGAAGAATGTAGTGAATTAATTAGTAAACTAAAGCATGGCAAAGCGCCGGGAACGGATGAAATTAACAATGAACTGATAAAAAGTGGAAGAAAAACCTTGTTGGCAGCAATACATGACATACTACAAGTATGGAAAGTAGAAGCTATACCAGAAGAATGGAAGCGGGGAATAATAATTCCAATCCCAAAGAAGGACGATCTCACAAGGTGTGAGAATTATAGGCAAATAATTACTAAGCACAGCCTACACGTTATTTACAACGCTGCTATTAAAGCGATTGAATATATATATATATATATATATATATATATATATATATATATAAGTCAATCGTGAATGCAATATATGAACCAGATTATAGAAAAAAGCTATGAAGAGAATATCACGCTGCATATAATATTAGTAGACTTTAAACAAGCCTTCGATAGCCTAAAAAGAAATGCCATCCTAAAAGACGCAAGGAAGATAGGGATACCAGATAAAATGTTAAGGCTAATCAGAGCAACAATGGAAAGGTCATCGGCAGCAGTACAAACAAATGAAGGAACAACCAGCCAAATTAGGACTCATAAAGGAGTAAGGCAGGGAGATGGGCTGTCCACGGCTCTATTTAATATAGAGGGAACAATAATAAGCAAATCTGTGCAAATAGTAGCCTTTGGGGATGATCTGGCGATAATTCCAAGGAACAGAACAGTATTAGAAGCAACACTAATAAATATAGGTAAGGACTCAAAGCAAAGTGGTTTGGAAATCAACCAAAGTAAGACAAAATATATGAAGGTAACAAGGGAGGAAAGACTTAATGATGGCACAGAACTACAGGTGGGACAATATAAATTTGGGAAGGTCAAAATATTTAAATACCTTAAAACTATGATAAGCAGCAAAAACGAGAGAAACTGGGAGATTGCGCATAGAATCCAGCTAGGGTATCAAGCGCACTACAAATACAAACAACTAATGTTAAGCAGAAGAATAAGTCGGAAAACCAAATTAAAAATATACAAAAGTGCCATAAGACCGGTGGTTGTGTACGCGGCAAAAACAATGTGCCTGACAAATACAGACGAACAACAATTAGGAATTTTTGAAAGGAAAGTGATAAGGAAAATAGTTAGACTGCAAAAGAGGAAGAGGGAACATGCAGACAACTAATGAACTCCGAGATAAATGATATTCGAGAAAGAGAAGATGCGGTGACAGCAATAAAGTCACAAAGAATGAGATGGTATGGGCATGTAAATAGAGAGCAAGATGATTCAATATTACGCAAAATTACAAACTGAAAGCCACACGCCAACAGACCTAGGGGAAGGCCAAAGGAGGATCAAGTTATACAAGATATCAGAAGATTGGGAATCGCGGGATGGAGAACAAAGATGAAGTATACGAGACAGTGGAGGAAAATCTGCGAGGAAGCAAGACGGAACCGATGAAGACTGCAAGGGGATGGGTAGCGGAGTGACTAACCACTACCATTTATGAATACCTCGTCTAAAGAGCTCTTTAGGGTCGGGTAGAATTCCGAAAGGAATGTAAAGTCATATATATGCATAATATTTATTTACTCAATGAAACGTGTTTTGGCAACCACGCCATATAAGACGTCATTCACAATCAATGACGTGCATCTATCTTTATCTTGCCTGTCCTATATTAAGGTTTTAATATTGTGACTGACAAAACAGCTATAAAGAATATTCTATGGACAATTCCAAATTTTCTAGATATTATTACAAAATTCATAATATAATACTCTATTTTTACCGATATGATTTCAATAGCAGTGTAATACGAAATATATTCCTTGTATATAAGTGCCTTAACAAAATCATTTTTAATTTTCACATTCTAAACGGATAACCTCCCAATTAGCACAACCCATTTTTAATAATCCATGCATTGAAACGATGTTAATCCCTTAAATTATAAATAATTAAAAATATATTTGCTATTTCAAACTCGTGCCTCGTGTAAATTAACTACAACCAACCTCTTTATAGCTAACAATGCAACAGTGAGCGCGGTACGTGTTTTCTGCCTGATTGACCGTAAATCAGAAATCGCCGCCGAAATTTAATATCAATTACAGTTTGTAATTAAATGAAGGGATGTGTGTATACTATAGATAGATCATTTTCTAAATTAAACAACAAACACCGAATCCTACCAAGCAGGTACGTGTACAAATTTTGAAAGGAACACTTGTTTTACATAGTCCGGGTTAAACAATGCGTATACTGTAACGGCTAGAAATATTGCAGATGATAAATATCTAACCGAGGGTAATCTCTGCGAGGGTAACCTACAACTGAAATATTTGAAATACGAAAGATAGAAGAGTAAATTTCGAATTTACTAGGTGTTGTGTAGATAGAATAATTAATTATTATAGGAACAATATCTAAAATCTTTAAAATTTCAACAACTATAATACCTTATAGTGGTAGAGCTTTAGAGTAGCGTAACACGAACCGACATTTCACCATCTACTTATATTACCAACCTCTCTCAGCGGTATTTTAGTATCTAAACCTAAAGCGTATTAAGTGCATGCATGTTCAGATAAGTCACCCGCAAAATATAGTTTAATGCAAATGGAACTGTCGTGTTCTTTACGAGGGCGTACTCAAATGATTAATTTATCCTAGATTAAGGTGGATTGGAGTTAAGAAGCAAAATCTAGTGCAGTAGATATATCCACTCCTGCCTTATCCTGTTTTCAGCGCGGCTAAAGCGGATTTACAACTAACAAAACAAACCATTTAACGTTTGACCTTAATCTTCTTCAGCGTTAGTAAAACTTCCTGTATCGCCGTTTTGTTATCAGCTCGACCGTTTCCATTCAGTTTATCTTGGGCGAGCATTTATTAAGTTTCAGAACTAACAAATCGCATTATATGCAACGCGGAAAGCACATGAAATATTGGCGGTGTTAATACGTCTTCAATAAGAGGATTATAATGGCGTTCTAAATGGATTTGTCGTATTATCGTTCGTAAAATTATTATTATTCTATTAGTTATATGATTGACAATGAAATATAACACAGGTTTTATTAACTTTCTTAAAAACCGACATTTACCCTAAAGGATAGATACATTTTCTGGGTACTGAGAAGCTGAGAGCAAACATAAATATAAATAATTACCAAAAGAAAGTAATATTTTAACATTAGAGGTTTAGCTTGAGCCATTTTAGCAATTTTCTTCTTCTGGCCAGAAATCTACGGATAGATGAAATGACGTCAGCAGTTGATGGGTATATCAGTAGTGTTATGCCATTTTTGTGATTTTACAGCATAAACAAAAACAGTTTTGTGTTTATAATGCTGAATATAGATTTGTTAATCTACAGTCATTGTTGTAACATTGCCATTGCTATGTGCGGCCATTTAATACCAAAAAATGCATTTTGAAAAAAAAGGCCGACAGCATGTTTTTCCATAACACTACTGAAATAGCTCTCGCTATTAAACAATCGACCTTTGACATTTTGTCTTTTCATGACATGTTGCCACGCATTACAAAGCATATCATATGGTTTCACAGATACATAGACAGGTTATGGTTAAAAAAAATATGAAAACGATCAACACTAAATCGAACGTCAAAATGATAAATATCAATGGAGTGCGTTGACAACTTATCCCATCTGTGCTACCGGCAACGCTCTAATAGAAGAAATCCTACGCGAACGAAATGTCACTTGATTTGACATTACTACGCATCTGCTAAATGTGAAGTTGTGTTTGCTCGTTTTGGTATAATTTTAACATCATCGCTGTCAAAAGTCGGCTGTTTCGTTGCGAGAGTATAATTGGGGAAAATTATGGTGAACAAATATAATCAACTAGCTAGTCACTCATCATGTTAATTAATAAAACCATTCTAAAAAAATGGAATTTATTGAGTTAATTATTTTGAAAATATTAATGCAAAATTAATTAATTTTACAAAAAAATGATTGCTAACTAATCCAATTTTGAATGTTACGGTCAGAGATAATATAGTAAGCAGAGATTGGGCACTTAACGTTAAAATTGTGTGGCTATCCCCCTAGTGGTCTGCGAACCCAACTAAACAAACCACAACGCTAAATGTCATATGTTTCGATCTTGATAGGATGCAAAATACCATACATAATTTTCTTCATTCTTCTATATAAGCTTTGTTTCGCATAATGTCATTGACAAAATGTGCCAAAAAGTGGATGCATTCTACCGTGCAGATTTTTAAATAACACATGTTCTATTTCCAACTATAATTCTGTTCAGAAAGTGGGCGCGCAAGTTGCGCAAAAACACGCATTGCCGGTTTCGATTAACGTATTCCCGAAAGTTATATTTACAATTGAAATTTATCTTTTTGCTTACGAGACGGATACCACACTGTTCCGGATTACTCCTGCCGCACGAAATTGTTAAATCTACATATTTTTCAAACACAATAACGCACCAACCAACTTTAACACGTACTGACTTCTACAATAGCACCTTACAGACTACAGACTGAAGGAAAACAATTCGCTCTAACATTAATCTACCTTACTCAACAAAAATATAATATAATTACACTAAAAAGTATAGTCGAGTGAAGGTAACTGGCGATGAATCATTTTTATCTCGACGAGCGACAAAATAATAATTAATTCTGGATACGTCAATCTTTACAGAAGAAATACACAATAATAACATAAATAACGATAATGATTAAACAATAAGTAACCACCAAGAGAACTACTAACAACTAAAGGAATTGTAATATAAATTTAAAATACTCTATGTAGTACAATTTTACACACAGAGCCCCCTATTGGTCGAGTAACCCCTGGATTACACCAAAGGAATACTAGTGCACGGCCATAGCTACGCCACTTAATTCCTGATTAGCGTTTTACCACAGAGGCACAATAGTTATGTATTTGGTTGCATAAATACGTAGTCACGTGAGTGATCGTTATTTTGACTCTCACCATAAATATTTGATAAACTTCCAGTGATAATATGCATAATCCAAATACGTTATATTGGGAACAAGTACCGTTAGTCTGTTTTAAATTTAAATTTCTAATACCATTTAACAACAAAAGTCCTTTTGAAAAGACAGCCTTAAATACGTGTATTCGCAAGAATAACTAACTCAATGAATTACTCCCTAAACATCTACCGTTCAGGTTCCTTCCCCTGAACGGCAGAAATTCCATTCGAATCTGATTACGTAGAGTTTTCCGAGTGAGAAGTGTAATTTGTTAAGTAGGGTTCGGAGTGCAGAAAAGGAAACAAATTTAATTTAGTTAATGAACGAAAATATACTATGTCACATGCATACCTTCAAGTAGCGGCGGTTCGTCCTCAAACGCGTTCTCTGTAGAATCGAATTTTTGGGCTCCCGGTGCTCCTGCCGGAACAAATACACCTTCGCCAAAACTTCCCCCCGCCGAATTGAGATATGGATTGTTCCCGTAGCCCGCTTGATCCGTGTAAGCGGTCGTACCGAAATTGGAGTCGAACGATTGGAATGACCTAAAAGTAAAATATAAAACTGACTAAGCAGGTCTAATCACGAACTCGTTGGTATGGAAGTTCTCCACAAACACCCTTTCACAATTATCTTTAAACCGTCTACGAAATTAAGATTTTCTTCAAGTACATTCACTTACAGCTGTTGGCCGAATTCCTGCTGAACGGGCATTTCGAAGTTAACGTTGCCGTATCCACGTTGTTGAAAATCAGGATTTTGTTGCCAGTAATTTTCTTGGTTTGGATTACCCGACATTGTTCTAAAACAGATAACGATGTACGTGCATTGAGTAAATAATCAACCTCGTTTAACCATAAAAGTTGAAATACCCGTCCTTTTATTGTGTTCTCCAGAAGTAGGATAATTATGAATATGAATTGCTATATGGCAAACTTTTGCTTCTGTTAATGAAACATTATCCTCAATGTAAATTATAACAAAGAAAGACGTTTAGTAAAAGTTCTTAAAGGGGAACGGATTTGGCTTTAGCTGCTGCGATGCCTTATGATTGTATACAACTCCTAATACAATGATTCTACAAAGTAAGGAAACCCACGTGACCTCAATATAACATGACGTAAATTATAAGTTGGCAACGAATTAAATATTCCTAATATTTCTCTCTAGAACGCTAAAAACCTAACCTATCAAATTTTATCTGTCAATATATATACATGTAAATCTGTACAGGAATTTTATTTTTGCGTATTACCATGCTGCTAATTGAGTTGCATACCTAAAAGAGGTCACTTGGGTTTTATTATTTTGTAGATTCATTGTACTTGTGGACTGTAATGATTTGTAACAATTTTATAAATCCTTCTATTACACAAATTAAAAACAACAATGTGCAATGAACAAGACTACACAATACAGCACGAAAACAATATCAAATCTAATATAACAATGGGATACCTATATAATTATTTTTAAACTAACTCATGTATGTAAATGTAAAAGTCCAAATCTGCTATCACGGTAAAAAAAATGTATGCTTTATATAAACTACTTTAATCTAACACGGCTCAACGGCGTCATTAAAAGTTTTGAAAAAATTTCACCATACACCAGTAAATTCCGAGTTTGTTTTGAGCATGCGATTTATTCGTATTCATCGGTACGGATATATAAATATAATGTTTTGTACGCTAAAATCAACACTGAAATCTACATCAAACTAAAAACACTTATGTACTTTATAGGAAGGTATACAATAGCTTCTAGATATTTACTTAATAAATATAACAATTTGCAAATCATCTATATATTCTTTTTATCCGAAGGTGCATCTACACAAAGCTGAATACAGGATAATTAGGGTTACTGAAATGCTGAAGAGCAGGAGAAGTATAACAAGCTAAGTACAAAAATCTCAATTCACGTGCTATAAAAAACCATTTTTTTAGTAAATCATTTTATCGTTCGACCGATCATTCATTTAAAAATCGTTCGAACGATTCTAGCTTAGTGAATGATCAGTAAAGGTTGCAAGTACTGTGGAGCAGCACAATAAACACACTGTTCGGGTTTCGGGAACACGTGTCGTCCCGATTTAATTAATACTTTGTGCGGGAACAACCCGAACAGTGTGTTTATTAGTGAATGATCATTCGACTGATTTTTCCGTTCGAACGATTATGTCCCTTATGAAAATGGCGGCCCACAGCGCATACCTTCAGTAATTGTATATTGGCCAATAACATCCCTTCTTCACGAAATAATAAAGATTATCTCATAATTGATAACGTAGGCTAAAGCCAATATTTTAATTTTAAGAAAATTCTATCGCTCGCGGCGCCATCTGTCCGATGGTAGCAAAATTTAAGGGCAGCCGCTAACATCGGCATAAAAGAGCTTTACATACTAATTTATCGCTTCCATGATCAAAATGACGTATTGGCAATATTGTCCTATTTTATAACATAACCTAGCTTCTTAAAACCATAAAACCGATAAAAAAACGACAAAAAATTAACACTTTTTACCCAAATTGTGTAAATCAAAAAAACTATTTTCCCCAAATCCAATACTTACTTAAATGTTGCTATTTTTGAACAAAACTATAAAGAAATTACACGGAAGATGTCACTAAACGTTGGTATTAATTTTATAGCAATTTGTTGTATAATCCTCGATTTCACGATTGAAGGCTATTACGTACACATATCTACTAAGTTGGCGTTTTGTTTATAAAAAAAAAATATTTACATAGATATCATTTGCATGAGTGATCTTGTTTGATTTCCTTATTGATAACATGTTTCACTCATATCACATGAAAATATACAACAAAACTTTTAGAAAAGCTTTATTTATTAACAGGAAAATATCTTACAATAGATAAAATATACAACGCTTTGAACACATATCATACATTACTTCCCAATAGATATATTGGTTAGAATTTTCAAATAGTTTCGATATTCGTATGTAAATCATTACTTGTGGCTGTAGAGAGCAACGGATTCATGGAAATATGACCTACATAAAATTATGTCTATTATTATGCCCGGCCTCCTAAATATAATTATACCTTTCAATCTAGCCGGCCTTGCGTATCTTTAGTTCAAGGCATTATTTTTGTTTCATTGAGAGCGCCACTTTAAGGTTCTTTTCGTATATGACCAGTGATACACGTTAGTTGTGTTTAAACTCCATTCAATAATTTTTATGGAAAGCTGGAGTCACTGTACTCCGGTCATATATCATAGGAAAATTGCTGATGTATGTGCCGGATAGACTGCAAGTGTATCGATTATATAGGAGCCCGTGTTACTATAGTTCTGTTCCAACACGCAGTTTGCTGGCGGTTCGTGATCACCTGAACCAATCAGAAAACGTATTTCACTTCTCAAGGACTTCGAATCTGCTGTTCGATTGGTTCACGTTATCACGAACCGTCAGCAAACTGCGTGTTGGCACGGAGCTTATATTTAGGGTCTATCACGGCCGATAAAGTGGTGGGCCCACTCTCGTACCGAGACACAGGATACAGTATGTATTATCAGTGTAAGACGTTGTACACGAGCTAGCTCAATAAACTGTTAGATTGAGAACCGTGTTATTATTTCGACCTCGGTCACCTTTAAAATATAACAGGGTTCAATCTTCTTTTGATCAGTCAAGATAGCGAAGGTTTCCTTCGAAGATCATAATTATGGACAGATCTAAGGCTTCATGTTTCTAATATTAAATCACCTTATATTTCACGTATTCTAAAAACTGCAATCAGTGGTGTAACTAATAAGAAAAATGCATACATACATATCAATGTTTAAACAATTTTAAATTTACGTTTGCAAAGATATTTACATTCGTACAGGTGCGGCGGTGATGACGCTTTGGGTAGGCAGTTGCTAAGATAGTAGTGCTTCGTGCGACTTTGTATAGCTTCCGTGCTGCTACAGAGACAGCACGACGCCGACGTCGCACGAATTAGAACTATCTTTGCAACTGCCTGGCCAAAACGTCATCACCGGCCGCGCCTGCATTCATACATATATATACATTATTGATAATATCACAAAACATACCATACAAAACATCTTTGCCTTAAAGAATTCTGAATATGTCGGCACAATACAAAACAGCTTTTGAATACATAAGTCACGAACATATTAAGTATTACCCTTGTATTACGGTCGCAAAGTATCGCAAAATTTGATAATTATTTGTTTAGGGCAAAACTTATAGATCAAACTTAAATCATAAATCAATAAAAATAAACTTAAAGAAATAAAGATTTTTAATCAGCGTAAGTACCTACAGGTAAACGGTAAATTTTAATAATTCGATTAAGGCACGTTTATCAAATAAAACCCCAACAATATGTTCAGTACCTATAGTGACACTTTAAGGATGTGATGGGAAGCATTATTTACAGCTTACTTAACTTCGAACTGACATAAAGCTATGCAAAGTACTATCGTTTTTAAATTACCTGCTACATATTTGTAGTTCTTTAGAAAAAAACGTGTGCAAAAAAAATACAGATGCTAATGCATTGTATTATGTTGTACGATCAGATATGCTGACATGTAGACACATATTTTTTACTTGCAACTTTTAAACAAATATTAACAAACACAATCTTGGTGAAAGACTTGCAAGGAGTGTGGGCTGGTATTACTATCAATACACAGTATCGGGAAATCCACACACACAAACTGATTTAATAAAATTCGGAACATATGTTCCCAGAGCACGTTGGCTCCCATTGTCATCCAAATCAACCAAACACGATCTTACTATAGGCGATTTTTCCCGAAGAATATCTAATGTATGTTAGATTACACTTGATTTACAAGAGGTACAAGGTGTTTTGTGCCCCTACCGCTTGAATAGGAGAAACCATCGCAAAAATGTATGTTTATGATCAACGACGCGCTTTATACAATTTTAAACTGCCAAATATCAATCATCATCATTTGTGACTAAAAGAAATTGCGGCCAAAAACGAGTTGAGTAATTGCAGATTTTATGTGGTAGAACCACATAACAGCCAAACGGCAAACTCAATTTTATTTAACAAAACTATATCGAAACATTACCTAATTGCCGTATCCATTTTATGCAGTTTAATAGCTAAACATATATGTATATTCCGCTATATGTAAGTTATTAACCTCATCATCTTTCGATAAGGAAAAACAAATCGCATAACCTACAATTCGGCATAATCCAACATAATCACAGATCACCCATATTTTGGTAGTAATACAAAGGAGTTCTGGACCAGGAAGTCGCATAAGAAATACATTGGGCTCTAAAAAACTGCATTTTCCCTCCACCACTACCTACCTCGTATAGTCACATAACCCCTACTCGTACGCTGATTGGCAGTCAATCGTCCGAGAGAGATGCAGCTATCGAAGTCGATCGCGATAATCATTTACATCAAGACGTAACCTGTTTGGATACGACGCAATCAATCCTACTGCTTCTACCATATTGAAGGAGAGTAGTAACATTCAACGCGGTTAGCTAGGCGATTAAGATGCTCAAACCGGACAAAGCGCCGGGTGAGGATGGCATACTCCCAGTGCTCCTCCAAAAGGGAAGCACTGTGCTAATCCCTCACCTGGTTAGACTTTTCAACGAGCTGGACGGATGTCAGGGTGGTGTACATTCCCAAAGCGGAAAAATCTACACCTTCCCCCAAGACTTCTCGTCCAATTAGCCTGATGTCTTTTCTACTGAAAACGCTAGAAAAGGTGATAGAGAATCATATCCGAGGAGATATTCTCCCAGATAGGCCTCTTCACACACATCAGTATGCATATCGAGCGGGTAAAACCACTGATCTTGCATTAAACAACTTGGTCTCCAAGATAACAGAATCGTTGGATTCCAAGGAAATAGCTATGGCCGCATTTGTGGATATAGAGGGAGCATTTAATAATGCAATCCCCTCATCTCTATGCCGAGCGGTTACAGCATGTGGTGTTGAACCGATCATAGCAGGCTGTATTGCCTCTATGCTTGCAAATAGGCTTGTAATAACGACTCTGGTTGGGGAGATGGTCAACTTTAAGCCAGGCGGTGGGTGTCCGCAGGGAGAGTTTCTATCCCTCGATGTTCGATAAAAGTCTACAGAGTGAAACAAACGCAAAAGGCGAAATTGCTTACTAGGACAAACCCTCGCAATACGCACTGGAATAATACTACTAAACAAAATAACTGCAAGTATAGTAAAATTGAATACACATTTATGGTTGCACAATTATTTAAACAATCGCTTCCTTCCCCTATTTTTATTTAGAAATTCTAAGGCAGATATACTTTAGTTTTTCGCTATTTACATTTCGATCCATTTTATAAATATGTACATTACCTCTAATAACTTACTATTAGAGTGACTTTTTGGTAGATCGCGCGCTTACGAAAAAATATTGAGTAGACCACAAACCAAAAGTCTACCCTACATGAACAACTGAAATGCCTGCGCGTGAAATTATGTCATTTGAACTTTAAAATTTTTTTTTAAAAAAACGGCAGAGAGATTGTGTGTGTATGTTTTAATACAAATACGAATAAAAAAGCAAAATTATAAGTTTATATACTTCTGCGTCTTGTGTTTCTTATTGTGGGTAGATAAATCAGATGAAGTTGTGAATCTGCGATCACATATTGTACAGCAGTAGGGTTTTTCGCCTGTATGTATACGAATGTGCACTTTTAACGACGACGCTTGCGTAAACTTTTTACCACAAGTGAAACAAGTATATGGTTTCTCCCCCGTATGAGTCCGCATATGTTTGTCAAGATACTGTTTCCTAGTGAACTGGCGATCACAAATCGTGCAGATCGACAAATTCTCCCCGGTATGAGTCCGGATGTGTTCTTGCAGATAAGAAGCGGTGGTGAACTTCTTATCGCATGTAACGCAAGTAAACTTCACACCCGTATGCTTCATCATATGAGTCTGAAGTTCTGATGCATAATTACAGACCTTATTGCATATCCCGCACTTGTACGGTTGTTTCCCGGTATGTTCGCGCATGTGTACCGTCAGTTGCGACGAATGCGTGAATTTTGCCTCGCATAATTTACAGCAGACTTTCTCGCCGGTGTGCTTGCGCATATGGACGTTTAGATGAGAGGATTGAGTAAAGGTTTTCTCACAAACTGAGCACGAATACGGACGCTCGCCTGTATGTGTCTTTATATGGGAATTGAGGATGTAGGTGCTCGCGAACTTTTTTCCACAAGTGTCGCAACTGAAGGGCTTTTCACCGGTATGTGTCCTCATATGTACTTTCAAATCCGCCGCTGTCAAACATCGTCTATCACAACACGTGCACGCGTACGGCTTCTCGCCAGTATGAGACTTCATGTGCATGGTTAGTTCACCTTTAATGGTAAATCTCTTATTGCACACGGCACATTGGAACGGTTTCTCGCCTGTGTGTCTACGGATATGTTCCCGCAGATGAGACGAATGATAGAAACGTTTTTCACAATATTTACACTCGAAAGGTTTCTCACCCGTATGAGTCCTCATGTGTATACGTAAATTTGCGTTTTTTCGATAGTGCTTACCACATACTGTACATGTAAACTGTTTCACATCGATCTCATCAGCGGCAACAGTCGAAGGAGTAGGCGGACGAACTTGTACTCCAGTAGTTCTCTTGATTACAGCCCGCGGTTGTATATGTTGAATGGTGAATTGTTGTTGCTGCTGTTGTTGGTGCTCCTGTTGCTGCTGTGGTGGTTGCTGTTGCTGATGTATTTCTGACTGTAGATTTTGTTGCTGATGTTCCTCCTCTGCCAAGAGTGAATCCTGCACTTGCTGATCACTTTCTTGATGATAATTCTAGTAAAACGAAATATAATAAGTGTGAAATCTTAAGTAATGCACTTTTGTCTAATTGCCAACAATCGACTATAAAACTATCAAAATTAGACTACATAACATTAACATCCAAGAAGGCAACAATCTAAGAATGCCATAGGTAAAATACATTTTCTTTTAAAATGCAAACCAACTTATTTAAAATAATGAATGAAGTAAAAGCTACACTGTATTCAGGATTATGCAGAAAAATATAGTGCTCCACTTAAAGAACATTATCATTCAGTAGTTTTATTTTTGAAAGCAGATTCTATCTTACCTGATTTGAAAGAGCACAAAATATTGCAGTAGGTTTGTTTTTGAATTTTTAAATATTTCGATTTCCACGGAAATAATGAGTGCACAATGAAAAATCAACTGACCTATATATGATATCATACCTCTTGCTGTATTTCAATCTGTGGCACTATAGTTTGTATATGATGTTCTGTAGCTATAAAATTAGTGGAGCTATGTTGATCAGGTGATGTACTCCTAGAAGTTTGCGTCACAACTAGCTGCTCAGATTTTAACAGTTCATCATCATTGTCTAAAAAATGTTTCAGGTGTAAATATTCTGCATTCTGTGGTTCTTCTATAATGCAAGGTAAGCCGTCCTGTGCTGGGTGGGATACTGTGAACTCAAACTTTGTTGGTGTTGTTAAAGGTCTTCCATTGCTATTTTGTTGCTTTGCCTCATCTTGTAAATGACTTATGTATCTCTGCAGTGTTTGATCTGACTGTATACAGACATTCCGAAACTCATATGCAACCCTCAACTTATCCACACACGTTGAGCATATTAAAGAAGGCAAACCTTCCTTTAACCACATCTAAAAAAATACTGTAAAATTTCAAATTTATGCTGTTTATTTACCACCCACCACTTCTGACACACAAGCTACCAATTTATCACAAAGTTTTACGGAGTCGCTATCTGAAGAGTTCGTTGGCGTCAAGGAACATTCAATTCGTAAACAAGCTCTGCAGCAATCAGCCACATGGAACATATTATCCATTGTAAGTACATTTGGACTATTTCGAACCTGAAATACAATTTCACTTGACATATGAATAACCTTATTTCTACTGTTTGTAGACAACATGTTGTTATCCTTGTCTGTGATGGTATAGAATGCTATAGACAAAGACAGCGATAGCACATCAACCTGCGTAAAACACTCCTCTCATTTTAATAGTTCAGGCAGGTTCAGAACCGTAATAGGAAGTAAGACAGAACCGTATTACAAAATATTGTACATATGAGCAAGTACAAATCTTAAATCAAAATGATTCAAAAAATTAATCAGTCAATCTTAATCTTTTAATAATAGGTATATAGATAAAGAAAAACCTTCCTTGTAAAAAACCTTTATTCTTTAAAAATATTCAGACTTTGTATAATAATCACTAAGCAAAAAATACAGTTTTACATGCATCGCATACATTTTTGGCAAAACTCTGGCACTGAGAGAGATTGGAACTATTTTTAATTACGTTATTGTAAAATATTCTATTCTAAGAACATATACAACATATTTAACGACCATTAGTTATGATTTAAAGTGGAAAACTTTACAGATCTGAAAAATGAAATATAAAATACCAGATTTATGTATGTTTTAAAACATACTTTAAAGTATTCTTAAATATTAAGGATTAGGAACAAAATAATTAATATCATGTAATAATGATGCGAGATTTTACGAAGACAGCTAAATAGGAAGTATGGTACTTAAGTGAAAAGGTTAAAGATAAGTTCTCTCTCCTTAACTTGTTGTTCTCACTTTTTTGTTGCGATCTCAAAACTTTATTCGTCATTAGTATTTTACCAATAGTTCTGACTAACACTGTCCATAAGTCGGTGTTACAATAGAGTTATATTTTAATATGTTCTGGTATTTATAGATTTTGTAGATGTGTAAAATTTAAATTTACAAAATAAATTCTATGATGTTGTATATTTTTTATGTCTCCGTAAATGAACTGAAAGGTAAGAGCTACTAACAAAACTTCTGTTGCATATTGTACAGGTATAAGGTTTTTCGCCGGTATGTTTCTTTATATGGACATTTAAGGAAGACGATTGGGTAAATTTTTTCCCACACACTTCACAAGAGAATGGCTTTTCGCCTGTGTGCGACCTCATATGTTTTTGTAAATATGTTGCTCTGGTAAACACACGATCACAGTATGAACAATTGAACAAATTTTCACCTGTATGGGTCCGAACATGTTCTTGCAAATATGCAGCAGTAGCAAATTTTTTATCACATGTTATGCACACAAACTTTTCACCTGTATGTTTCATCATATGTGTCTGTAACTCTGAGGCATAATTGCAAACTTTATCACAAATTGCGCACTTGTATGGCTGCTTTCCAGTATGTTCTCTCATGTGAACTGTTAGTTGCGACGAATGCGTAAATTCTTGGCTGCACACTTTGCAGGTAAATTTCTCTCCTGTATGCTTTTTCATATGTACTGTTAAATGTGATGATTGTGTAAATGATTTGTTACAAATTTGACACTGCCAAGGTCTATCACCCGTATGCGTTTTTAAATGAGAATTTAGAATATAACCACTAGTAAATTTCTTATCACAATAAGTGCAAGCAAATGGTTTCTCGCCAGTATGCGATCGCATATGAACTTGTAGATCAGATGCTTTGATATACCTCTTATCACAACAATTACAAGCATAAGGTTTTTCACCTGTATGTATCCTCATATGAACAGTTAGCTCGGCTGTTATTGTAAAACGTTTCAAACAAACGGAACACTGAAATGGCTTTTCACCAGTATGACGTCGAATATGCTCACGCAAATGAGATGAATGATAAAACTTTTTCTCACAATATTTGCACTCAAAAGGTTTCTCACCTGTATGTGTCCTCATATGGATTTTGAGATTAGCATTTTTAGCATATTTTTTCCCACATATATCACAACTATATTTAAAAGAATCCTCCACTACAATTATTGGCTTATTTTGCATAGCCTCCAATCTTGCAGCTGCTGGTGTTAATGTTGTATACTGCGGCAATGGCTGAGTCTGTATTTTTACGGATCTTGTACCCACAATAACTTTCCGTATGCTCTTGTCAAATTTTGCAAAACCAGTTGTTACTATGGAATCAGGTGTTGCACTGCGACAATTTTGAGATGCATTATTTGCAACATTGGTTGATTTTGACAGATCATCATTATCCAGAAAATGCTTTAAACCTAACATGTCAGAGGCATGTTGTTCCAGAGTTTTATCATTTGTGATATTATTGGATTGTAATATTACATTATTAGATAATTCAAAATTCGTTATATCTGCATAGATTTGTGTAGTAGGCATTACTTTTTGCTGATTTAAATATTGCTGCAAAGTATTATCAGACTGCAGGCAGAGTATTCGAAAATCATATGCCATTCGTAATTTGTCTATACAATTGGAACATATTAACTGTGTGAACCCCTCTTTCAACCAACACTAAAATTAAGAATCCCATGTTAATAGAAACATACCATAAATGCATACAAACTTACTATTTCTGAAACACAAGTATTTAATTTTTCACCCAATTTGATGTTGTCAGTGTCTGTGGTGCTCGTAGGGCTTAAATGGCATTCCACTCTTAAGCAAGCTCGGCAACATTCTGATACGTTGAATATGTTATTCATGTTAAAATGTAACAAATAAGTAGATTAGAAATAAAAACAGAACTTTCAAGATTTGACATTTCCAAATAACAACAAAACAAATGTGGCAAACGTGAATGTCAAATGTCAGTGTAGCCAATAGATAAAGCTTATCTGTTGATTTGGATAAATGAATAGACTGAAGGAAATTCCACCCACAACCTAGCTTTCATTTTACTATTTAATATTCCGCCTTCACAGCATTTGTCAATAAGTGTTTACCACTGTTATTACTTTTGCTAACCAATCTAGGGACATTTTCGATTGCACAAATGTCAGTGTATTACCAACCATTACGAAAATTACCAAATTTTGATATCATGTCAAAAATGGCATAATTAGAAAAAATAACATGAACTCGTCATAAGGCACTTACCGCACTCGCCCAATAGCACCCTCCTCGCTTCGTTCGTTGGGTGCTAAACTTGAACTCGTGTTGTAAGACCTGGGTAAGACCCATCATGGACTTATCCATGACACATTGTTTAATGTACTGTCAGCTTCAGCCATAATGTCGTGCATCTGACAGGAGTGTAACCGACCGCTTTACGTTCAACTATGACATATAGCTATAGTATATACACCTATAGAACCTGAAGTGGTCGGTTACACTCCTTTCAGACGCACAGCAGTATGCTTAGTGCTGATAGTACCTACTAGTATGCATATGAAAATACTCCAGCATTATTGGGATTGCATTGTGATTGCCGCCAAAGTCCTTTATTAATACTAATAAGAAAATCTCTGTTAATGTAAAAATCAAATACTGGTGCTTTTATTAATAATAACCTTACTTTAACGATTGCCTTAACCAAAATAAAATTATGATTACATACTATATTTACATCATATAATCACGTACGCTGCTTTTATTATCCAAATATTTGTCAGATCTTTGTAAAACATCAGGTGCCATTTTATATTTACGAAAATCTATACTGCGTTGCAATAAATCATAATTCAAGGTAGCATCAGCATCTTCTAAGTATTGGTCCCCATTCTTTGAAACTTCAAATTTACTCCACTTATAATTAGAACATTTTCTTGTTCCCGGAGAACTTTGTATGAGATTTAGGACAGTAGGATGTGTGAGACCAAAAAAATCATTTCCTCTAGGCCTTGTTGTCACTACATTTAATGATAATACATCATTGATACGTTGCAGTAATAGAGAATGACATACGTCTGGGGTACCACCAATGATTGGTGTTTCGTTGTCATCAGAAGCTATTTCAAACCTAAAGTTATAACCATCACAGTGACCACAAATTAAAAGAGTACTCCTAAAGAACCCACCTAGGCATACCATTAGCATCAGATATTTTACAAGTATACATGCACTTCACTGTAGGATCCTTAAGACTACCATAGTTTCTGGTGGACACATACCCAACTGGATATATCGCTTCTTCACAATGAAATTCTTTTCGATCTGAAAGTACTTCCCCTAATGAATGTATGGTTAAGTTGCATAACTCAATAGGAAAAACTGGACGACCGGTGGAATCTAAAGGTATTGGTTGAACCAACTTTTTGCGGATCTTGCCCGAACTTTTCCTTGATTTTATTGATTTATCTGAAACAGCGTATACAAAAATTAGCAAACATTAAAATTGTCCATCTTAAATATACATCATTGCCTTCTAATGATTTCTTCTTGGTTTTTTTAGTATTGGGTTCATTATGTGGAGCTATGTTTGAAGTTTGATTAAAACCACTTTTTGACAATGCTTCCACTTCCATTTCAGTTTGTGGTTCATATTGGCACAGTTTACGTAACAGAAATTTTCTTTCTTCTGAACGAATTATTATTTCTTCCTGAATTTCAGATATTTCATCACACAAAGCAGCATTCTCAAACACAAACTCTCGTATTTGTTGTTTTAAATTCTCCAATTTTGTTTTGTATTTACTTGGTTCTCTTGATTTTGTAGCTTTTATGCCGTGAAGAAATTTATCTGTCATTATATTAGCTTTTATTTATAAGCAATATAACTAAAAGAGCGGAGTTTGGCAGAACTCTTCGCATTTCCCATTTGCGAATTGCTGCTGCTTATTAGGTTATGTTTTGGAATATATCTTTTGGAACGTTTGAAGACTGTCATATATTAAGCGATTGCCAACTACCAAAGTAATAAAAGTTACCAGTGGTGAAGTACAGTGTATGAACTAAAGTTAATAAACCCAACGGACCTTTCTCAGTAATTAAGACAAGGACACGTTATCGTATTTACCAAGAGGTAGAAAAAGCTGCAACACTCGCCAGTATATGTATTTGTCTGTGGAACAACGTCTGTATATAACACCGGTTCATTGTTTTTAGGAACTTTTATTTACTGTGGCTGTCATCTATGTTTGCTAAACATTTGCTTGGCAGGCCTGACAACTGTTTTACCTCATCCCCACAGGCTGCGCGCGCAGTCCAGGTAAATTGAGAAATGTCCATTGCAAAACGTTACCTTCCGTATAAAATTATTATTATTATAATGCTTATGAAAATAAGCATTGAAATTTTTTTTTAATGCTTTATTGAGGTTACCTCTTACAACAATAAACATAGTTTCGACCAAACACAATCATAGATAGCAGATGTATATGAGCACAATTCCCTGAAACAAATCAAATCTATTAATATAAATATAAGTACTAATGTACCATGAATTCCGTATATTACCTCCCATAAGCACTACTTATACAACAATAAAGCACATATAATACATAATTATGAAAATGAACGTGATCACATTACAACAATAATGGCGTTAAACATGAATCATATATTTTTAAAATAGTGGATATTGGCGCTCAGAACACCGCCTTGCGATTCCTCTGTGAACTAATGTACAGTTGTTAAAAGGCCTTCATTTCATTTATGTAAGTTGACAACCCTGTTTTCTTGATTATTAAATTTGAATTTTCGGCGAATATATAGCTAATGAATGCAAATAATGGTTGTGGTGAATTCAACATATGCACTCTAAAAGGTAAGTAAAAGATTTGTGCAATCAAGGTGGGTGTATATTTTTATTAATTTAAATTATAATTACAGTTATAATTACTATTTAAAGATATTTGTTAATTTATAATTAATACCCCTTTGTGGAACTTTAAGATTAATATTCAGTAACCTGCTTTATTTACTTGATTTAAGAATTAATGGATTCGATACTTTAAAGATTCGTGGCAACATCTCAGTCAATGACTGAAATACTTCACTGGAGATACCCTAAAAATATAGAAATGAACATATTTGATCAATTAATTAACAAAAGTATTATTTTACCTCAGGTAACATGAATTGCAAAGTTTTTAAATCTGATCCACCCCATGATGCCATTTCGATCATAAATCCCTTTACACATTTAAATACCAGTTCCGCTCGTTTTTCACACCAAGAAATGGTCATATCCTATACAAAGAAATGTTAATGTACATGTTTAAAAATTTACCTATATATTTACCTCTGACATTTCATAACTTAATAATAGTGGAATAGTTAATGAAGTTATATCATTTGAGCAGGCAGTTCTTACAATATTTCTTAATCCTAATACTACTGGATGTCTACTATTAATATCACTTGCTTTCAAACTATCATCAGAAACTATATGGAAAATGACATGAACTTGTGAAAGATTGGAATGCCTTGTAATATAGAAATCTCCTGGTTGCAAGTGCTTTGTATGCTTCCTTGATTTACAATCTGAATTCTTTCTCATTTGTTGCTGGAGTTGATGAATTCGATCCAATTGGTCATCAACATGTGGAAAATGAAATTCAGTTGATCTTTGACATATTTTTTTAAAATCTTGTGATAATTTAGATCCAATGATTTCATCAATTAAAACTAGTCCGTTTAAATCATTTGAGTATAGGCCCAGTGCAGTTTGAAGACTCTGTGGTGTCGGTTCAGAACTACAGCCATAAAGATGATTATCAATAGTTACAAAAAGTTATTTATACTTACGAATCTTCAGTTATGTTGCATAAATTTAATACATTGGCTCTTAAAATTCGAATATTATGCATTTGTTTCAATTGTGAACCCAAATGAATGGTAAAACTTTCTTCAAGTATAGGGTGCTCAACCTTACTTTCTTTACTGTTTTTGTAACTCTTCGTAGATATTATAGGAGGCATAGGTGTTACTGGTGAATTTCTATAATAAATATTATTTTATTGCACACAAATAACAAATTTATAAATGCTTTTACTTGGGAGTTGGCAAAGAATTATTAGTTTGACTCTGTTCCAACATTTGCATTAACCATTCCCGATATTCACGTTTTTGAGCTTCTTTTATTGTGTCTATCTCACTTTGCAATTGTACTTGCAAAAAAGTCTGGTCTTCAAAATGTTTTCCTGCTAGCTCATTTATATCAGATTCTGTTATACCCTGCTCAAGTTGGTCCACAGTTTTGATCATCTCATCTGTCTGCCTAACATCCCATTAACAAATAAGTGTTAAAATTATTTCGTTCGATTTAATACTTGCCTATTAGATAGTTCAGTAATTTGTTTGTCCTTTTCTTCACATTTTTCTTTTACTGTTAAAGCATATGTGTGTTCTAATTGTAACATAGTCCCTAAAGCAGGGGAATGTACTAATTTGTGATATGCTGTTGCAAATAACTCTTCGTCTGAAGCACACCTTCTTTCACCATACTCTGTCATTTCCTGTAAACACCACCAGTCTTTAATATAAATTAGTTAGGAAATTACATTTACTTCTCTGAAGTTTTTTTCCCAATCCTTTGTTATTTCATCCAAATCTATAACATTTCCTTTACTTTTTTGTATCAGCAAAGTTGTGATATTATCATGATACTCCACAGTAGACTGCAATATAAACTCTGACAATTTTTGAGTAATTTCTGCAATTATAATTTTTCAGCATTTTGTTCATTTATTTTTAATAGTATCACTGTTACTATTGGCAATGTAGCGGGGTAGGTGGTGTGCTGTAATTAATATATAAACAAACTCCTCGATTGACCCATCAAATGGTATATTAATGATTGTTTCAAAGCCATATTTGTGGTGAGTGAAAACGAATATTCTTTCCTCTGTTGTCATTATTATAGAGATTATTATTTGTATTGTTTACTGGGTAATTGAGCACAACCATTTTTAATGGATTCCGACACATGCGCAGAAGATGCCCAAAAATAGGTAACGTTGGCCGCATTCAGCAGACTTACCGGTGATTAACCGGTACCATATACCGCTCATTTTACACTGAATGCATAAAAATAGTCACCG
>JARFOC010000472.1:1687974-1726384 GCA_031763485.1 Osmoderma eremita
CTATTTTTATGCATTCAGTGTAAAATGAGCGGTATATGGTACCGGTTAATCACCGGTAAGTCTGCTGAATGCGGCCATTCAGTCGGATTTTCTCCACCGGTTAGTTACCGGTAAGTCTGCTGAATGCGGCCGTTGTCATATATTATTGGTCAGCGCCATAAGCGATATAAATGGAAATTACATATATTTCAATTTTTCATCAATATTCAAGCACATTCAAGTGAGGTTATATTTTAGCAATAGTAGGATAGACAAGCTCCACTATATCATTTCTGGCTCCACTGAAATTGTAGGTTAGTAGCCTTTTATAGTTTTTTGTGTGTACGAGGTTGGCTACATTGTAAATTGTAAAAGAGAAATAAATTGTATGTCGGTATCAATATAATATATATAATATAGAGGGTGAATTTAAATTATCGTAGGTGAGGTTACGCCTCCTCGCTTCCATTAACTGTTCACAGTGGCGTGCTTAATAAAATGTAATTACTTAAACTTAACCATTATTTTTATAATTATTATATTCCATGTTCGATTAGGTTAATGTTAATAGTTGATATGAAAAAGCACATAGTTATTTTGTCTGTGGAAGGTACAGTGAAGTTGTAGTATTGTAGTACTATTGTAGTACTACCAGGGCAGAGCTGCCAACATGCCACTTAAAATTTCCCCCAGATTTTAACAAAATTCCCCCAAATTAAAGAAAAGGTACTAAAAATTAAATTTCTATTCCGAAACGTTTATTATTAAACAAGTCCAATTATAATCACAAGTAACTCATAGCTCTTCATAAAATAATTGAATTGATTCATATATTGAATTGATTGTGCTTTCTTCTTCGTTATTAGTAGTATTAGTTTTATGATCGTACATATGTATGTTAAACTTTCTCAGCATTTCAACAGTTGGCATTAATTTAACACATGTCAAATGTGGTGCACGCGCACTTTCGGTGTAAACCAGGGGTTACTCGACCAATAGAGGGCTCTGAGTGTAAAATTCTAGAAGTCTGCTAGAGTATTTTAAATTTATATTACAATTCCTTTAGTTGTTAGTTGTTCTTTTGGTTTTTACTTATTGCTTAATCATTATCGTTATTTGTATTCGTGAAGCATTGCAAGGACTGTGGGCTGGTATCACTAATACGCAGTATCGCGAAATCCACACACGACAAATTGATTTAATAAAATTCGGGAGATATGTTTCAAGAGCACGTCGGCTCTCATTGTCAACCAATTCCCGAATAACGAAAGTTAACATGCACATTTAAAAAAGGAAATATGTACATCTAACTATATTTGTGATTGAGATAGGTGTACATATTTCGTTTTTTAAACGTGCATGTTAAATATAACTTTCGTTATTCGGGAATTGGTTGACAATGAGAGCCGACGTGCTTTTAAAACATATGTCTCGAATTTTATTAAATCAATTTGTTGTGTGTGGATTTCCCGATACTGCGTATTAGTTATTATTATTATTATTGTGTATTTCGTCTATAAACATTCACGTGTTTCGAATCAATTAATATTTTGTTAACGCACGTCGAGCTAAAAATGATGCATCGCCAGGTTCCTGGACCCGACTGTACTTTTTAATGTAATTATTTTTCTAATGGCTATGTTTTTGTTGAGTAGGGTAGATTAATGTTAGAGCGAATTGTTTTCCTTCAGAGTCTTTAAGTTGCTATTGCAGATGTCAGTACGTGAATAAGAAAGTGTGTTTATGGTATTCCGTCTGGTAAGAAAAAAGGTTAATTGTAATTGTAAATATAACTTTCAGGAATGCGTTAATCGAACCCGTCAATGCGTGTTTTTTGCGCAACTTGTGCGCTCACTTTCTGAACAGAATTGTAGTTGGAAATAGAACATGTGCTACTTAAAAATCTGCACGGCAGAATGCATACACTTTTTCGCACATTTTATGAATGACATTATGCGAAAAAAGCTTGTATAGAAGAATGAATAGAATTTTGGTTGGCATTATGCATCCAAGTCAAGTTTGAAATATATGAGATTTGGCGCGCTAATCTGTTTAGTTTGGTTCGCAGACTGCTAGAGGAATAGGCACACAATTTTAACGTTAATTGTCCCATCTATCCTTACTATATCATCTCTGTATACTTCTCTCATTTGATCTATGGGTAGAAGGATTTTTAAATTAGGTAACTTTGTCAGATGTGTATATATGAGCTATATTGTTTTGTACACATATGTACGTTTTCTTATTTATTTAGTTTAAGTTTTTTTTAAAAATATTATCCGATTATATCAAGACATTTCTCTTATTATTTATTTTATCCTAATGGCTATATGTAACAAAACAAAGTGCTTTTTACTATTACACATTTATTAAAATTCAACCAATCCTGTGAAAAATACACTGTCCGAACGTGATAAGGTAACTAGCTGTTTCATTAATAATTTATTTTGAATTGAATACACTGCTATTCACTGTAATAGGCTAATAGGCATTTATCACTAGCAAATCTATTGCCCGCAGCTATGTCAACGACTCATTTCAGTCGAATTTGGGAATTTTAGATACGGTGACAGATGATAGAGCGCTAAATTCCATAAAATATGGATACGTCCCGTACAATCTTTAAAAAACAGGAATGTAATAGTAACGGATTTCTATAAAAATGTTTCTTTTCTGTTTTGTAACATGAATAAATATTTGGTAAGAAATAAAAGGATTAAAGATTGAGAAAAAATATTATTGAGTATTTCATTATTTTTAAATACATAGGAAACCGTATTTTTAAAAAGTATATAATTCAAAAAAGTCTATGTAGATAGAAAAACAAGAAATATAGAACAACCATGTTTATGATAAACATGCAGACAGATTTATTCGCAAACAAATCTGAGGAATCATTGATTTATGGCCAGATACCTATTTTGGAAATTTGTACACCAATGTTGATATTTAATAGTGTAAAAATCAGTCTTCAAAGTGAGATTGTTCTTGGAAGTGGTGTTCGTAGTGTCCTAGCATCCTCTGGTTTTTAGGATCAAATGGACTTCTGAAATGCAAAACTGCCGGATACCTTGTTCCCATTACTTCAACTTCATAATTGCCCTTTTTCAAAAACTCGTCATCTATGGGTTTGCTCTGTGGATGTTCTACGTATCTGAAAACATTGAAAAATGAGTTAACCATTATTGGCTTTCCCAATATTGAAGATAACCTACCCAATACCTATATTAGTATCTAGATAATAAGCGTATTCGCCGCGTCTTAAGTATCCGACAATAACATCATCTCTCCAGATGGTCTCGAGACCAAATAAGGCGACAGTTTTATCGGGAACGGTAATAAAAACACGCTTTTTCGTGACACCTTCTTTTTTCATTTTATCTACTTTATCTTTACCGACGTACGTGCCTTCTTTTCTGCATGTAAAAGCTAACCCAGCTTCAACTGGATTATCATCTGGTTTAAGGTCAAAGTTCCACAAGTGAAAACCTGCAAATAAAGGTAGGAGTTGCGATGTGTAGGCTTTAGATAGATTATTAGTGGGTTACCTTTTTCACAGCTTAGGGAGTACAGCGCTCTAAAACCCGCATGCTTCATACCGAAACTATCTCCAGCATCCGTTAATTTATTATATATAGGAATACATGAGGCTACTGGGATATGCAGTTCGTAACCTAATTCTCCCACAAAGCTAACTCTCATGGCCCTGCACGTATGACCGTTAATCGTTATTAAATGAGACATGCCTATAGGAAATCTGTCATCTGTTATAGGTGTTTCTGTTATTGATTGCAGAATTTCTCCGCTAAAAATTTAGAAACAAATACATGTGAGTTCTTTTTATTTGAAGAGGTATTATAACTGCTTGAGAAAAGGAGAATAGAGTAAAGGAAGCTATGCTTAAGGATATTCTTGTGATTGGAAGAGCAGCAGTCTATAACATCTAACTCAATAACGAATATAAGCTTGAAAAGCTATAAGTACATTCGTTTATCACAATTTGGCTTGAATTTCATAAGAATCTTTCAAAGAAAGCGTGGTTAAATACAGGTGTCTCACGACAGCCTGTACAAAATTATGTATTTGACACGGGTGGAAGAAACGTACAACTGAAAGTCCTATTATTACCTTTTTGGGCCCTGCAACGATAAAATTCCTAATCTTTCAGTTACATCAGATATAACAGCTCTGAAGTTTCTTTTTTCGATTTCTTTACGTAGATGACATATCGTGTGGTAACCATTAGCTCCACCTGCTACAATGTAATATCCGCGACCCTATAAGCAGAGTAAAATAAAAGTATCCGTGTTTGCAAATGGCGATTTACTTTTAAAATAGGACCAACAAGGCGACCAACTCCCTCTTTTAATGCGGTAACGGTTAAGTCAGCCTCAACACCTCCATTCTCATTCAGGGAGCAGGTATAGTTGACTCTATTCGGTTCTCTATCAGTATTGGCAGTGAATAACCAATTCGCAGCTTGTTGGGCTTCAGCTCCAGTTAAGTACATTTTAGCGAAATATGACATGTCGAATAGTACTGCATTATTACGACATCCCAAAGCTTCTTCTCCTATCTAATCCAAATGAATTATTAGAAGGGAAAATTGTAGAAATGGTATGATGCTTACTAATTCATGATTCTTCGAATAGCCGAAAGTATAATCCTTTTCCAGTTCTTTTATGTACCGTTGATCGTCATTCTTTACATGATCATACCATCCGTACCAATCATATCCTCTGACAGGTGCAGTTCTGTCCTTTACAAAATATCCTGGCCTCTCCCATCCTTGGGCTTGTTCCATGACTGCTCCATTCGCTACTAGGTTCTTTTCGCAAGTAATTGATTAAAGAAGCACGTCGTGCGGTAGACTTACCTCATGGAATGGCCCGATTTTGAAGTTTCTTCCCGATAAAAATTGATCATGTGGATACACAACGCTATAGTTTTTCACGTAGCTTTCGTGACTGGTTTCTATGATCCATGATCTAGCACTGCGCATTTGTGGCGTAAATCTTCGGATGTCGAAAGCAAACATCGGCAAATCGGGACGGCCTTTCGTTATCCATATCGCTAGTTGTTCTGCACATCCATTGCTCAACATCATGCCCGCAGAATTAAATCCACATATGTAGAAAAGACCTGAGATGAAGATTTTACGTAAATAATTGAATAATATTTAAGTTTATACGCAATAATTACCTGTTACCCTCGGATCTTCACCCATTATAGGTTTATGGTCTGGGGTGAATGATTCTGGTCCACATACGTTGCTTTTAATACCAGTAGTTGCCAGTATTGGGCATAGTTCTGTGGCTTTCTGTATATGGACGCTAAAAATCGAATGGTCCAAATCGTACAAGCTAAATTGGAAATCGTTTGGTACATCTTTTAGAATAACGGGATTGTTCTCGTAACCTCCTACGCAGATAGATTCCCCTTGTATACGAAAGTATACCGACGCATCGTGATCACGAACGTTAGGCATGTTTTTCGCATCCGGAATAGACTCTGTCACAATATAAGCGTGCTTCATTGGGGAGATAGGTATATCCAAACTAATCATCTGTGTTAGCTTTCTGGACCAAGCACCAGCAGCATTCACTACGCATTTGGTGTTAATAACTCCCGATGGGGTTTCTACACCTGTTATTTTTGTAATACCAGAAGAAGGATCGGTCAAGATATTTGTTACTGGACAATTTTCATAAACCTTTAAATAATTAAATATAATTTCAAATTATTTTATAAGTATCGATAGTATACTTTTCCTCCTTGTGCTGTTGCTCCTTTTATAAGAGCTGAACAGAGCATACTTGGGTCTACACAACCGTCATTAGGACTGTATAGGGTTGCTGTGAAGTTTCCGGCGTTTAACACCGGAGCCAATCTGACGGTTTCTCGTGGCGATAATATGTGGCTTTCTATTCCGAAGAAGTGACCGAGTGTATGAAGCCTTTGATATTCTTGCAATCGTTCCTAAAGCGTAAAAAAATGTTCCAATTATAATTTATAAAATAATAAAGCGTTGATGGATATAGTATTTTAAAACAAATGAATACTATATAAATATTTTATCGTGGATAACTTAAGAGGTGATTATTTAGGTGTTAAATTCCCATATACCTGGTGGTATAGTTAAGCAATTTTTAGAAACTGCATTTTGCACAAGGCCGTTGGAATCTCGGATTTTTTTTCCTTTCCAATTAATAAATTAACATTTCAAAGTGAGAAAAAAATGAATAGGTATTGTGATAATATACAAAAACTAACGATACCACTGCAAAAGTTATTGTGCCATCATCGTGGCCAATGAACAGCGGTACTTGAAGCCATCCTTTTAGGCCTCTAGTAAAATGTTTGTTCTTTAGAGAAATAACAATTTTTTTAATACCTGAGTACGAGCTATGAATAAACCTCCATTTCGAATGAATCCAGGATTAACACCAGTTTCTTCCTCTATATTGTCCAGCACATTTTTTGTGCTTCTTAATAGTTGCACCTCTACATCGTTCGGCCTCAATTGCCAGAATAATCCGGCCGTATGCCAGGTGGTACCGCTGGTAATCTTCGCCTGTTCCAGTAAAATTGCTTTAACACCTCTTTTACTAAGCTGGTACAGCGTACTACAGCCTAGTACTCCACCGCCTAATCAAAAAAAAAAACAATGACAAATTTAGTATAAGCCATAAAATTTTAATGAGTATTACTCAGGCTAAAATTTAATTAAATCGCCAAAACACGTGCTACGTTAAAATGATTGCATATTACTTCATATTTTGAAATTCCTTATGTTTTATTTTTATAACTTTATCATTTATATACACGAAAGCGGTTAAAATACTTATCTTTTTTAAATTTTTTTAGTATGTATCTTGTTTTTCTCTTAGGTGCGTTAGTTTAAATGTAAAATTCTATAACGTTACCAGAATTACCGTTGCACGATGCATCTTATATGTTAACGTAATAAGAATTTATCATTTGAAGAAAACTCGTTATTTAAAATTTAGCAGACATTTTTGTTACATAATCAAAGAACTTCAGATATTCGTTAATACTAATTGATAAAGTTAAATATTAATACTAATACATATGAAGATAGCTTTTACTTACCAATAATTACTACATCTGCTTGTTTAGGTACACCGACATCCGTTGAATATAATTTAACCTGTTTAGGTTTTCCTACAAGATTTACTCTGTATTTTCTTATTAGATTCGATGACCGCAACATCGTTCGCTTCACCGTGTCTTCTCGGACTGTTGTATTGCACACTTTAAACGCGCTTGACTCGAGTTAAACAAATGAAGATAAATTGAATATGATTAGGACGTACAGTGGGATTTATCAAAACATGTATGACCTTTACATTTGTTATTATTTCTTCTTAAGTATAAATTCGATAACTAACTTTATCTATCGTTTAAAATGTCACTATGTTCTAATTTATTATATGATACGGTATATTGTGTAATTGTAACAAAGTCTTCCCTGTTCTTTGTCGTTGTTAATACAGCAGTCAAAGCGAGTAGGTATATATGAGTACAATTATAAAAAGGGTGCGTTTATTGCTAATTTTACCGAATACCAGCAAGTAAAAGACTTTTTAGTCATTTAAGAAATTTGTTTGTGTTTCACACAAATAAGTAAATTATAAACGGATTTGAAATTTGTAACCAAGTACAGGAAGTCATAAAGATTTTGTAATGACAACCTACTGTAGCATTTATGATAATTACAAAATGTAATTAAAACATCAACTTCTTATAAAATTGTGATTACACTATTGTCAAATTGTTAAAGTAATTATATTGAAAACAATCAAATCTTCATATGTGTAAATTCCAAAAAGAGATATGTGTGCACACTAGCTACTGTCAAGTAGCTAATATCGCCAATAGAATACATTTTTAAGGATGACCACAACACAGCCAATGCATAGCATTAGTAACCATAAACATATCTAAATATATGTCTGTTGCTACCAGCCGTTTTGGGTGGGTAGTAGCGAAGATAGTAGTACTACGTGCGGCGTCGTACCGTCTCTCTAACTGCACGGAAGGTATACGAAGTCCCACGAAGCCCTACTACCTTTGCTACTGCCCACCTAAAACGTCATCAGCAGCCGCCGCTGGTTGCTACTAGACCAACGATTTAAAGCTTAAAGAAATTCTTGATACTTGGTTAAGAGTTGGCGTTTAGATATGTCCTGACAAAACAAAAATAGGTTCGATAACAGTTATTTTTTTAATGGAATATACATTAGGGTGTTCCTTATTTATACATGATATTTACTCCAACTATAAACAGCATCAAGATTCTTCTGCAAGTATTGGCAATCATTGATAGATATTACAAAACGAGAAAAACTTCAAGATCATATGCATAGAGCAGGCATTTGAAAGTGATGTAGTCGGCAATGCCATTGACAAAAATAAGGAACAAGATGGTCCCAAAAACCTTGGGGCCCCCATTTGTCGTGCATGTTTCAAGTAAAGCGATCAAATCAGATGGTAAACCGAAATACTCAATGATGTGTTGAACTTGGTCAAATGATTTGGAGAAATCATGAAGATTTCTCCAAAGCGTTTGACCAAGTCGAATCAACTTGAACACGCACATCCATAAATCTTAAAACATATTAACAAAAGAGCACTAGTTTGTAGTAATGAATTTACCTTACACAAAACCATGTTGAAACACTGAGAAATAGGAAGAAACATGATTATATATATAGTTAAACATTATAAATTCATAAACGTTTGAAATGTTGGAAATAATTGAAATTAGACGATAATTAGAAGGGTACAAGGTTAAAAATTTGTAGTAACGCAACTTGGAGTACATCTCTACCAGTCCCATCTTAGCGACAGCAGCGGAATCGATAATGAATTTTTCAATCACTATACAAGATTCGATTACTATTGCAAGGTTTACAAGCTGGTTGCTGGTTTAGCCGTAGATAATCTGTGAAAATTTGTTTTGTTTACTTTACATACCAACTAAATTGTTTACTGTTAGGATATGATAAATTCTTTGCTTAGTCAACTAGCCTGTTAATTAAGGATCGATTGTTTGTGGCTGTGATGAATTTGCTAAGAATCTATTACAGTGACATTAGCGCAAAAGAGTTAGAGATGGAATGTACCTAAAAGAATATTTGAGAGTTGTCCGAGAAGCGAGAAGAGGCTATGAGTATTTCATAAGTATACCATCTATTAGGAGAAAATAAAATTGAAGGCGCTTTTCCGGATATTAAAAAAGCAATTAGAATCATTTTATGCATGAAGGTCACTGACTGTAGTGGGGAGGTCCTACTCAAAACTGAAAAGGATCAAAAGTGAATTGAGAGGTACAATTCTTCAGAAAATATTGAACAGTTTGTCGCTGATGTTCACTGAAAGCGAGGTGCTTGAAGAGATGGACTCATTCGTGATTTTGCCACACACAAAGTATAGGCCCTAATCTCTACAATCCAGCGGCAGCTCGCGAGTAATTTTAATAGGTGGGCAGCAGTTGACAGAAACACTGAACCTTTATTATTATTATCATTATTAAAAAATAAATTAAATTTAAATGATGTCTGAAAATTCTCATTTTCTTTAATTATGATTGGGTGTGCAGTGCCTACTATGCTACCCTCAACGAGTCGCCACTGCTACAATCTTTTATAAAGAACGCCGGTACCATCCGTACCGCTTTGAAATGATCGGATTCTTGCTTGGACATCTTCAATATCAAAACTCCAGATAGTAAGCGAGTTCAATATTCCGCCAATAAGTTCAAGGAAACCTACTACACTTGATATGTTCGTGCGCACCGAGGCGAAGTAGGAAATGAAGGCGTTGGCGATCTCACTAGATGTTTCATAACAGTGACCCTCCTTCGTCGTTGATTAATATAAGGCCATAATTTCTTAGGATCAATTTTAACTGACACCTCAACCAAATATAAATAATTCTTTTGATCTAAATTGATGCTTTTTCTAATTGATTTGCGATATTCTTTAAATTTACTATGTAAATAACACGGTTTATTAATATTTTTAGAAAGTTTGTAATTCAGTTTGACTAGGAATACTAGGATACGATGCATTGGGACGCTAGATTAAAAACACTTTCGAAAAATCTCAGAGTTTAGTTCATTACAGCAGAATAAAATGCAAATAATTGGGTGTGTATATCAATTTACTTTGTAACAATTTATTCACAAAAATGATTTTAAATACGGCGGGAAGATACTTGGTTGTTTATTAGGAGTATAGATAGTAAATATGAAAACAAGTATTTGAATTGTTTAGTCAATTTTAAGTGATTTTGGTTTTTGGTTAGTTAGTTACTTGGACGATTTTGTTTAATGACAAATATAATGACGATGCTCTTCCATCAACAAAATCATATAGTGGATACGGTGAATGATACAAATTTGATCAAATTCACGATTGTCAAATTAATGTCAACGTTATATTTGTACCTGCCAAAATTTTCATATATTTTTTTTATACATTGGAATGAAATAGTGCACAATTCGCAATGTCTTGTATGGGAAGAGATGAAGATTTAAATTTGTCGTACATAACTGTCGAGACTGCGGTAATTTTGATTCGTAGTCGAATACCAGCATTTAAACTATTAATGTCGATTGAATCTTTTAGTCAGGAGGGGAACCGTCCGCCACATCTCCACCTAGAGAACGTAGAGAATCTCTGTTACAATGGTAAAAGAAATAAATATAAGCATCCACAAATCGTGATTGTTAAGGTTGTAAATCGTACTCCAGTGTTTAACTTTGTTGAACGTATATTTGAGATATAAAATACATAAACTACATTAGTTGTTTATATTACACATCAGTATACATGAACGGAACTACATACCATGTTCTTGGAAGGACTGTGCGCGCAACATGCATTAAGCAGTAGTGCCAGTCCTTGGTATCATAGACATACATATATTACTAGGGAGAAACAGCAGATTATATATATATATTCTAACAGTGATTTTTTTAAAATTAATAGGTTTGATAAAACGTGCGAGTCAGAGCTCCAAAAACGTCGCTATGAAACAATGTCACCAACATTAGATGTAATTGGCCAACAAGGAGTGGGGCACCCAAATGTTGTACGGGAGAGTACTAGTGGTATTGATGTTGGTGCCAGACTGAGATCAGAGCAAGATACAGATATATTAGATGCCGTAGATAAGTTCGCTAAAGCTGAAGCCATGGTAGCTTTCGAAGGCGCTGTACGTGCAGCTGAAAATGCTGCCGCGTCCGTATCTCCAGAGTACGCCGAGGAAGCTGCGGTAGCTGGAGCGAGAAGTTTTCAAGCGGAGCTAACTAACGTGGTTAAAGAAACTGTCCCCGGTGTTAGGCCGATTGAAGTTGTCGGATATGTTGGTATAACAAAACCAAGAAAACCGAAAAAGTCCTAAATATTTGGAAACACTTTATCCCTCATTATTTTGGAAAATTGTTATTGAAATCCTTGCAATAATAGAAGTTGAAATATATTTACAATATCTTGTTTAATGTGGGCATAAAGTGTGTTTTACCACACAAAAAGTCATTGGTTATCAGTACGATAATTTGTCTGACGTCAGTTTGATATCAGTAAAAAACGAGGGTAATTATTAAAAAAAATTTAGACGGTGGGGAACGGAAATGCGGCCATCATGTTTCCTCGCCAGCTACTCTAGTTTACTTTGTTTGTGTGTTTGTATTATTAAAAAACACAAGTTTTTGGTATTCCTATCAAATAGCTGTGATTAATATAAACTTTGATTTCTTCAATATTTATAAAGCAGATATTTAAATCTGGCGCTGCATTACACTCAACAAAGATTTCCGGCAGTGATAGGGATAGTTCTCAGATCATATATATATGATTGATTTCATGAATGTCTTAATAATGAAACAAGTAATATCATAGAAAACGAATGGTTTTTAGAATGACTTTCAGTAAGAAAGGTTCTGTCTTCCAAATTTTAGACACACATTTTAGACTTATAAATGTGCCAGTTATAATAATTTAATGTGGCACTTCATTGACAATTATAAAAATACATGTTACCAACCAAGTTGTAATCTAAAACGATTTTTCCGCGACATAGAGTTTTGAAACCTGTTTTTAAAGCGGTTTCATGTTATACGTCATCAATTTTACCATCGCTAAAATGCATACTTTTGAAACGATTTCGAATTGTTGACCAATAACTATACTCCTGCGCACACAAAAGGTATTTATTGACTTTTGGAGAAGTTAGGCAAAGTAATGTATGCTTTTTTATAATATATTTTCTCCCAGATTACTGATTCTCATCATCATAACATCGGCATCCATATTTACCTAAATAGTAATCTCACTAATACAATATATTATAATTACTTGCTATGTATAAACGTACAGAGACTTAAATAGACGTTAACACAACTGATAACCTATTTGTCGCCAAAATAACTTTGTCACAAGTCACAAAAAGTGCCGCTTCCACTTTGAAAGTATTCTGAGGCGGTCTTATACACCGGTTCAAAAACGTTTGAACCAGCTTCAATATTGACCTTTGGTGTAAACCAGGGGTTACTTGACCAATAGAGGGCTCTGAGTGTAAAATTGTAGAACTCTACATAGAGTATTTTAAATTTATTACAATTCCTTTAGTTGTTAGTAGTTCTTTTGGTTTTTACTTATTGTTTAATCATTATCATTATTTTTTATTAGTATTGTGTATTTTGTCTGTAAAGTTTGACATGGCCCGAACTAATTATTACTTTGTTAACAACGCACGTCGAGCTAAAAATGATTCATCGCCAGGTACCTGGACGCGAGTGTACTTTTTAGTGTAATTATATTCCTAATGGCTACGTTTTTGTTGAGTAGGATAGATTAATGTTAGAGCGAATTGTTTTCCTTCGGCGTCTTTAGTCTGTAAGTTGCTATTGTAGAAGCGAGTGCGTGCATAAAATAATTGTTAAAGTTGGTTGGTGCGTTATTGTGTTTGAAAAATAAGTTGATTTAACAATTATGTGCGGCAAGTATAATCCGAACAGTGTGTTTATTGCATTCTGTTTGGTAAGCAAAAAGGTTAATTGTAATTGTAAATATATCTTTCAGGAATACGTTAATCGAAAGCGTCAATGCGTGGTTTTTGCGCAACTTGTGCGCTCACCTTCTGAACAGAATTATAGTTGGAAATAGAGCACGTGCTACTTAAAAGTATACATACACTTTTTGGCACATTTTGTGAATGACATTACGCGAAACAACGCTTGTATAGAAGAATGAATAGGAATTGGGATGGCATTATGCATCCTGTCAAGTTTGAAATATATGAGATTTGGCGAGGTAGTCTGTTTAGTTGGGTTCGCAGACCACCAGAGGGATAGGCACGCAATTTTAACTTAAGTGCCCCAACTGTCCTTCACTATATTATCTCTAGCTATGACAATCATTGGAATACGGTTCAGGTTGGGGAATTTGGGCAATGGCATCATTTTATTAACTTAATATAAATATATTTTTATATCTGCATACAAATCTCACTGCGACTTCTTGTTTAAAAAAAGAATGATAAAAAAACTATTTATTTATTAGGACAATACACAATTATATTGTAATATATTATATTGTCAGTTTCAGAATGCCTATATATCTATTCATAATTTCAAAGGAAAATCTAGTTCATATTCATTAACCTAGTATTAAAGGATCATTTGAATTGCGGGGTGATAGTTGTTTTAGTTGAAGAAAGAGATGTTCGAGGTCTCTGTTTCGGATTTCTTTTTCGTCTGAAGAGATGCCCGGTCTACGAACATTGGCGAAGATACCTACTGTTGTTTCGCGCGAGTTCGTATACCTCCGTGCGGTATATTACACCTTATTATATAACAAGGCAAAATAGTAGAATGGGTTTCTAAGAAGTCTGAGTGACACAAACCTATCAGAAAAGTATTACTTCGCTTTTTTTTAATTGGAAATTTAAAGTTTAAATCTAAATAGATATGGAAGTGTTTTAGGGTAGAGAAAACACATTTATTTCTAGATATTTATTACGTTTAGTGCAGAAAAAGTACACGCAACATACTAAAATATGAAATGTAAGAACATACCAAAACATACACGAAATCAATTGTTTAAGCAATTATATTTACATATTAAAAAAGTTAAATTGTAGACATTTATAATATATGTATTTATATAGAGAAATCGGCAGTGTTGAGTACTTTTCAAAGCCCATTCGCTAGAATTACGTAGTCTCAGATTTTAATATTTTTTGGACATTTGAGCTTACATTTAAAAAACTACACATTTTAATATTGCGTTCCGCGCTTAGAACACATACTTGTCTCTGTTCAAAATAATTTAATAAATATACCTATTAAAAATAAATAGTAGTAAAGATTTAAAATATATATACATATATGACTATCTTTTCAGACTCTAAATCTATAACAGTACTTATATATTAATATATGTTATGCTCTTTCCTTAATTCATATAATATATTATTCTTTATTTTAACATTTAAGTCACGAACATATAGAATGTATACATGTAGATGTGATGTGACAACAATTGAGTACTTTTTTCGACTTAAACCTATTTTTTACATTGGTAATGGAATCACATTTTGTAATGATTGATAATATAGCACGAATTTTAATGTGTTTTTAGATCTACTGATACAATACACAGAATGTTAGGAAAAACCTTGGTAATATCACTTACAAAGTTAATGCGTTTCAATGTGCATTTTATGATAGCTCTGTTCCAACACGAAGTTTGCTGATGTTTCGTGATGACCCGAACCAATCGGACAAGAGATTGGAGTCCTTGAGAATTGAAATATGTTTTCTGATTGGTCAGCAAACTGCTTGTTGGAACATACCTAATGTCATTAAAATAAATATGTATATGTGTGTATGTGAATTAGAAGAGCTAAATTTAATAACTATAGCAAGGAGTGTACGTAAAAGGTTCCTATTATAGGCGTCAGTGCTTATGTGCAGTAGATGTTAAAAATATATTTAAAAATTCGGGCTATAATATCATAATGTAAGTTAGTAAATATACATATGGATCCTCTAAGATAAAAATGCTGTTCGTATATTTTGCTAACTTAACCCATGAGTTCAGCACATGAACTTAACTATAAAACATGATAGGGAATTAAGTTCTTGGTAAGTAAATTTGTTTGATTTTTCTTATAAGTACAAATATCTGGTATATGGTGGTCCACTTAAATTACATACGGTACGTAAGTTCTTCTTGTTTTCTATGGGTCTTACATGTAGGTATTTTATGTGATATATAAAAGTAGAAATTGAAAATTACGCGTACATCTCTGAACTGCTGTTGTGTATAATGGGGAGTGATTCAATTTTCAATGGACATTCACACTTGAACTTACAACACATTTTTTTTTTAATTTTAAGAAATTTTTGCAAATATACACCAACATCGAGATGCCTAATCTACGCGATTTAAATTTTAATTTCGTTTTATAACTTTATAAAATTTTAAAATCTACTAAAAAGAATCCAACGCTTGTTCGTTTGTGATACGATTAAGTACGTTTTTGAACATCTATGGATGGGTAAATTATTGTTTATTGTATCAACCTACGTACTATTCATTCTTTTCATATGAATGTGCGTTGTGTTTTCACAGAATAATAATAGTGAGAAGATATGTGGAAAATATTTACAAGTGAATTACGAAAATTAAGGGATAAAACCTCTTAACAAATACACATATTCAACAAGTTACGAATTTGATAGCACTTTCAACAGGTGAGCAAACGTATGATTTGTAAGTATGTAATATATCAAAATACATTATTGAGCCGAAATCATTATCGTAAGATTGAAACAAGATAAAGTAACAATACGTTTAGGTTTTAAAAGAAATTACTCGAGTCTAGCTTTATAACTAGTTTTCCATATTTCGGCTAGCGTTACAGCCGAGTGGAATCTATGGAAAATGCATAGAGGCAAGGCGATGCGTTGTACCATCGCCCATGTCAAAAATCCGTAGAATTCTAGTTGAACGGGATTAGCTTCAACCTTTTGCATCTCGAACGTATAAATAATCCACATGGTGATGTTACAGATCAGCAAGAAGGTAACCACTTGCCTACCAGGCTTCGAGCGATCGTGCTCTGGCAAATGAACTCGGCGACGTGAAACATCAGCAATGAATAACAATTGCAATACCACCTGGAGTATTAAAAGTTTTTAATTTAAAATTTTCTATTATAATTTGTATCTTTACCTGTATGATTGATAGAGCACCAGTTATCATAACCAGTAAATTTGGTTCTTTTGTGAATGCGTTTAAAGACCCCGCAATTACGCTGAATGTAGCGTAGAGAAATAGTCCAAATGCAGACACACGCAATAATATATCATTTAAGTCGCTCTGCTCTTCTATGCGGAATTTTAGATGCTGAACTCTGGAATTTAGATCGGATTTCATCTTACGAGTCCTATAGGCATGAAAAGAAACCAAAAGGAAAACTAAACATAAAAAGCAGCTGCGTAAGGTGATAGAAATTAAAGCATAACAGACGAAGGGAAGCACACTTCAGCATTATTATTGCTTTCTACAAAGTACAGATATAGTGAGCATATTTAGCTTAAGCTAAGGCTGAGTAAATATGGCGCAGAATAATAAAAGAAATATTAAAGTTGGGTGGTGGAAACATACCTTACAAAACCTACGACGATCGCTATAATACTCAGTACCATCAACGCGCAATGAGACACATCTGCTAGGTAGATCGCCAAAAGTCCCAGATCTGGATGATGTATCAGGACAAAGAATAATATCAGGCAAATAAGTGATCCAACCAGTAGCAATAAACCGAAAAATAATCCTTTGGACGCCCCTACACAATCAACGCGACCCTGTTGTGCTTGTGCCATTGCCACTGCACGCCTGGAAAGCATTACTTCCAAGCGATGCTCCAAGTCTTCTTCAGTAATGAATCTGTAATTAGAAACATTCCTTATGAGAGAAACGGTAGAGAAAAATCAATGGTGATAAGTTCTGTGGTGATGGCAATGGTGATCTGTCCTTAGCACTTACCTAGGGTTCCTACCAATATGTTTCCACATTACGTAAATAACAGCGGCACCAATTAAAGAGTATTCTATAATAAATGGATACAGATAGGGCGCAGAATCTTGAACTATGGTCCCCATAATGTTAACCCTGCCGCAGCTTGCAGCTATTATGGAATTGTTCACGTCAGTATTATTGGAATATTGGAATAGGGCTTGTGGATATATTTCCTGCAAAACCTCTGTTTCATTGAATCCGACGATTGGTTCATCTGCAACTATTACATTTTTTTTTCTTATTGGAGCACACATTTATATTATATCGATGCGATTACCATTAACTATGCTGTTATCAAAGTTATTCATGCTTCTATAACCAAAGAAACCTTTGTAGGGATTTGCAGTAGTTGTTAGGGACTGAGTGACCACTTCCCAGAACCTCTTAATTGTCACAGGAAGGGAGGTAGTTATAGTAGCAGCGGTGGTGGGGACTGGCGTAGTAGTGGGGGTTGTAAATATGCGAAATGGTGTTGTAGTGGTCGTTATGGGGGGAAATTTGGTGGTGGTTGTGGTAGGATTGGTTCTTATTACCCTGAAGAGCGTAGTTGCTATTGTAGATGGCGTTGTGAAAATACCTTAAGATTAATGTTAATATGTGTTAGTCAATAAAAAGCGGTGAAAAAAGGCAATACTTTACATTAGGATTTGCAGTATATAAATGTTCATATGTGCACATTTATATATTACCTATATCAGTTATGTACAGACAAACATGATATTTTGTTAATAATACACACGCATTAATTGTAATAATCAAGAAGGCTGTGCTATACTTACGTCCGGTTGTAGTTGGTATAGTAGGTGTTGTTGTAGGAATAGCCTGCATTGTTGTTGTAATAGCCTGAACTGTAGAAGAAGCGATGTCTTTCAGTGTAGAGCTTACTGCCGGCGCTGTTATAGTCGAAAGAGTAGTAACAGAATCGGGAATAGCCACATGCGTTCCCAAAACAGTGTTTGCATTCCGCGTAGCGTGCGAACGAATACTTTCTGCAATATACATTTTGTACAAACAGGCGCCCCATGGTCAATGAGTAAAGAAAATATGTTTATTATTACCCCTTTCCCAATAAAAGATGACATAAATGGTGTGCGTTACTTCCTAATAAAATATAAACACACTGTATCGGATTACTCCTCCGCTAATTCCCATCGTCAACCGAGTAATCCGATACAGTCTGTTTATTGTGCTGCCCCACAGTCTTTGCAATACTTAATAATAAAGTATACTTTGCCAAAATCGTTTAGATACTTTTATTAATATTTGTTTGTACTGGTTTACCACATCCACGGATTTATTGTTTTATAAACTGAAAGCCGTATAAGTGTAATCATATTTTAACCTACTTAACGGGCACGCACTTATGGGATTATTAATAGCACTACTAAATATTGAGAGCGGTTCATCTACATTACCCTTACACGCAGGCATATGTGCAATAAAACACTTGTTCACTTACGAAATCAGAAGCTGTAATTTATATCCGATACCCTAATTCCAGAGCTTTTGAACGTAATGTCGCGATTACAAAATCAGATCCATCACTTTACCAGTAGCATTTGTATTCGTGTTTTTATAAACGTATGTTATAACTATATACATATATTTGCAGATCGGCATCTGTTCTCTACTATGTAAGTTTTTAATTGTGTTTTTGTCAGACATTGAAACGATGTTATTAACTGTTGCATGAGAATGCGATAAATGCAATAGTAGTAATAAAATACGCGTGACTGCCCTTTTATTTTAAACTTGCAATGAAGTGTTTATTATTGGCACAAAATTTATAAGATGATCCAACAATTTAACTGGAAAATGTACCGTTGTTCGATCCTATTATACATCGATACCGTTTCCCTTGCAAGAAGTAGTTATAGGTACCTACATGTAAAATATAAACGCATTTGTAATTGCTGCGATTCCAAGACATTTAGCGGTGTTACAAGCAGATCTATGTTACAGCATGAATATAGGAAATACGCGTTGAAAAATGAGTATACTCACCGGCAAGCACATTCTTTTTGTGGTATACGGTAATTTCTTTAAGGTACTCGATGACTAACGTCCTAAACCAGACGCATATGTTGGTGGCGACAACGTGCATCAATCCGAATCTAGCTATCACTTTAAAGCGATGTATGTTTAACTGGAAATACGGGAAAAATATCATCGCACAAATACAGGATCAGTTTAGGATTGCTCCCATACTTACGCGGGAATTCATAAAAATAAAATACATCTGCATAAACGTGAATACCATTTGAAGAACGGGATTGACACCTTTCAGTATCATATAGCAAGGCGACGTAAAAGGTATCTCGAAGAATGAGCCAAATTCTAAACCGTTGTAGATCATTGTGCCCAAACCAAATGCTGTAAAAAATTATAAATTCATCTTTAAATGTAAAAGTGCTTAGCTCAAGGGTTATATTTCAGAGGAATTCCACTTATGTTTAATTAACAAACCATGCATATTTTGATTGATTTGATCATAATTACCTATAGCACCAATTCGGAGAAAGAAGCTGCCGTGGCTTTGGTCGTTCTGCGTCGTTTTTCGCTTGCGCTTTTTCGAAATGATCCCGACTTCCACGTCCGAATTGTTGGCGTTCGCCTGCTGTTGTTGCATCTGCTGCTGTTGCTGTTCCTGAAGATCAACAGGGTGGTCAGATTGCGCTTCTAGTTCAGCGACGGGCACCGGTACCCCAGATAACCCAGCGTCAACCACCCCCTCTGAGTTGCGACGATAAGTGCTCTACCCCCGTAAATAACCAAATAAGAACAAGCAAACAATAAGAACGTGAAAGGAGCTGCCAAAGTACCATTGCATCTCAAATGAATATAGAATGAATTTGGTGCAAAGTTATAGTTTAATTAAAATGTCTTTTATGTCAAAAATTTATTCTTTCCGGTTTTAGTAATGTGGTAATGTAAAGCGTGGTCTACTCTTACTGCTACATTCTTTGTATGAAGAACCCAGTAACTTCAAAGCACTTTTTAATATATATATTTCAGTATTTTGATCAACTCAAAGTCACTTAAAATCTAAGTTACTACCATGTTTTTGGTACAGAATTATATTATGTTTCTTCTAGTCTTCCAGTCTAGTTCTTCTAGTCTTTTAAATTATGGAGCTAATCTACACAAGTAGTCGTGTTGTGTTAGCAGGAAGCTGGAAACCTAACTGTTTGATAGTTACGAAGAACAATAGACGAAGAAGAAGGAATTTTGTACATTTTTTAGATCAATTTTACAAATATTTTCGAATAGCCCAACCAAAATTAGATAATGTGTCGCAATTGACTAGGCCAAACATTCAAAAACGAAATACCAAATGGGAACAATTTACTTAAGCCATATTTGTTACATATTTTCATTTAAATAGCGTGCATTGGATAACTTTTTGCTAATTTTTGTTGGTAGTTGGTAGGTTGGTAGAAAAGTTGGCGGGATAAAAATGTAATATAACAAAGAGTATTGTTAGTACAATATATTGAAAGTGTTAAGAATAAAAATTGAGAAATAAGCTGTTATATAAACTAAAGTGCTCTTCATTAGTATCAAATCAAGACAAATAACAACTACGTATTTCTGTTTCTAATGTGTCTTTAGAGATACTTAAAATAGTTAGTTTCAAAATATATTTATCATTTGTTCTAACACTACAAATTTAAACCATCTTTACATAGCTACGTAGTTTGTTGGGTCAGTAGTATAGATACATTTTCTGCAATAATATTATTTTCATAATCTTTATTAATATATGATAATAGGATACGGTGGCTTAAAACAAATTTAAAATAAAAAATACCCTTACCACCTTGTTGAGTAAAGAACTCTGAATATGTATTTCGGCAACTAAGTTGAGGAAGTTGAGGATGCTGAGGATGGAAACTTAGTTGTCGAAATACGTATACAGAGTTCTTTACTCAACAGGGTGGTAAGTGTATTTTCTATTTTAAATTTATAATCTTTATTCTGTAAATTGTACATATTCACTTCTTTCCATCGATTAATTAAATTTATTTCACGTTAAAACATAAATACCATGCACCAATGATATACCAATACCAATTTGTATAAATAAATTATTCAACACGTTGATTTTCATGCTATTTCTGTAATAATTTGCATGAAAGTATGATGTAAGCCTGAAGCGTCAAATTTTTGTTTATAAATGTTGTTATCTCTTGTTTATTTCTTTTTTATTTTCTGTCAATATTTCACAGTAGAGTTACACTCTATGATAAGTAAAATGGAACGATAAAATGAAAATAATATACTTTGAGAATTATTTATAGTATATAAGTATGTATGTACATACGTATAGAATAGCATTTGAACTCGAATGGAATGTCGACTTTCATATAAGAATTTATTAACGTATGCTTTGTAATTTTTTCTTAATTTTGCTTAAAAATATTGTTTTATTTGTTAAAAACTATTCCAATTGGACTTGTTGCGAAAAGTATTGTTTTTATATGAATAATTGGTCGTTTTCATTTGTTTGTAACAAATTATGATGAAAAATTTGGATGAATATATTTTTACGATTTATAACGATGGAATTATAAAAAGATTGTAGAAATGCTTTCCGAGTGTTGTCGAGTTGCAATATTTATCCCTGGCGTTTTCCTGAACATGCTGTCAGCTTCTTCAGACGTTGTCTAAAGACTGATGTTGTCTTCCGGCTTCGTGAATCTTCTGGGTCATTTGGCCGTATTCTTTGCGATCTAGTGGGTCGCTCTGGCTAATATTCGTATTTACTAGAGCGCGTCCGTTTGTTCTATCAACCTGCACTGGATGCTCAGTCCTGCCTATGCGATGTAACTTTTTCCACAATGGCACTTTAGTTCATATATGCCTTTCGTCTGCAGCTTCGGTAGTACCTTGGTACTTGGTAGGTGGAAGAAGTTGTATTTTCTTTAGTGCATTGAACCATATGGTAATATTGTTCCTTCTCAACCCTCCTTCAATCTGCCCGTGATTTCGGATTTCCTTTGGGTCTTTGTTCCTCCTCTGTCCTCGTGGTTTTCGTATGTTCTCGGCCCATTCGTTTGCAGAGTACCTTGGGCGTGTGGGATGTCCTCATGCTTCTGTTCTTTGTCGCTGACCTTCTCCGCTCTTCTTAATAGGAATCTCTTCTGTTGCGGATGGTGGTGACCTGTTGCATGTAGATATCGATCTGTGTGTTTTTCTTGCGGTATACACTGTGGTCCAATTGTCGGCGCGTTTAACCAATACATCCAGGAACCGTAAAAGTGCCATTTTACTAGATCTCCTTCGTAAATTTAATATTGGTATAGTGTTAGGTAATGTCTGGCAACACATTAACCAACAGCACACCAATATACACTACCTACCATTGGAAATAGGTCGTAGATTTGCTAAATTGATTAGATTTTCGTTTCCTCTACAGGCACATTGATGAACAGTAACTCGACATCAAAGCTCACTAATATACCCATCTTCCTTGGTTATATTTGTGGTTTGAGTATCTCGATGCTTGAGTTTTTCACGTAGCTGTCGGCTTGTCCTGAACAATTCAATTATTTTGCGACGTAACTCGTAGTTGGGTGAGCCGCAAGTACTGACGATAGGTCTTAGAGGAATGTCAGTTTTACGTATGTATATTTGGTAATGCATGAAGGCCGGCTTTTCGATTGTAGTATCCTCTTCGGGATCAATTACCCTTTGATGGCTTTTGTTGTTTCTCGTTCCATGCTCCTTTTCGGTTGTTATTTTCTGTAGCGATTTGGATTTAGTAATGTTTCTTTCTTCCGGTTGTAGTCCTCTCGGACCATTATCATGATAGCAGTACCTCTGTCGGTGCGTGTAACGATGATATCTCCATTTTTACGTATGTCTGCAAGTGCTTTCCTCTCGGCTTTAGTGTTGGTAGATTTCGGATAGCACATGCAAGTTAGGCAACTACGAAGTTCAGTCCTTTTGACTAGTACCGCAGTCTGTTTGTTAGCCAGTTGTAGCGTGGTCAAATTAATCACCGTTTTTTGGGATGTCCAATTTTGACTAGGTCTTTGTCTTCTTGATGTTTAGTTTGTCGTCTTTTTCACGTGTTTCTTGTTCTTTAGGCGATAACAACATTAGTCTTTAGACAATTTCTGAGGAAGCTGACAGCATGATCAGCGAAACGTCAAGGATAAATGCTGCAACGCGACGCCACTACGAAAACATTTCTACAATATGCTACGATCGTGAAATTCTACATTTAGGTATTATAAAAAGGTAATTATTATTGTTGTGATTTATAATTTTCCTAGTTTTATTAAAGAATGAAACACTCGTAGCTCTTTTATGAGCTATTTTGGGTTAAATGTTAGTTCATAAATCGGAAAATCTATAAAATATTTTAATGTGGTAAAACCTAATAAATACGAGGCTTTTGCGAAATGCGAAGATCAAATTTTATACTTGCTTAATTCTTTATGCTTTTGGTAATCTTAAATTAGTTGTGTTAATCACGGAATTTTCTCTTTATATACCCGTATACAATTCTTTATCACAATGGTGCTCTGATAGCTCTTGGAAATCATACACAAAACAGATGTAATTAAAAAGAGCGCATTGATTGTGCGTGTAAGGTGAATAAGGCATAGTGAGTGTACCCTTTATGAAAGGTGACGTAAAATATGTGGTGTTAAAGCACACGATACCGTCTTTATACCAAAGCATGATTGGTTACGCGATTAAGTAATATATTAGTGTGTCTCTGGTAAAGCATAAAAATAGCATAGTGTGAAGTGTCGGCACTATCGATGTTGACATCAACAGCGGTCTCTCATTTACATATGTAGGTATAACACTACTAGCGCAGCTGGTTAGGGAGGAGAAAATTAGCAACCAACCTTCGCTCACCTTGGGAATGTGAGTAGCCGCTCTTTGCTGCACCAGGTCCTTCATCTTACGAGGAAACACCTCCCGCTACACGCACAACATGCTCAGCAACGCAAAAATAACTCAAGAAAATTAAATAAATGTAAGATAATATTAATCAAACGGGAACCAAAGATACGATGGTAAATAAAAGAAAATGTTTAAAAATAAAAAATAAAATCCGAAACAAGAAACATTGATTAAAAAAATACGTATTTACAAAAGAAGAGACCCACCCAATTAATGCTTTCTTTTTTTATTCTTCGAGTTCTTATGGTTATACGAATGATTGTGTTAATGACGGCTAAAGCTTGAAGGGCACAAATGTAAACATGGAAAACACGAACGTATTGGAAGGCAATTCCTTAATACAACCATATACCGTAAAAAAAACTACAAAAATTCTAAATTTTCAAAAAAGCCATTTTAGCATTTTCAAATAATTATTGTTAATCTTGTTTATATGATAATCTCATCCGGTATTGTTTATTATTAAAGAATTATCTTCCCATCGATTCGACGGTTAGACAAACAACAAATTAGTTCGGGTCGATAAGTAGGAACATTACGTCGTCTCACCTTATCCTGCTTTTTATTCCTCTTATCCTTATCCTTGTCCTTCTTGTCATCCTTCTTATCTTTCTTCTTGTCTTTGTCATCTTTCTTCTTCTCCTTTTCCTCTTTTTTCTTCTCCTTCTCCTTGATAGCTTTCTCTTTCGGCTGCTTCTTCACTTTCTCCTTCTTTTCGCCGGAACAGCACGTACTCTCTTGCAGCAGAAAACAGAACACATACAAGAGGAAGAGGATGCTCATGCCGTATAGGTAGGTGAAGAAACCCTCGTAATACCATAACGGTATGCTGTGCGTGACCACGTCCGATATCACGTATGCGATACACACGACTATCAAGAGTTTTGCGTATACGAAACTCATTATAATGAATAAGGAAGTCCTGTAACGAAAATAAAACATAACAGTATATGTAATTATTATGGGATACAAATTTTTATGATTATGTTTGCCTGTAAAATCGTAGGTTCTTATGAATACATATAACCATAATTAATTGGTATTAATGTAGTTAGGTATCTAATAGAAATGAGCTGATTTCCTCCTTTGAAACGAATCCAAAGGAATTTGTATAGCGAATCCCCAATCTAAATTAACTGCTGCTCTAAATATTGCATGGAGGTCATAAAGTAAAAAATTACTTATTAATAACGTTTTTTTTTTGTTATTCTAAATAGTATTCAATTTTTAGGCAAATGAATGCCTATGATGATATTGACATAAAAATAGTTTGATATGTTTATACAAAAGTTGCCATAAAGGAGTCATCTGCTATCCTTAAGATACATATTTAGAAACATAAATCAAAAAATAGAATTTCTAACAAAACCCGTCCGCAAAATATTTATACATATATTTTTTATATTTCATCAAAATAAAACTATCAATTTAATAAGGTGGGAAAAGGAGAGATCTAGCAAATACTCAATTCTAGCAATTAAAATTTAAGGGAACTTAAAATTATATATGCATCCTAAAAGATTGGGCTCTCGGCAATATTTCTTGTTACTCTTTAGGAGAACTCTTTGACACAATCTCTAGGGGCTCTGGGTATTGATATGAATAATTAATAATTTATATGTTTTGTAGTTTTATTATGTATATAAATAGAATATATGAAGTAATAAATAAATGTACTTCATATATTCTATTTATATACATTGTGTTATGTCACTGGTATTAAAGTACAGATACTGAATGATAGATATATTTTAGTATTGAATGGTTTATTGTTATTAGAAAAATTCCTTTGACATTTTAAAGACGGAAGGAATATGCAGCATAATTACATAGAATATGCAGCTAAGCCGAAATAATCAGTCTTCCCTGTCTCTTCACTTCATTTTGCTATATACGGGGTGTTGGATTGACGGTATCGATATACATTACTATTTGGAAGAGGGGTATAAACACCATTGGGGCTATTTGTACATTCTGATGAAATGTACATACACTCCGCGTCAACTGATTAGCCTCGCAGAAAAAGATACAATTTACGCAATATTTACACAAGTATTTTAGGCATAAAGGCAAGTATAGTATTTTTATTGCTATGTCGCTTGAAATTATCATTAAAATAAAGTATTAAAAATAACTTTTAATATTAATCGCACTTCTATTAAAAAAAAACTGACGTAGCTGCTACGACATCTGAATAGCCTCACAAGAAAAAAACATAAGGAAACCTCAGGTTCTGTCTATGGAAACAGTTTTATTGCACTACAAAATTGAAAACTGATGAAGCAACAATTTAACTTAATACTTTAATATTACTACTTTCACTCTTGTGAATAACCTCAAATATACGATTTGGTAACGAATTGAACAAAGTGTTTAAATATTCTTGGGGTATGGCGTTCCAAGCAGCCTCTATTCCGTTACTTAGTAGTACTGTATCATGACACTGTTGGCCATCACCATATAATCGTCTCGTAAGCCATCCCTAGACGTTTTCAATAATACTTAAATCGGGCAATACAGTGGGCCACCCTACGACTTCGATACTTTGTTCTTCAAACCAGGTATTGATAATCCATACGGTATGAATCGCAGCGTGATCATGTTGAAAAACCCATGGTAAACCTCCTACTATCCTGTTCATGATGGGGTTCACTCTTATTAATAGGTCTCTGTACGTTCGGGCATTTTTAATACCATTTAAAATTTCTACGTGTACCACACCGTTAGAAGACACAGCCCCTCATACCATTACCCCGGCTTGCTCGATATGATAACGAGCCCCAAACTTTTCTTCTTTTCGCAAATCATGAAAATAACTCTGTGCCATTGATCAATCCAGTCCATATGGTTTCTCGCAAAGTTTGTCTATTTTCTTTATGTCTTGGCGTTAAAATCGAGTTTTTTTGTAATCTACGCCGTTTTAGATGTGCACCCTTTAATTCTCCTGTCCTCAAACTGGCCGTAGATTGCACGGCTTGCTTGATTTTTCTGGCAGTACAACAGAAATTAGAAGCTTCGCCTAGAATATTTCTTCTTTCTCTCTCGGTAGTTGCAGTTTGCCTCTGTAATTTTTTCAATAGTTTTCCATATTTCGTACAAAATTATTCACAACTCGCGAACTTCTGTTAATTCTGCCAGCAATGTTTCTATTAGAGTAACCTTCTTCGTGCAATGCTTTAATTCTCCCTATTTCTTCCGCACTCAACATTCTACCGCGACCCATCCTATTTCAATACTTCCAAAATTAATATAAATGAACCATTTATTACTGTTTTTAATGCAACTTACTTAAAAACAAAGTTTTTATTGATTAAGCTAATTTGTTGTCGCGGTTTAGTTACTTGTAACAGTAAAAGTTGTTGCACTGTGTCAAAACTGCCAAATGCATCATATGCACTTGTTATCTAAGCCTTCCTTGGTTTATAAAAATACTATGGCTTGCCTTTATACCTAAAATAATTGTGCAGATATTGCCTAAATTGTATCTTTTTTGTGAAGCTAATCAGTTGACGCGGAGTGTATATACATAGGTAGTGTCTGAATAATTTTTTTCCCTTGATTTAGTAGATATATCAACATTGTATAAATTTTATACAGCGTTGATATACTAAATCAAAAGTGCCAAAATACACATAGAATACCGGATCATTTATTGTACTTATTTTTAATAATCAGAATATAATTACCACTGACACGAAAAAAGAATTCGTCATAAAATATCTTGAAATTCACTATTAAGATATTAGAATTTGCTAAAATATGCACAAATAAAGGAAAAATGCTTAGAGCTGTAATTAACAGTAAGTACATTAAAAAATCAAAATGAAACTAGAAAGTCTTGATATAATTGAAAATTATAAAATATTTATAAGAAAAGCAATTTCAGTGTAAAGTTTGAATAGTAGTTCCCACGAAACTCTTAATAGTTTGACTTCCTAATTCGATTGCCTGAAAAAGGTTATTAAAAGCAGCTACTACCAAATTTTTGGTTCCACATGATTTAAACTTAATGTCTTATTCCTATGTATTCCGAAATGTCTAAATTTTCTTTAACGTTTTAAAAAGATTTTGCATTAAAAAATCAAGATAAAAGCCAGCAGTTTTAATAGAAAATCATAAAATATTTGGAAAAAGACACAATTTTACTTTAACATTTGCAAAGAAAACACGGAAACCTACATTTTCTCACTTCCTAACGTCAGTACGAATAGAACTACAAAATGCAAGAAAACAAATTTTTGATCAAACCGAACAATTTTATGTCTATTATTTCCCGCGGTTAAATTTTAAATTTCTCACTAATGTTTTAATCACCATGACGATCGAAAAGGCACTGATAATTACATTTTTTTTTGAGAGATGCAAAACAACTATCGGGTGCGGTGGTAAAATTTTTGGATTCGCACGCGTCGAAAGCCTAGTGGCTACTAATAGTCTATAAATAAATATAATATAGACTGGACCGCCACAACGTTTTAATATACTATGCGAAACAGATACAGTTGAATGTTTATTTATTCGCAGTCCTCTATTTTTTTTTCAAGGTTCCGCGATACTTTTAGGTTATCTCCTATTGACAATTAGATGTTATAAGTGAGAATAAACGTTGCAGAATTAGCGTGGGACAGGACATCCCAGACATTGGTGAGTTAATTCCATACGTATGTGCATTAATAATAAATTAAGTATTTAGTTTGCTAACAATTTGACTTACTTTATTATAAATATCGGTTTCTGATGCCGTTTTTTTTAAATTTCATGTAATGAGTATTTTCACTTACAAAATATCCACATAAAATAATCGTTTAGCCTATGTATAACATGCCTGTAAATACTTGTACCTACATAAATACTGGATGCAAACTGAATTTACGGAATTTATCTGTCATCAATTTCCGAAGTTATCCGGTTCATTTAAACATCTATAATAAAACCCAACAGTATACAGTACTGCTAAAATCATATAAATCTTCTTAAACAACCGTTCGCAATATAATGAAGCCAAGAAATACGCCGGGAGAAGGTTCTGGTTGCTCAGTTATGATGAGTTGCGATTGTTAGGAACTTCCAGACGAGCATAAAACTTTTATTTGCTTGTTGTATATACTTTATTTACCGGCATCGAATTTAGAAATTTTGAACTTAGTATATGTCTACTGGAATGTTTAAAACTTTTAATGAAAATCAGTTGCAATTAGGTATATTAAGAAGTTTAATTAAAAAATCTCATTGTTTTCCTGAAAACATCGTTCGGAGTAGGTATATCGTTTTGATCTTCCTATTGTTAAAAAATATCATTATAATATTAATGTCAGAATTATAATAGAAATCTGTAGAGCGTGATTCTGAATCCAAGTAAAACAACCTCAAGAACACAAAAGATATAAGAGCAAGATCCATCCAAACAATAGCCGCTGTAATCTTGTGCGTGTTTTTGGTGAGAATCCCTTACGAATTGAAAAATTAATGCGAATGGCGTGCCTGAACACCGAACAATACATTCAATCTACTCACCCTTTAAATAATTGATTAGCTCACAAGAGCTGTGCTACATGATTAGCCAGTTAATTACGTATGCTTGCTGTAATAGCCTAGTCGTAACTTGTCATTTGACGTAATCTCGGGAGGACCATTAAGTAGTTAACATGTGAATCGATTAGTATTATTAAATAATTTGTCAAAAGAAAAAACTTAGGAAATTATTTGGGATACATTTTTCCCAAGTAATTTCGTGCAATTAAAAATTATTTTAGTAAATCTTATCTAGTATCACCCTCGTTATCATTAATAATAACTTTATGGTTTACCTATGTTAGAAGTTTTCTTTTTCTTTTGTCTTTCTTTTTTTAATCCCATGCTACTTCATTAAGAATAAAAGTCCTGCAATCTACACCATATACTAACAAAGGAAATGAAGCCAATTTGTTTAAAATCGGTTCAATTCTTGGACCAGTTATCATTCAGGAAGTTCACTATCGCTGGAGAACGCAGTCGAATATAATTTGATAACGTCTTGAAATTTGACCCATAAGACAAAATTTTCTTACGGAAAATTTCATCATTATGAGAAACTAAGTCACGAACACGGGAAATCTTTTTGTGTAAGTTGGACACACCAAATACCCGCTGCTTTAATTTATTGACAATAATGAAAATACCGATGACCACGTCAATTTTAACACATTTCCTTTGTAAAATCTAACAAAAAGTGAAAATACTATAATCACTACATGGAATGAATTCGTTCTATTTCTAAAAACAATAAGTACGTTTGATTGAAATGTATGATAACTGTCTTAGCTTAAGCACTATTTATTTCATAATTTGCTGGTTTTTTCAAAGCTAGTCAAGATTACAAAAACATATTTGGACGATTTGATGGAGCACCCGAACGAACAATAATTACAATATGTGCCACAGAAAAATGAACCTAATTTTTTGATAGATTTAAATAACCAAATATGTAAATGGTCTCTTTTCCTTGTCAAGAACACAAAAGAGTAAATGGAAAAAGAATTCAAAAGAAAAATCTACTACGAAATGCTAAGAAATAAGTAGGAACGAAGGCTTAACTTAGATTCTGAAACAATATAAGTCACGTAGTCTTTCTTAAGGAAAGAAGACGCCCATAATTTTATTTTGAGTTTGGTAAAAAAAAATTTTTTTAGCCACAAGAAACGTTCAGAGCTTGATTTTGATTTGGTGCTTTTCTAAATGTGTTTGATGATTCAAGATAAATCTATTTTTTCTTTTAGAAAAGGCGTACCTTCCCATAAGTGTGGTAACTCGATTAAACGTCTGCACGCTTGTGATTGAATTCGCTATGAATGTATGTATATTATAATATCATTCAAAATTAACTCCTATAAGACGCCTATGCCTCTAAAAGAATATGACACATGCCTTTACATTCGAAAACAATAGACAAAGGTATTTAAAGGAAACAATAGACGAAATACATAAAGGGCTTCTAGATAAAGGATAATTTCACCTTTTGTCTGGTTTGGATTGGACTTTTTTCAGTTCCATTTCCTTGTTGGTGGCATTGTTTTTCTCGGCGGCAATATCGCTTCCGCCGTGAGCCCTCGATACCGGAAGTGTCGCCATGTTGTCCACAGACTCCACCTCAACGGTAGCGACCTTGAGTTCACCGCCTCCTACCATTTTGTTTTAACAATACCCGCAAGAGATTCTTGATTACGATTTTTTTCTAGTAATATCCGAAAAAAGTTCTCTAATTTCTTCAAATTTCTCGATGCTTCAATCACATAATTCGGAAATAGTCGATGTACGTAGGCCGGAAGAGCTTGATACGGACGAACTGGGATAGCGCGCCGTGGAAATTTTACCGCTCACATCTCTTCGTCGAATTTCGTCTCATTTTTGGGCGGTCTTCCCCTCTTGTCGAAAAAAGCTTTGCAATCGACCGGAGAGAAACAATCACATTTTCTACTTTTTTGCGCTGTTTAAGTGACTCGGGGCCGTAACACAACCCACAACAGTCTTTTTTTCTACACGAGAGCGACGTTTTGAGTGCGTGTTTGGTAAAAGCTAGACGCTTAGATGCAAACGTACAATGGACTCGAAAGCTCGGAGGATCGGCGCGAAAGAGAAGGGATGCTGCGGGGGTCACGTGATACTTCATCTCCTACACCATTGGATGCGGGATATAGCTGGTCCCCGGGATTCGACCCAGTAACCTCACATGACCTCACCCAAAATACAATGTATATGGTTGTTTAAATTTTATAATTCAACCCTCGACGCGTGTGTATACAAACAAAATAATTGCCGCATTTTACATGTATAAATTTTTCAACGCTCAGATAGAAATTGCCGTAAATTTTATCTAAAATAAGTGTAGAAATAAGGAAATGAATATATTAATTGTATAATGTGAATAAATTGCGCTGAAAGCCTTTCTTTTTTAATATACTCCAATTTAAATACCTCCCGAGAATATTTGTGTGTACCTAAGATATTGATTCTATCCCCACTATGGTGGCGTATAGGGGTGAACAAGCCCTGAAGCTCGCGTTTAACATCAAATAGAGCTTATCAAAGTGCCGCTGTTACGTCCTGGATTGTTCACGGCGCAGAATACATGTATAATAAAATTAACGTTTATTTACCTACTGCTTACACATATGGAGATGATAATGAGACCGTTACTGAAAATTACTTTGGAATTTACAATAAAAATACTATCATGTTTACTTTATGAATATCCATACAAAGACTATGCAACCTTTATCAATTTAAATATAAAATCAAACAAAAATAAATGATCAATTCCTGAAATAAAACAATTAATTTTACCTCTTTTTGTCACAAAAAGATTCAATTCTAACTGCTCTTGATTTCTTTTTATATCCTTGTAAAGTTCGTCTTTTAAATAATTGCTTTAATCAAGTAAATTTCGGCAAGTATCCTAACAACTTTTCTTTTGTATTTCACACACTTCTAAAATGTCATACAGTATTTCGCAATATCTTTGAATTGCTGATATTATATTGTACGACTTTTTTACGACATATTATATTTATATTTGCAATGTAGTGTAGTTTCAAATTCTATTAATCTGACTACTAATCACAGGTCTATTATCGTGTTGATTCATTTGTTACATTGTGTATATGTTTAGTCAGTGTAGAAGTTACAAATATACATAGATAATTTAAAATTAAAAGGTTACTTGTTCGTAAATGGTTGAAAGAAAGAAAAATAGAAAAAGGAATTTAATCCAGCATGGTACAAATAAATCGAGGCATCCAACAGGAAATTTAATTAAAGTTTAGAAAAACAAATTATGTTAACGGAAATTAGGACATCCAATGACAAAGGAAATAAGAGAACTTACATCCCGTAAAAGACAATGCTTATAATTTGTACGTCAATGAGATAAGGAACACAAGTTTCCCCATGCTTAATTTTTAAAATTATATGTGCATTAGTAAAATACAGTGCATTACGCTTAACAGAACAGCCGTTTAATAGATATCGCCGCTTATATGAACATTTTCTTGAGAAACGGAAACAGATATATATTTTCTTACTAAAACACTGTTCGCTTAATAGAACAATGCGTTGGTTTAGACATTCCGAAAAAGACATTATTTTATCGTTTGTATTGACATATATACTCTAACACAATTTGTCAATTAAAATGCCGCGGAAGGACCTATCTTTGTGTAATAAAATCATAGAAAAAATTAAAAAGCAGCCTGGGAGCCCTTCACATAGCGAATTATCACGTATAATAGGTGTGTCCAGATCCACAATATCTCGCCTAATTGCGAATCAAGAAAAATTACAAAAAGAATGAGTTGATTTATAAAATCAAGGATCATCTCGAAAACGATGCCGAGAAGGAAAAGATCCGGAAGCAGACGATGTCCTCAACCGTTGGTTTTCTATTGTAACTCGTCGAGGTGTTAATGTAAGTACAACAATGTTGAAAACTAAAGCAGAAGAATTAGTTTGGATCACATAGAAATAAGTTCAAAGGTTAACATTTTGGAAGCAATTCTATTTGTTGCTGATAGTTGGCGAACTATAGGTGAGAAAACAATACGTAATTGCTTTGTACATTGTGGTTTCAAGCATTTGGAAAATGAAACGGTATCAAGAAATAAAGAACAAAATTTTGACATTTCACATTGTTTGGAAAACTATTAAGAGTATGTTAACATAGACAATGGTATTCATTGCTTTGACATAGATTCACACGGAGAAGAAGACGAAATAATTGAAGCAATAGTAGAAGGAAATGAATTAGAACAGGAACGGGATGAAGACCATGATACTGAACTTAGCACAGTTAGTGCCAAAGAAGCCCATAGTTGCATATGTAAACTGAGACGCTATTTTGTCCAAGAAGGCAACTGCGAGAGTCCACTAACAGCTCTGGGAATTTGCGCAGATTTTGTTTATAAGCAAATGAAAAATAATGTACGTCAAAAGACAACATATGGATATTTAAAAAAATATATAATTTACATATTGATATTTTGTAATAATGTTTTGTGTTATTGTTTATGTTTTTGCAACATTACACACATGTACACAACCATATTACATATACACATTCATTAGTACAAACATATTTGTAATTTCGGTTATGTGAGCAGTCGCGTAATAGAGCAGATTTGGTTATGTTCCGATAGTGTTCCATTAAGCGGAATACACTGTATATTTCACTAAATAACAAGACAATAAGAGAATCCTAATTGATGCGTGATATGTTTCAATATATTTGTTACTATTTTTCCTGTAAACATTTCTATATAGGAATCCCCAGACTTTATACAGGGTGACGCATTAGTGTGGCAAAGCTCGATATATCCTTTAACGTATAAGATATCAAAAAAAAAGTTACTTACGAAAATCGTAGGCAGTCGTAAAATTAACATTTTAAAATTATTTTCATATATACAGATTGTTGCATATGACCAGGGTGAATCAAATATACGTTTTCTTAAATGGAACACCCTATATATTATTTCAGATTTAAAGTAAGCTCATGTCTCACACTTCCAATGTACAATTGCATTGAATTATACAGCGTGCTTTAGAAGTTATGGTCAATTTTATATGAAGATCACTGTGAGTTCAAGGTCCTGTATACTGCAAACGACACAGTTTGAATTTTTTTAATAAGCATAGATTTTTGATATTAGCCCAGTTTTAAGACAAAGGGACATTTTTTCAAAATTGTCATAACTGATTATAGGTTGAGTCAAAACTCAAATACCTTAATTTTTCAATTATTTTACTTTCATTTTTATTAAGCACTCTCAGTCCCATGTACATTGGAAGTGGGAGACATGAGCTTAATTTAAATCTGAAATAATATACTGGTGTTCCGTTTAAGTAAACGTATATTTGGTTCACCCTGGTGATATGAAACACCCTGTATATATGAAACTAATTTTAAAATGTTAAGCTTAAGACTGTCTACAATTTTAGTAAATAACTTTTTTTGATATCTTATATGATAACGGATATATCGAGTTTTGCCACACCAATATGCGTCGCCCTGTATATCGATACCTTCATTCTAATGTTTGCAGCAAAATGAAAATTTTACAAGGGAATGGAAAAACTCGGTATACTATCCGCGTAGCTGCATAGTCTATGTAGTTTTACCGAATGCTCCTTCACAAGACACCATAGTGATGACTGCAGTTGCTCACTAGCGCCAACGAGCAGTGGCGGAAATCCGATACAACCGCAGACAACTGCGAGTCCCAACGAGATCTATTGTGGATACATGTACGCTGCCGCAAATACTATTTCGTGGTTCTACGTATGTTTTAAAAATGTTGCCTACTAAACTATTTCACTATCGTCTATATCAACTTGCAAATTCATTGAATAACATTGTATAAGTAGTAGTACAATTAATGTAATTTATCTGCAAATTTGGTTTTCTGGATTTTTCATATATCCCAAGTAATTAACGTTGAATAATTATATTTTGCCTGTACTCGTACGCTTTTCATACCTTTTTAATTTCTTTTTTTGCTGTAAATACTGATGTCTGTATAATATATCATCTGCAATAACACGTTTTCAATCGAACCCAACTCGTTTGAGCATTCGTTTATATCCGATTCTGCGTTATTCTAAGCTCCCACCCGCTTGGTTGATACAGCACTTAACGAGCGGTGCAATTAAATTCGCGTAACGGGTTCTAAATGCTGAGCACTGGGATTACTTAAAATGACAAATTAGGTTGGCGTAATGCGAGCGAGTTTTCTATTGTTGTAGTTTTGAACATTATGTTAATATTTCTGTGCAGAAGTGATTGTATGAACGGTCACGCAATGTAGATTAAGTGATTAAATGGATACATTTACAAAATTAATAGTAACAATGATGTATACAAAGTATAGGTACTTCTAGGTGTGGAAGTTAGCAAAACGCAGTCGGACATGATCAAGCATCATTATCACATGATGTCGGTCTCTGGTCTTCTTCTTTGAATGATAACTCAAAGCATATGTCATAATTTTATCTCTCTCTGATCTCTTTTATTAGGATTTTGGTTTCCAGTAATAATAGCAAAGAATTTGATGGAACGAAAACTTATTCAGTTATGAAATTACTTGTGAATCTTTTCAGTAATTAACTCTTTTTTTTAACTTAACAAAGTGAAATGTTAGAATTCATTAATTTCTTTCTATACTATTTAGGTATTATCATGTAACATGCTATTGCAGTTATGTAAATTACAGATCATGGCATTAAGTATAAAATATGAAATACTAAACACCGATGTCATAAGTAAGTAAATATTGGAAGGACTCACACACAATAAACACACTGTTCGGATTACTCCTCCCGCACAAAGTATTAATTAATACGGGATAACCGATTCGGTTATTCTACTTGATAACACGAATCTACGTATTCCCGAAACACGTGTTGTCCCGAATAAATTAATACTTTGTGTGGGAGAAGTAATCCGAATTGTGTGTTTACTCATGTCATAAGGCAACTTATTTGGGTTTATGTGTGGGGCTTATGTGTAATGGCGCCTCTTCTAAAATATTGGTTCTTACTGTATGTACCTCATGGGCGGAAGAAGATCAATCTGTAACAGTGAAACGACTGAATCTGAAACCAGATTACAACATACATCGACCATTGTGATTTTCTCTTTTAATTAAAACAAAATTATGCCATTTGACTAGATCTTTCTTGATCAGGAGAAGTTCATAGGCAAAAAAACGTGGATTGCGATCCCGCAGCTAAAAGAATCCATAGACAAAAGATACTAACTAAACGTTTTGCAAGCTTGTTACAAGTTATGATAATGATTACGCAAAAAACTTAGAATTAGCTTATTATTGATGCCTGTTACTGGTAAATTAATGCTAATAAACACGAAATAAGAAAACAAACAGCAACATGTGGCGTAGTAAACAAAATTATAGTATTTGTCCGTCATTACATTAGCATTCAGACTAAATTCTATAAAATACAGCGGAAATGCGATTTTATTGTTGCAGGTTGCTCCTACCACTCAAATGCGCTTTGTTTTCCTGGCAACGCTCCAGTATCACACATACAAACACGTAGACAGCTGTGCAAGTGCATTCATTTATGTTAACGCCACGACTTCCCTGAAATAATTTCGTGTTGTAGTAAACGAGCATGAGCGCTATTTTTAAACACCTTATTCACTACGGAGATCCAATTACGTTTAGAGTTCCGATTGTGACCCAATCTTTTCTCGTTTAGTGTTACTACGATATGAAGTCTTCAGTTGCTGTTAGTTAGTAAAATATCTGCCTGTTGGACGTAAACAATTATCAACAATTTAAACGAACAATAATTATTAATAGGCCTTTAGTTCTTACTTGCTTTTGAGTATTACTGGTTATTGAAAGTACCTTTGACATACCTAGGCATAACCCTAGATTCCAAACTGACCTGGAATACGTATTTGGGCAAAATGACAAATGTAAGATGGTATTCATGATGAGTCGCAAAACAACAGGGAAGTCATGGGGAATGAAACCGCGCATGACACACTAGTTGTACACTGCAGTGGTGAGATCTATGATTATCTATAGCTGCCTAAATTTGCGACCAAAGGTAAATCAGATCCAAAGAACAGCCCAGCTTTTAAGAGTTTAGAGACTGTCATGTTTCTGTATTACAGGTACAATTAGAAGCACCACTGCAGTCATAGACATCATGCTAAACCTACCCGCTCTTGATATTTACATCAGAGGGGAGCCAAGAATGGGAACATATAGGCCAATGTGCAATGGTAATTGGAAACCTGAAAATAATATGTACATATCAAAATAATAAGGCGTACCAAAATATACCAAAATAAGTAAGATTCATTATCGTCGTATATAGAGTAAGCCTGGCATAAAAGGTGCAAAATTCCCGGATAAAAGCCACACTTCTGGAAAGGGTAAACTGCCAAAAGCGACTGTCTATTGACTGTCTAGAAGAAAGATTTAAATTTTAATGTACGAAATTTATTTACTCCGGGCCTCATAGTAGGACATAGTAGGAATACGTAATTTTTGTTCATCTAATTTAGAGATTATTTGTTTCAACTTTGTATAGGGATGTATTTTTATATACGTCGTGCAATCGCTAAAACAAACGGTAATACATTAAACAGCTGAACTAAAGTAAAATATCGTGCGCCCACGTCCGATGAGCAATAAGAACTCCTTGCGTTGCAATTCCTATATAACGATGATAAGTACTGGTCCAGCATTAGTTCACCGCATTTCTAAAGAAAGTTTTTCAAGTAGATGCATACAGTCAAACTTCCTATGTATAGTAAAAAATAAAAAATACCCTTACCACCTCGATGAGTGAAGAACTCCTGGATACGTATTTCGGCAACTAAG
>JARFOC010000472.1:1726484-1782312 GCA_031763485.1 Osmoderma eremita
CACTCATCGAGGTGGTAAGGGTATTTTTTTATTTTTTACTATTTTAAGCCACCGTATCCTATTTTGTATTTTATATATTTCACATGCAATAGAGAATTACACTTTTTTGCTGCGTGGGCAGTAGCATGTCTTGATTCACTTTTTCTAATAGTCTGAAAATCGAATTATATTGATTTTCCAGTTTAACATTTCAATAGTATTTGTTTCACCTGTGCATTAGGCACAAAATTTCTATTTATATAAATATACAAAAGAACTGCTAGGCAAACTTCAGTAATTATAACAAAGAGAACACCACAAAGTACTTTAAGTTTATTTAAGCAATTATTGTATTCTGATGTAAGTGGTGATGGGAAAATGTTTTTCCCGGAGAGTTTATCTCTCATTGTAATAATGTCATGCCACAATTATAAAGTTAAGTAAAGAACAAACGCAAAATTTGTTTGATGGCGAACACAATTTGACCAATGCACATACAGCTACGAATGGTAGTATGTATCTATACCTACATACATACATCTATACATAGTCGATGTAACAAAAAGAGAATAAAAGAAATATATGTATAAATAAAATGTATAAATAATTAAAAACAGATTTGAAATTAATGTAAAGATAAAAGCAAATATGTAAGTATATAACAAACATAAAACAAAGGAAACAAACTAACACGAAATTTGCGTCAACTGTGTAGCATTCCATATCTACCAATAATTACTTCACAATTCTCTTAAAGGTCTGTGGGGATTTACTTTTCAGTTCTGGTGACAGCTTGTTGTAGAGTTTTGCTCCCATGTATGTTAATGATTTCTGTGTCCCTGTTAGTCTATGATATGGAATGCGAAGTTGTTACTATTTCTACTAGAGTATTCATGGCATGATGCATTTATTTAAAAATGTTCTTTATTATTGTAAACATGCACAATAATGGTAAGTATATACACTGATGCTAGAGTAAATATTTCCTGAATTTGTTAGCGTCCAGCCTCGGTTGACACACTCTAGAAAACAATACCATAACAGAGCAAAGAATGGAAGTTTGCAAAATACGGCATCCTTGCTGCCTTAAAGGTGGTTACCTGGTTTATTCTTCTTACCATAAATATCGGAGAGGATAATTTTTTTATCAAATTGTTCACGTGCTGTGTTCACTTCAAATTCGTGTCTGTTGTTATCCCAAGAAATGTAACTTCAGATTTTACTACTTCTTTTTTTGTTGTAAACAGTATTTTTTGAGTCTTATCCACGTTCACTTTCATTCCACTAGCGGCAAACCAAGGCATCAGCTTTATTAACTAGCTCTTCGGATTTCCTTTTTGCTTCCACGATATCTGTCTCAGTGACTAAAATAGTTGTATCGTCAGCATGTAGCCATACTTCGCCACTATTAATACACGTTGGAAAGTCGCTTGTGAAAATTGTAAACAGCAGGGGACCCGGCACGACACCCTGCGCTACTCCACACCTGATAATTTTTCTTCCGTGAGCTGTTCTTTCCATCTGGTAACTTGACTCCTTCCATCTGGATACGAATTTAATAGCTTGAGGATATTTCCTCTGAAGCCGTATTATTGTAATTTGTTCAGTAACAGATCATGGTTTGCTCAATCAAAAGCCTTGGATAGATCCTGCATACTCATTGCTACTACTTGGCTTCCGTCGACAGCCTGATAAATATACTCTGCCACATCCATTATGCCACTGGCTGGCGATTTTCGCCTTTGATAGCCATGCTACTTGCCAGTAAAGTAAGCTCTACTTTCAAAATAATGAAGTGTTCTAAACGCTATGGCTTGTTCAAACATTATCCATGTGGATAAGGGGTAAAGGGGGGAGGAAATGAAAACAAAAACAATAGGACGCTAATAATAATTATTGGTTCAAATGCGTCATATGTTCCAGGAGCGCGAAGGCCCCGAGATAAAAATTAGCGCCCTAAATTCAAACACATTTCGATCATTTGTATACATACTGTACCTGGATGTATAGTTAAGCTATTATCTCATATTGCATATCTTAGTTATGCCATATTGGTTGTAGTTACCGTGGAATCCAAATTTAAGAAGCTGTAAGTACCACGTGTGCAATGAATTGTATATTGTCGCAGTACAAAGATGAATTTAAAACGTTCTCTTTTTCGGCTCCTCTTTGGAATTGCTCCTTTGCCTCTATGAAAATTGGGACTTTAAATAGCCTAAACTCTAAATTCGACCGGTCTGAAGATATAGTGGTTTAGACGTAAAAGAGAAACAAAGATACAGACAGATAATCGATTTTATTTATAAGATTAAGGAAGAATTAAAGGTGTTGAACAATAAAATTAAAAAAAAAAAAATTAAAACATGATTGTATTCAATTTATTCAACTTATTACATAACATTTTGCATGATTTAACTTCCCTAATAAAATATTAATTGTTGTTTACTTGTTATTTATATATCTGCTGTATATTAAAATTTTACAACTATTTATGATTCTATTCTAAAACGGTATTGCACCATGTACAAAAAGACATTGCACACTATTATGTCAACTACACGTTACCTAGTCCTAATAAGAGAATAGTTTAAAGTAAGAACAAAGCTAATTTGTTGCTTTGCATGTATATTATTGGTTATGGATTAAAATAGTCTGTCTCATCTGAATTTGCTGAACCTACAAGACGTTTTGCAAAAGAAGTGTGTCTAGCTGTTTTAAAACATAATTTGTTATTTGGTTACCCGATTAGGCAGAATGTTCAGGTTCTCCTCTCGAATCTTAAAAAATATAGCTATTAGTTCTATTAAGTACCATTTTGCATTTATAACAATTCCTTCTGGAATACCGTTTGATAGTAATTGGTTAATAGTAGTTGATACCTTTTGAAGTTGGTGGTCTTTTCGTGTCCATTTCTACTGGTTAACCGGACTGGCCTGGTTCAGCATTAAAACCTGAAAGCATTTATGTCACGATCGTTCGTATCACAAATAAAACATCATCACCGTCTGGATCTGCACAAAAGTTAGGACGACCTGGTCTACTCATTTCACATTCCCTTTTTCCCGATGCGTCTACATTAATAAATGAATAAATAACCTTAGCAGTTTGACATCTTTAGAAAATGGTAATTATATAAATCTAAAATTAAAAAGATAACGATAAATTAGCGAAATTTAGAAGAAAAGTGAAATACGTAGCCATGATGGTTTGTTTCGAATAAAAGTGGAAGATTTTTAAACATAAATTTTCAGCATAAGTTTTAAAGTTATCTTTTTTCATTATAGATGTATACCATATTTATTGTCAGATCTTATCTGTAGAATAGAACATTATCATACTGTCAACAAATTAGTAATTAGTAAGATAAAACACAAAATAAAATAAAATTAATAGAGCGAACTCAATTTCGCCACTAATATAAATGACTTCTTTAAGAGAAAGGGTAGTCTCCTGAAGTCAACAGTAACTCGATATACTTAACTACATTAAAGACAAAAACGTTCCAAAAGTTCTCTCTTTGTCATACTAACTTTTATTTGGTGTCGGATCACTCCTCACCTCACAATAAACTGATTTATCGAGACACGCGTAATTTCCTATTGTTATCCGAATGAACGTAAAAAAATATTATCGAAAGAGTGCATTACTTTTTCTACTCCTCTTTTTCCTTGTAACTATCCTGAAAATATCTACACCCGCGCACATACCAGAACGTAAAATTTCTGGAAAAGGCTTATCTGACCGTTCTTGACTATGTGCTATTGCTATAAGAAATCCATTAAATTCGAAAAAGAAGAAATCCAGTCCTTCTCGATTAAGAAGGTTTCTCTATTTTTTGTGTTGTATATAGATTCGTAAGCGTCTGGTTTCTCCTTCAACGTTACTGATTTTATCAATTCCCATTTACCTATATTTATAATAAGGCCGGTTTGTGAGATACGTTCAGCAACATCATACATGTCTGCTATTGGGTACCGATAATGAGCGATATGTTCTTTGTACCTAGCTTCCATTGCCATTTTTGTTTGACCAATATGGGACATTTCGCAGTCTCACCACGTATTTCGTAAATTCCATATTTTTGTTTCATTTCCGGTTTATATTTCTTTTCGATTCTGCCGGAGTTAAGGACGTGATCAATACCTACAGTGCTTTGTACTTTGTAATATTTTTAAGGTATTATAATTCTTTTGCGTATCTCAACGAGGATTTAATTAATCTATTTACTAGGTAGTTAATCGCGGACATCTTATGTTGCTTACAATGGTTCGAATCCCCCATAATGAATTTGTGTGTTGATTTTTTGTCTCTATATGTGTATGTTTAATTTTCCACTGTTCTTAATTACTAAACTGTCTAAGAAGAATAGACGATTATTTCTTTTTTTTCCTCTGTGCATATTACCCAATCAAATTGCGAGTTTAATTTTGTTAGAAAGTTTTCTGCCTTATATTTTGTTGGGCCAAATACCGCAAATATATCATCTACGTCTCTCAGCCAAATTCTTGGAAAATTACCTCCGTCCTATTTCATATCGGTTTCTAACTCACTCATGAACAGATTAGCAATGAACGATAGTAGAATAGCTATGAGAGTTCTGGCACAAAATCCCATAAGATTTAACACAGGGGTCTCAATTCACATTTCCGCCATCTTGGATTTCATGAGGAGTGCGAGAGAGATAGGGGAGTCCGAGCACATCTCAAGCGTTCAATTACAACGGGTAGCTGTTCTATTATAACAGATAACCGTTTAATTGCAACGGGTAGCCGTTAAAATATAACAGATAACCGTTCACTTGGGACGGGTGGCTGTTCTATTACACCTGATAACCGTTTAATTGTAACGGGTAGCCGTTCAGTTATAAGAGATAATCGTTCAATTATGACAGATAACCGTTTAATTGTAACGGGTAGCCGTTCAATTATAACAGCCACCTGTTGCAATTGAACGGTTGTCTGTGATAATTGAACGGTTATCTGTTATAATTGAACGGTTATCTGTTATAATTGAACGGTTATCTGTTATAATTGAACGGTTACCCGTTACAATTAAACGGTTATCTGTTATAATAGAACAGCTGAGATGTTCTCGGGTTCCCCTATCTCTCTAGCACTCCTCATGAAATCCAAGATGGCGGAAATATAAATTGAGACCCCTGTGTCAAATCTTATAGGATTTTGTGCCAGAACTCTCATAGCTATTCTACTAACGACGACAGCGGGCTTCCCATGGCCGCAACATGCATAACGAAATAACTGACGTATTCTGCAGTTCTAAATTTATCGACTTCATTTAATTTCAAGTATTTTCTCAAATAAATTTTCCATAAAACCCGCATAGAACTTTCGACTACATACCTTCGATAATATTTATATTTATTCTTACTTTCGTTCGGTCATGTGGTTGACAGTAGGAAATCCACGTATTCCCAAAATACGTGTCGCGATTTAATCAATTTAATGTGAGGTGAGGTGTACTGGCCCAGAGTTATTTTATTTGAATTTGTATTTTATCTTACGGTCCATCATACGGTCCAATTCCGAAAACCCTCATAACAGAATCTCATTATGTTTGCATAATTTTTTCAAAATAAATTTCCATCAATATCTTTGTGCAGCTGTACCTACAGGACCTGGTTTTCCGCTTCTCCCTGAAAGAGGGAACAAAGTGAGGGTTTAAATTTTATATTTTGAACAGAGTACTCACATGGTTGGATTGACACTCCACGATAACCTGGTAAGCCGTTTTTTCCTTTAAAAATTAGTTATTATTGGTCAATATTCTTATTGTCAAATTAAATATCTTTACCTTTTACTATGGGTTTTCTTGGGTTACCGTGACTTTTTCCGCCTCTCTTGCCTGAAAAACAATTTCACGGGCTGTGTAATAAATTTTGTTTTTAGATTTCCTTTTAATTTCTCTCAAAAAGCACTTCCTGTTTTAAAATACTTTACATAAACGCGATGTACAAGATGTAATATACTCGATAAACGTAGCGGGTAAATATATTCAAAAATACATCAAAAATATTGAAAGCTGATGTAAGGATTTCACTGCTACTTTCTTGCGTCGAAAACTACTGGTGTGGGCGATTTCAGATTTATGATTGTCTTGTATTTCGGTTAGAGGGAAACTTTAGGTTATATATTAATGACCCAATATTTTATTTAAAATTTATGTGTATATTCTCTGCTGGATAGCGACATAGCTGTCATGTCTGACTTATTTACACGTTTTATTAACTATTGTCTATTATGGTACCCTACTGATAGTTTCTGTACACTTGTCACATGAACGGCAAACTATAAATCTGCACCAGAGAACGATGTATGTATATCCAAAATTTAAAATATCCAGGAAATGGAACTTGACTTGATATTTTTGGTGTAGGGTTAAATAATGTTTGTAAATAAACACAACCAACTTCTAACTTTCCCGCTAACTCTGCAGTGTACAGAGGGCACACTCTAATTAATATATGTCACCTCATTTTGGGAAAAAGGGAACCTCCAAATGCTTCCCTACTGAAATGTATTAGAAATTTTGAAAGTGGAATGTCCCTTTCTTCTTGGAAAACTGGCAAAATCTGCTATTTACTATAACAAAGACTAAAATGGCTTCTCTTGAAAAGAGGTCGTGTTGACATACTGGAAAATAGATTTCATTCTTTAATCTAAATAAAAAACTGCTTCAAAGCTGTCCACACAAATTTTATGAATTTTAAATAAAGAAAATATATATGGAGCTTTTTTAAATATCTCGAAAAATATACCAAATAACATTCGCAAACATTAGCGAACTTTGTACTTCTCCATTTTGTAAATAAAATTCATTGTGGAATATGATTCTATCTTGAGACATATTTTCTGATATCTGACAATTAGCTCACCAATGAATGATATTAGACATCCAACGTTTTATTCGCGGTCATATTTTCCGAATCCTTTGCAAATAGTACAAGATATAAATATTTTCAAACATTTGCTGTAGTTATTGGTTTACACTTTACATTAAAAAGGACATTTAATGGAATTCCTTTGTAAGTTGCTTCTTATTTAATTAAATTGACGACATAATGGCAATCGGGGGCAACATGAAAAAATAATTTTGATTATTAATTATAAAAAATAAAATTGTGTGTAGTACAATTCGCAAATAGATATGAAAGCTATCATCACAGATGAACTAGATTAAACACAATCATAGTAGTGGTAAAGCTACACTGACGACCAGAGTTGTCATGTTATAAAAGTGAGTTAGAATTGTGAAATCTGCAGTATTAGCGTGTACCATCCCCTTCTGTCTTCCTGCACCCTGATTAGTCGTTCTACTCCTTCCAAATCTTCTTCACTTCACTTTTTTCAATCGCCCCTTCTTTGCATTTGTTTTCTTAAATCCTTTTTCTTAATTTCACTTATAGGTTTTACTTTTCTGACTTCCCAATTTGTGTATTATTATTTAATTGGTTGCTCCAGTTACCATCTCAAATATCCCTGTCATCATTACCACGGCAATCTATTGCTATGTACTGTACTGCGGCGTAACTGGTATGTCGTCGGTTTCCAAACTATACCAACAGCATACGGCCTTTCTCATTCCCCTCAAGACTCCATGGTTGCAACTTCGGCTCGGTTAATTCCACTGCTGCGCCGTTCTTCGTTTGGTGGACCCGCAATGCAGTGTATTACATTCCTCCAAACTCTTCTGTTGTGTGGTGTTATGTGTGTGTAATGTTATAATGTTAGTTTACAAGATATAAAGAAATAAAGTATTATTAGTAACATTTTTTATACCCATTAATTGTGACGAGGATGCTGCAAGACAGAAGTGGGTGGTACACGTCCTACACACACATACACAGGATATTAGATAAGGTATCTGATAAATTAGTTCAAGTCAATTCCTCAATTCCTATGAGAATCCAAAAGAAAACACCACACTCTTTTTCTAAGATCGTTCAAATATTCAAATCCCGAAATGCTGTGAAATTTAGTTTTAATTTACCTCGTAATTGATAAATACTAAAATGATTGGTTTCAATATTATCCTGGAAGTTTCTAAATAGTGTGCATGTCATCATTAAGCAGAAATTATATAATTGAAATACTGCCGCAGCTTTTTACGCCAAAAAATATGTTCCCCTAGTAATGTTTTCCGGGTGTTGACGCGTTGTAGTCTTTAGACTTGATGTTTCACTAAATATGATATCAGCTTCTTCAGAAGTTCTTCAGAAAGTGATAAAGTCTTTAGACAACTTCTGAAGAAGCAATAAGGAACTATTTTTAAACATTCCTCAGCTTGTATTAGTTTGATATTTACAAAAGGTATTGTTTACCTTTTCATTAAAAATATTCTGTTAAGGCGCCGGATGTATTCTGTACACCAAAGTACCTGCTGTCGTATTCTCATCGGTAAACTGTACACTAACGTAAAAAGTATTTGAACGTTACATTATAAGTTACGTAATAATAATAACTGTATATCAGAATTAATTATGGTCAATACAGACGGACTGGTAGAAAGAAACACGCACGCCTATTATTATAATGTATTCCTGAAGTTTAATTTTTTTAAAGAAAATATATTACATAACCCTACTAATTATGTAATCTGAATCAATTGTAAAAACTTTAGCACAACAACTGGTGGACCTATTGGTACAGCCCGAGAACAAACTTCATTAGTTTGCATCTCTTTTCCTGTATCGAACTGTTCAAGATCGTCACTTAAACGGTGGCTTAATAGAATATAATTTTTATTGCTTATAATATTATTGCTTTCCATGCAAGAGGTAAACAAGTCGGGAATCCGTTGTGGTTTTGTGTACAAATTACATAGGCGATTATCTACCCTAACTTTGTAAGTAGGTAGGAAAGCCCTCTTTTGGTGTACAGAATACCACCAGAGTGTTGAGGATATCTAGCAAAACTAATTGATGATGTTGCCACAATAAACTTACATAAGTGCTGCCCAGTTAATGATTTATTAATACAATACGATCACTCTAATATATACAGTGAGCACGTAAAGGTTGGAATAAATTCATTTAAAATTCAAGTGTTCTTTTCTCGAAGAAACGCTCGCATCCGTCGATTTTTGATTTTATGCCGTCTTTTTGATGATTATTACATGTGTACAGCGTGACCCAAAAACATGTAATAACAGCTCACTTTTTTTTTAATGGAAACACCTGTTCTTATATCATTTTTTAATTCTACGTCAAATTCTGAACATATTTTATGTATCATGTCCTATACTTAGATTCAACTGTTTGCGAAAAAAAATGTAGAAAATTCAATCAAACTTACACACTTAAATTATGTAAATTGAACCTTAAATTGAGTCATACTGTTGACAGTGACAGTTGACTCATATGTTAAGTGACTTTGTCTTAGTAAAGCTTATTACGATAAATTTCTTTTAATGGTACGTCTCAATGAAGGAGTGCGGATAGCGATACTGATGATGATTGGTTATGGGAACAGTATGCGCACCCAAAAGGAAGTTTGCGAAACTTTTAATGACAAGTATCCTCACAGAGAGCCAATATGTCAATCCACTGTCAATAAGATAGAAACAAAATATCGCGATTTAGGTTATGTCAGGGATAACTATACGAAAGGTCGGTTTACGGTATCAGAAGATAAAAACCTAAATATATTACTGGCTGTTCAAGAAGACCTCCATAAACTTAGCAGCAGTATTGGTTTTGAAAATCAGATCTGCCAGACGTTCGTCCTAAAGTAATTAAACGAAAATAAGTGGCATCCTAACAAAGTCCACGTGATTCATGAACTAAATGAAGATGATCACGACAGACGACTTGAATTTTGTCAGATACTCATGAATTTGTGCAATAACGATCCACAATTTCCAAAACGGATTGTATTTTCGGATGAGGCAACGTTTTCTCTCAATGGAGGTGTAAATAAGCAAAACTCTAATGGAATGTCATATCCAATATCCTTAAAAAGTTAATGTTTGGGTCGGCATCCTTGAAAACAAGATTTTGGGATCCTTTTCCTTTGATGGGAGATTAAACGGCGACAGATATTTAAAATTTTTAGAAGGTGACCTAGTACCATGCCTTGTAACTTTATAACCCGATCCAGATGATCCTGACACCAAACGGTTTCTTATGGTATCCGCAAGATGGAACTTTGGTCCATTACACTCTTATTGTGTGTGAGTACCTCAACACGGTTTTCCCTGAACGATGGATTGGTCGACGGAGTCCAATTGAGTGGCCGGCGAGATCTCCAGATTTGACCCCTGTAGATTACTTTTTGTGGGGTTATTTTAAGTGTAACGTCTACGTTAACAGACCAAACAACACCGAAGATTTAAAGAATAGGATACGAGACGAAATGAGATTGATAGAACCTAACGTAGTCAACAACGTTTTACAGGAATTTCAATATCGCCTCGGACACTGCCAAGAAGTTGGTGGAGATCATTTCCAACATTTGATAAAATAATTTTTATTTTCTATTGTATTTTACTACTTTTTCTAAATAATAATATGTTGATGAGGCAAGTTATAGTGCATTTTTCTCGAAAACAGTTCAATTCAGGTATAGGACATAATACATAAAATATGTTCAGAATTTGACGTAGAATTTAAAAACGAAATAAAAAGATGTTTACTTTAAAAAAATTAGTGAACTGTCATAACATGTTTTTGGGTCATCCTGTATATATGAAATAATCATCAGAAGAACGGCAACTAAAATCAAAAATCGAGGGGTGCGAACGTTTCTTGGGGGAAAAAACACCTGAATTTTAAATGAATTTATTCCAACCTTTACGTGCTCACAGCATGCTTATCCTTCTGGAATATGTGTGCTGATTCATTACGAAAAAATATTTAGCTATTACTTAATTACCTGACGCCTTTATGTTTGTAGTTGATAGAAGCGGCTGCTCTTTATTAGTTATTCCTGCAAGGATATTTTGAGAGCTTAGAATTAACAGTTTCTTTTGGAATGTACTTTATTACCAATTATATCAGGTGTATCGGGAAACCCTGCGGGTCCTTTTTTACCTAAAAAGTTGATTAGCATCAGTTTTCTGGTATTTGCAAAAATTTGTACACAATATTTCTTGAAATCCTTTTCAAGGGTTTTAGCGATCACTTAATATTTTTTAGGGCATCTAACATTAAAAACTCGTTTAAGTAGATATACAGTCCTCTTTGGCAAAATTAGTCGTATTGTTAAAGTTTTAAGAGAAACACAAAATCGGTTAACTGAGCTGTGCAAGGTAGTATTATTTCGCAAAATACAGTAAAATATAACAATAATAATTTGTACCATAACAGACACGGACACCAGTGACAACAATTGATGATTTTCTAATTCTATTGAAGCTGCTTACTTATGAAAGTTAAATTCACTATATTGCGAGAAATCACTGGCCCCGTAAACGATCATCATTTTGGTTCTCAGGTTATGTAATTATGAATATGCTGAAAAGTGCTGAATATTCTGACCCTTTTTTCTTTATATTTTGGAAATAGAGTGAATCTGAATGTATATTTACAAATGAACATATTTGCCAATCAGAATAATAATTTAATAGACACACCTGGTGGTCCTGCTAGGCCACTTGGGCCCGGCGGGCCTACAGGTCCTGGAGGCCCCATTGCACCATTTTTATCAATCGGTCCTGGTAAGCCATGTAATCCTAGGATGTGTTATAATAGAATGAATAAATATTACGTTCATTAACTACTCATATAAATAGGGTATACCTGGTGCACCTGGTTAAAAGTAAACCACGTAAATTATACATAACCTCCCACTATTTTAAAATGCATACCTGGCAATCCTGTTGGGCCAGCTGTACCTACAAAATGAAACCTGGAGTCATCAATACGGAATTTAAGTTTGTATTATTGATTGTACCTATTGGACCCGGTGATCCTACACTTCCTTTTTCTCCTTTGAGGCCTGATTTAAAAGAAAAAAAAATCAATTAATGTAGAAAGTTTTTATCATTACGTCGCAGTCTATTCGCAAATATGCATATTATATGAACATACTTTTTAATCGTAATTGTAATCACTAAAAACAATAGCGCTATTTTAAAGTTGTTTAGGCTTTTTCGTTGTTTCACTATGCATGTCACTATGTGTTTTGGCCACTTGAACGAAACACAGTGTATATTTTAATTTACTTTGTATTTGTCCTATTTCCTAGTATTAGTTTACGTTTATATCTTTGTAAACAGGATGTATCTATATTTACGATTTCATTTTAACTTTAGCCGAAATCGTATTCCTCACATTTAGATAACTTTCTGTTTATTGGGGTGATTCGGATTAGGTAGAACGCTGTACTTTCGGCAATATGCTTTGATCCCTTCTTAAGGTATTCTTCGAATGCCGTAGCATCACGCTTAGAAAATATGTTTTTTGAATATAGCATGTAGCTGTTCTAAAATTATGTCACATTTAACCAATATGATGTTGTAACCCAACCTTTATATTAATGTTCGAAACTTTCCTCAGACATTTTCTACTTTTAAATATTCAGTTTACAAAATGACACACACCCAACTGTCATGCTTGTAATGTGCTAATGTTATACATATTAAGACAACAATGTTATTTGTATTAAAACACAAATAACAGAAGACGAGGAAGACTTCCAAAATAGGGTATATGAAAATTAAAGCTCTTGCAGTGTCAAATTGCAAATAAACAATAATTTTCTTTATGGTAACTATATTATGTGACATATTTTATATAAAGCTATGATACAAACCTTACTTTAATAATATATTCAAAGGAAAAAGTTATTAATTATATAATTTCTCCGTACATGCATATTGTTTTCTACTTGCAGAGCTTTATATTCTGGTATATCAAGCAAGTTATCCTCAGCAACTTCGCTCTCCTGTCTGCTATCATTTGCATAATAATTCCGTAAATATTTTCAATTTTTAATTGTATTCCGTTTCGAAACACCATTAAATATCTCACATTTTTGATTCTTACATGGTCATTTTGACAACATATTCCTTTTAAGATAATAGGATATGGCGGCTTAAAATAAATTTAAAATGAAAAATACCCTTACCATCTTGTTGAGTAAAGAACTCTGGCAACTAAGTTGCCATCCTTAGCAGAAAACCGCAAAGGAAAATAATATCAGACGTAGCACTGTGGGAGAAATGCACCTCACATCACTAATAACATTAATTTAGTGCTCATAACCTATGTCTTATCGTTAAACATTGTGCAACCATCGGCAAGGATCGGCTTATTAATAATCTGTTAATTGTCTACCCGGCGGGTAAACATTAATTACATGAGTAAATAATGTTACAATGAACGCTAAGCAACCGTTAATATATTTCCGATTATGAAACTACCAAGCATATACAAATACAACCATGTTATTAGTATATTACGTAGTAATTAGAAATAAGGATAGGTTAGAAATCGACATTTACCCGAAGAAATCCAATGTAAATAGATTTAAAACAGCCGATTCAAATCATTGTTTTCAACAGAGAGTAGTTAGCTTTAATTTTCTAGTTTATCGTTTGTTAAGTTTTCCACTGATAAAGGATAGATATAAAACAGAGTTAAATTACATCAAACAAATCGCTAAATACAATGGTTTTCCGAAGGATTTGATAAGCAATCTCGTGAAAAGGCATAAATACAAACTGTTGAATAAAACCTGTACAACTCTGACACCTCAAAGTTACCAAGGCTACCATTTCATAAATCAACTAATAAACTATCAAAAATGTTCAAATACCATAATTTACGTATTGCGTACAAAACAAATAATTCTTTAAAGAAACTTTTAGGAAATGCCAAAGATAAAATTGAGGTACATCAGAAATCAGGAATTTATGAAATAGATTGTAAAGAATGTAGTATAAAATATATTGGGCAAACAGGGCGACCAATCTTAACGCGTCTCAAGGAGCACATAGCTCATCTTAGAGGAGGTAGACCAGAAAAGTCTAGCGTTGCCCAGCGTATTACGGAAACAGGTCATGGCATTTCAACAGAAAATCTTAGGTTAGTGAAACAAGTCCTTAATCTTAGAGAATTGGATAGTTATGAGAGTGTTTATATTCATAAGATTAAGAAGAAAGTTATGAGTTCTTACAAAGGACCTATCCCGCATTCTAGTTTATACGAACTTTTAGAATAAACAGTATGGCGGTTAAAGACAAATCCGGGATGAATGTAATACTTAGGGGTGTTTAGTGATTCATTGTTGTATTTGTTTATGCCTGTTATATTCATAATCCAGAATATATTGATTTAGGTAATCCATGTATATCCCTAATATTCTTATTACACCATTTGCTTGGTATTTTCATTAGCCCAATTATATTAACCGTTGCTTGTCGTTCATTGTTACAATATTTACTCAGTGTAATTAATTTTTACCGGCCTCATTAGATAATTAACATATTATTAGTAAGTCGATCGTTGCAGGATGTTTAACGATTAAGTAGTATATTAAGACATAGGTTACAAGCTGGAAATTAATGTTACTTGTCGTCTTCTGTGAGGTGCATTTCTCCCAGAGTGCTACGTCTGACATTATTTTCCTTTGTGCTTTTCTGGTGAGGATGGCAACAAATACGTATTCAGAGTTCTTTACTCGACAAGGTAGTAAGTGCACACTACTTGGGCATTTATTAAAGATCAGCCCGTACGATTACAGTATAATTCGGCATTCTCGCCTCCAGGTGACCTAATATGAATGTAAGTGCAATCTATAACGCGAATAACACCAGGAAATTGTGATAATTTATAAAATGAATTATTTGCAGTAGCTATCTCATCTGCAGTTATAGGCATTTTCATATATTCTAGAGCCAAAAGCGCTATATAGTGTGATACACGGTGAATACAACGACATACGGTGCTTTTACGAATGCAAAAACAATCACCATTTACCTGTTGAAATGAGCCAGTTTCATTAAAGTAATTGGCTGATTCTTGTTAGTTCTTTTCAATAGCTCATTCTAAAAACGGCTTAATAGTCTTGTTACATGTTCCGATAATCGAAAATGTGCTTTAAATCCTTCATCGTTGTAATAATTAAAAAGATTTCTTCGGGGTCGTAAATGAAGAATATTTGGAAATAATTCCATGATATGTTCTGACGATGACGAGGATGAACTGCTCAGATTTAATTCCATTTTTTAATAAGTGGACTTACCTTAATGTAATTGTATGCACTCTTACACGACCGATATTCAAGTGAGGCTATTTTCCACGTTTCTGTTATGCTGTTAAGGTTATTACTTCTAACATATTTGGCGCCCAGACGATTTCGTCCATCAGCAAACGAATTTAGTCGATTATAGTCGAACATTTTACAGATTTGTTAATCCTTGGTTGCTTTGGTTGGTGCTACGGTTAATGAAAAATTTTGATTCCACGAAATGAGGTCGATCGACTGCCGTTCTGCTTTTTTCCTTTTTAGGTTCTACATAGGATGGCAACTTAGTTATCGAAACACGTATCTAGAGTTTTCACTCATTGAAATAGTAAGGGTGTTTCTTGTGTTATTATTTTAAGCCAACGTATCCTATTAACATGCTATTATGACTATAATTTTTTATTTGAAAAAATCCAATAATCTCCAAAAACAATGTTGCCTATGTCATATTTTCGGAAAACCACTTTCCTAATTTTTAAAGTATTTTACATATGGATTATTTACATACACTTTTAAACTTCTTGAGCATAGCATGGCAAGGGAATATTTAATTTTTAGATAGTTCCGGATTATTACATGTAAATGAATGTTCTCGTAAACACACTTTTTTATATATATGTAAGTAATTCGAGTACCTATACCTTCTTGGATATCAGTACTGTTAGCAACACAATGGCACGGGTATTCTCCTGGATTTAGATCACCTGGAGGTCCCTTGTCTCCCTTTTCGCCAGGTGACCCAGGTGGTCCAGGTTGACCTCGAGTAAAAGTGATTTTTGCTAGATTACTAGGATAAGCTTGAAAGAAGAACTGAAAAAAATCATTATTATAATGTGAGATTTTCATTATTTGCTGAAACTGCATCCATACTCACGTTATCTCTTTTCGTTCTTGAAAATATGCCTTTGTTGATAATTGTCATTGAAATTTTCCCAATTAATTTTTCTTTTAACTCACTTGATTTAAATATTGTAGAGATATAGTTTTCGATATCTGTTTTGAGAATGAAATTATGATAAATCTCGTCGTGTTCCCGCGATAGATGGCGAAATATATGTAGGGTTAGGCATAGTTCGGTAATTAGTATGAACAATAAAAGACCGGCTACCTTTAAAATAGAACTGCAAGCGTAGCTTTCATTTGAATCATTGTTCGACATTTGGACTTGAGAAATAAAATTTTGCTGGTATAGTTTATCAAATCCGTTTCTATACAAAAAAAATTAACTCGGGAAAGAACTTTTGACTAGAAAATGAATGGGATATTGATGTATCGCTTTACTGATAGAATTGGAAACTGTGTACAGGGGATATATAGTGCAGAAATACGTAACAAATTTGGAATAAGGTTACAAAAGCCAATGTGGTAGCAACAGTGGAAATTCAACTGTTTAAATAAGCAGTCAACTAAACTACACTAACATAAAACATACGACCTACATATGCTATATAGAAATATGTAACCACATAAATGACTCGTATGTCCGGTGGGAGATATGGAATATATAAATACCTATATTGGTTTATAGATAACGACTGATAGAAACGAATACAAATGTGTCTTAAAAGCAATAAGGCCTTCGGCGGAATTATTTTTTGAATTAATACAAAATAATGATCAAAACTGTAACAAAATGCTTACCAAAATCAGTATAGAACGGTGTCCCTGACGATCTAGGTGGTCATAATGAATTTACTTACCATAAACTACTTTCTTTAGCAAATATCCTTGAATTAAAATATGTTTTCTTTGTATATCTTCAGATGCTTTTGTAAGATTTCAAATCAAATTAATAGACCTATAGTTGCCGATGTCCTCCTGGTTACATTTTAGAAAACAGGCACAACTTGCTTATTTCCCACGTGATAGGAAATTGCAGAGGCTAAACCTAAATAAAACGGTGAGAGAATATATATAAAAGCTGATTAGCCGAGAGTCATCATGACCCCATGACATGTCTTGCTTTAATCTGCCAGCCCTTACAGGAAGGTCTTCTTTAGAAATAAAACCCATATCAAATAAAGTATGATATGAAAACAGTGGTGGGGTTGTAGATGTGCTTTTGTAAACATTTTGTAAATGCCAGAGCAAAGGGGTTGAAGCTTAGAAATCATCAGAGCAGATATTCTCACCTTTACTCCCTTGCTGATAAAAAAAATAACAAGAAGGATTTTGAATTTTATATTTTTTTTACTATCCTCAATTTTGGCTTTTATCCTAAGAAAGTAGGTATTTTTAATCCTGACTGTAGTTGTTGCTTTACTAGAACATAGTCTTTGCCTGCATAAATTTTTAAAAATAAGTGTCTTCCACATATATTAGTTGTTTGATATCGTTGGTAATCAGACAGGGTGGAAATGATCGGTCACATAGCTTCGTATACAATAAAGGCAGAATAAACTTTCTGCAGCAATATCTAAAACTTTCTAATTACACTGGTCAACAAAATTTCAGATTTATTTTGTTCCACGAGGTAAAGTGGGTGAACTTGGTAATACTTTTTACACTTATTTCATATCTGTTTTCAGAATTTTTCTCTCAGGCAGGATTTCAGAGTGGCAAAGCAATGAAATTTTGTGAAGGTATATATTATAATATGTGTATAAATCGTGATAAAATGACGTACAAAGTGATATATTTACTTGGAAAATGTGCTGATATATGACTTTCGGAAACATCTCTCTCTCTTCAGCATCCAGCAGTTTGCCGACATAGCGGAGTTTCATTTGCCTTGGTATATCTTCTCCATGAGTAGAATGTCCTGGTGAGATCTTTTGGCATGCTGGTCTGCTGGACTGCTCCAAGGTTTTTATGGAAAAAGTCCAAGTGGGAGTCAAGAAAGTGTATTTTTAGACTCATGTTGCAACCTATGACTTTATATGAGGCCAGTAGATTGTTAACAATCTCTAGGTAGTTTTCGGCTTTTCGATTTCCCAAGCAGTCATTGCAAATCTCCATAAAAGACAACCATGCCCACAAAAATACCTTCCTTCATTGATCTTAGGGAACTTACTTCTCACATATGCAAACCCACTGTTAGTTTTACCTTTGATAAAGTGTTTCGTCAACCCAAGCTTAATGTAGAAAGGGGACAAATAATTTTTTTGAGGATCACCAAGTGGGTACCAATGACATTCTTATTTCCTGGTGTCAGTGAAGTTCGTTTTGGGAACTCTTTCTTTTATAATGATTCTTCCTATCCCGACTGTCCCATTCACAGAGGAAACAACAACCCAGGATCAACCGATTTGCATGCTGTGCAAAAGTGAAATAACTTTCAAATCGCCACAAATATCCTCCTAAAGTCGTTATACTTAATTTTTTCCAAAAGAAGCTTCATGTTGTCATAAGATTCTTTCAAATCGCTTGCATGAGCCAAAGGAACAGAGGGAATTTATTTCCAATGTGAAGTACCGCTTTCAAGCTCAGTTTGGAAGAGTCAATGAACAAACGCACTCACCTGTATAATATTCATGACCAAGCCTCTTCATAACAGAACGGATGTTATTACAAAATACAAGTCCTTCTTTCATAGAGAAGAAATTCTCAAATTCTGCATGGTGATTACGAAATAGAGCAACTTTTGTTCCACTCTGAAGAAGATTCCAGTATTTTAATCTGGAACCTAGAAGTTCGGCTTGCGGATGAGGTCGTTGAGGTCTTCTTGACTTATTAGATGCGGCACACAACAAGACGAATCAGTTTGAAATGTTGGATCCAAATCCACATTGTCGCCTACAAAACATTCTCCGCTTACTGTCATGTTTCGCTTAGTGTCATGTTTTGTGGAGGTTTAGGTACAGGTAACTCCGGAGGTGTGGGGTACTGATCCCAGTGCAGATTGAATATTAGGATATTTTTCAGTATGTTTGGGTTTAGAAGTCATACCACTTGTGTTTGTAAGACAAAAATAGCGATTTGTAATATGATCTGATGGTCCCCTCCAAATTATAGGAATAGCAAAAGGTATATGTCGTTTACCTTTTGCCCACGATGTAAGAAGTCTGATACACGTAACACGGCAAATATGGGGAGCCCAGCTTTTGTTTTCATCACCTACTTTACATTTGAAATACTGTTTATAGCACTTTTTAAGGAGAGGTGTGAAAAACCGTTTTGATACATATGTCAATTTTATTTTGATATGTTAAATGTCAATTCGGCGCAAATCTAGCAAAATAAGTTCGGATGGTTTACACATTTCCATGGCATTTTTACAGGTGATCAAATGCTCAATAGCTTGAACGCAAAACTCTTTAAAACGTTAACAACTTCAGCGTGTATGTTCATTCGCCGAGCTTTAGCCGACAACTGAAATAACAAGGGATGCTATCTAGGATTAGGAAATGCAGGTCTTAACATGTCAAGAACATTAACCATTGCATGCTGCTTGATCAGTTCCGAGCTCTAGCCGACAACTGAAACAACGTCAAGACATGTTGTACTACATATCTATGCATGCCCATTTTAGGTGGATAAGTGAATATCCTGGGACATAAAAACTAAGGGCGATGGAGAAATTCTGAACACATAATGGATTTCAGCATGTAAAAGTATATGGCAATCAGGCATTTTTGTGCTTGGAACAAGAAACTTGTTAACCAGTGTTATCCGCGCATTGCGATGTACAGAGCAGCGTGTTGAGCATCCTCAGAAATTAATGGTTCGGTCTCTGCTGAGATCTGCGTCAAGTTCGTAGTAGTCTGGTTATTATCGATATTATTTAATTATCGAAGTACAACTTCCATAAATTGTTAAAGAACTGGATTTTCGGTCGTTATAGTTGTTCACAAATAAGGGTGCGTTAAAGTCACTAAATACGATAACGTGCTTACACCGTAGAAATAAATCAGACATAAAAAAGGCAACATAATTTTCATTATTAACACCAGGAGGAACGATTCCTTAATTAAATAAACGGTAAAAAGAATTCGACGCTTAGCTTATTCAGTATCCCCAAGAGGTGTAAGTTTGGTAAAGTGCGATGTATGGTTGCGGACATTATGTTTAATATTCTCTTAATCCTTTAAAAGCTTTATCGACCATTTTCGCGATTGTGTTATAAATTGAGCAGAGAACTGGGGTTTACTGTTTGCAACAATTTTTCAAAAATCTTTTTTCACAATTACTTTAATAAACAAAGAATCGCAACACGTCGTTAATTGCTGATAGATAGTATATGTATACATTTAAATCAGTTATTTCATTAAAAATTCTCATTCGCACAGCACAAAAGAAAATCTAATTTGCGTTCATTTGGCCTTTACTTTGGGTACGTTGTTGGCAAAATGAACGAACCTTGAAGCAAAAAGCGTCTGTCTTACTTTATTATTAAGGAAGATTGAAAGATGAATATAAAATTTTAAAAAGTAAAGATTTATTGCATTAAATTTATTTAACTTGTTACACATGAGGTTATTAACCAATATATTGCGGTACCGATCTCCATTTTGCATGCCTTAATTTTCCTAAAAAAAAATTGGTTATTCATTGCCTACTGTTACTATTTATCTTACCTGTTGTCTATTAATATATTACAACTATTTGTGATACTTGTTCAATTCTGCTAGCCTTTCTACGCTTAAATAAATGGAATGAAAACATATTACAAGCTATTACGTCAACCTCACATTACCTAGTCCTAAGAAAAGACTAGTTTAAAATAAAAACAAGAAATTTGTTGTTTTGAATATTTACCTATTGGTCGTGGCTTGAAATAGACAATTTTATCTTGTTGGCCTTCTAGTTTCATTAAACATGTAAGTCATAGAAAATATGTAAAATCTCTTTAAAGCATGATTTGTTATTTGGTTACCTGATGAAACAGAAACTCCAGGCTCATCCTTGAACCTTAAAAAATTATAGGCATTAGTTCTAATACGTATTATTTTGTAATTATAACGGTTGTTAAAACACAGATTGATAGTGTAACCGAAAAAAATTCCAGCGTTCTATAAAATATTATTTTATGACATTTTTGTAACATTGTATTTAAAGGCCCGAGTTTGAAGAACTGATTTCCTTTAAGATATTTCATATACACAAAGATACCTAGACTTCTGGGGACCAAAAATATATAACGCATTTCCAGAGCGATGGAAAAGTTTATCCGTTACAAAATTTGTTAAAATTTTAAAAGCTCGTTTATTAGATAAGATGTTATATACAATTGACGAATTTTGGGACTATTCCATAAGTTAGACTATATTTAGTTGTTTGTGCTTCATATGTGGACATATGCATTTATAATCATACTTATACATACTTTGCTTTTCTTGAAATGTGTTTCATTCAATTATTACTGCAGGATTATTGACTTTCAGTGTAATTGCAATAAATAACGAAATATCAAATGAAATCTAACCAACATCTGCCGCCTATTTATACATTTTTCGATGAAAGAAGGAATAAAGTAAGTACAGTAGCAGCCTCTTAATAGAATCGCATCCGGCAGATACATTGTCCAAGCGTTTGTATGTGTATAGTGTATATGTAGCGTATTTACCTTTTTTTAAATTTTGAGTCAAGTTTTAAAGAGTAATAATTAGTGGTTTAGTAAAATCAGTAAAATAACAGCATAAATGTAACTTACGACAAAAATAAAAGAAAATAAAGTACATATAACAAACTAATTGTCAATAAATTCTTCCATTGTCGACTGTCTTTACCTCGCTTTAAGTACATCATTAACAAAAGTTTCGTACTTATTATGCAGAGCAAAATCACTGCTGAGTGCTTGCACACCGCGACGCAATACTCCTAGTGCTTGTCTCATTTCTAGATTTCTTGGAATTCGTGAAGGATCCAATTCAATATGGTGTTCGTTCGCAGTATCAGTTTCCACTTGGCAATTCATTACTGATCACAAATGTCCTCTGAAGGGAGTGGTTCAGCAACACTAACATTAGTATCAATGGCTATCCAATTTTTAAAATCTTGTTGGCCGATGTTAGTCTGACATAAATTTTCACGTTCTAATTCTGGTTCGTTATCGATGAATTTCCCATGTTTAAGGCAAGCTATTATAGTGGTTGGGAATATCTGATCAAATCAGCATCAAGAAAACTTATTTTTTCGCAATTCCATTAGCGTTGACAATCTGCGAATTATTCATAGTTTCCAATATTCTCGCACATCTCTTTGCTTTGATTGTCTTAATGATGCCCTGGTGACATGGTTGAATAATCGATGTTGTGCGGGCAGGTAAGAAGACTACCTTTATATAATTTAGAGATACATCAATCGAATGGGCGGTTATCTATTAGTAAGAGAACATTATGATCTAGTCTGCTAAGTCACTGTACTAACCATTGTTTGAATATGGATGCAGTCATCCACGCGTTTCTGTTAGCATAATATTCCACCGGTAATTACTTTACGCCTTTGAAGCATCGTGACTAGTAATTGCTCCTTCTCCCTTCGCGTATTAACGCGACATAGTACTGTCACACATTCTTGTACAATCTTGCAACCTTTAGCACTTTTGTGATTAAATATGATTGCATGCTCAAGTAATGCTGGACAGTATACAGCCGTTTCGTCGGCGTTAAAAATTTTTGCTGGCCAATATTGAACACATCGTGTTTGCCATTCATCCTGTAACCAGTTTTCAGCGCCCACAAAATCAGCACCGTTTTGTTCCCTACGTGTTCGTTTGTGTACGATACCTTTACGCTTCCTCCATCGTTGCAACCAACCAAAGAACCAAAAGATTGCGTTTTACCATTGTTGTAGCTAAAATTTCAGCTTGTTCTGGCATTAGAGGATCATTTATGCAAGCATCTCGATCTCGAACGTCTGTCAGCCAACGTTTTAATGCTGTTTCCAATTGTGAATCCTGCCACTACGTCTTCTCCTACACCTCTTATCTTTTTTTGTACTTGCAGATTTCTGGATTAAAAGGGGTGTGATATGTTTAATTGCATTATTGGCTGACATTTATGGCATTGTTCTATTACACACGTGATCGCATTAACCGGCTTCTATTGTATTTACTTAATTTCGGACACATTTAGCGACACTTCGAGTTCGTCAACAGCCTTAACCAGATACAAGCAAAGGGGCCCCTTCTCCTTGCTCAACCTTTGTTTGCTGAATCATATTACAGTAGATTACATTGTTTACATGTTAGGCATATTTTTATTACATTTATATTTTCTTTCGCGTAACGAATAATAATTTGTAGCAAGATTATTAAAAACTTTGCCTTGCCTCACTGTAAAACATAATAAAAGTAATTGGTTAGTAAGAGGTTTTTTAATATTGATCCTAGATCTTTGGCTATTTCGCACGACCAAGTCGGCAGCCATTTCTAAGACGCGTGTGACAACCAGCTTGATCGAGTTCAAACTGGCACTGAACGTGTATTACAATGTCCACCTGTCGGCCCTCTATATCCCGTGCTTCCCGTGTTGCCATATCAAACGCTACGATATCATTCAAATTACTTAATTTACACACCACGTACACAAGTTGTTTTATTAAATTTCAGAGATCAAGGGCTGAAAATGAAAAACGCTTGGGAAACTACCTTTTAAATCAGCTGGTCCCATTACCCCTGGTGAACCGGGTCCGACTGGTACTCCAGTAATACCTAAAATATTTCAGGTATCAAGACTGCGTATCATAAGCAATACATCATACTAAGCACCTGCATCTCCATGAAAGTAAGGAGGACCTAGAGTACGCGGGAAAGCCAGTGTGTTGATTGGTTCTACATTAATAAATAACTTTAACGGCTTGAAGTCTCAATAGTGGCAAAAATATAGATACTATTTCGTAACCGTAGTTATGATTTCGTTAGGAAATAATGTCAATAATATCAACCTCAAAATTGAAACGTTAACAATAAATAAATTAATTAATTAACTGTCAAATGAATAGTTATCTGTAGGAGTTCATTAATGAGGGATATTTGTTCTGTGAATAGTTTTAATTCTTTCTAATACTGTGGTATATTAAAGTTAAACTTTTAGTATCAGTTTCAATTAAACTAAAATTAAATTATTATCTTGTTTTGTGTTGCTATGCTATAATAAGATCTGGAATCTCATAATGCATTATAATTTAATGTCATAAATATCAGCACCTCTGTTTGTGCCGCATTTTACAAGACATTAGCCAAAGTTTGCAAACCGATGTCATCCTAACTGTCGCTTCTTAACGTGGTTTATTGCCGCTCATTACTTAAAGGACTGCCACTCATTTTTACGTTACGCGTTTTGTTAGGATATCCGTTGACGAAATAAATTCTGTTTTCCTTTTTGAATGTGTACGTAAACTACCCAGTTCTGTTACAACGTCTAAACTAAACACATGGTATCGGAAAATGAATATATCAATGTTCTAAGTGTAGCAAATAGTGATAGGAATAAAGTTAAGTTAATTAAACCGCTGAATGTCAACTTCTATTTACTACGGTATACCGACGAACAAAAGGAGGTGAAAAACTCCAGCCACAAAATCATACGGTATCTTTTAGGCCGAACAGGATTTTATTATATTTGAACTTTTAAAATCTTGTTGGCCGATGTTAGTCTGAGTTTCACGTTCTAATTCTGGTTCCCATGTGTAAAGCAAGTTACTATAGTGGTTGGCAATATCTGATGCCACGACATCGATAAAATATGTAGAGTATCACGAAGACTTATTTTTTCGCAATTTCATTAGAGTTGACAATCTGCGAATTATTCATAGTTTCCAATATTCTGGCATTTCTCTTCGATAATATGCCTTCATTGTCTGAATGATGGCCTGGTGATATGGTTGAATAATCGATGTTGTGTGGGCAGGTAAGACTACTATATAATTTAGATAAACATGAATCGAATTCGCGGAACAATTATCTATTAGTAAGAGAACATTATGATCTACTCTGCTAGCCCACTTTACTACCAAATGAACAGTTATCTGTAAGAGTTCTTTAATGAAGAGTATTTGTTCTGTGATTTGTTTTAATTCCTTTTAATACTAGGATATATTAAAGTTAAACTTTTAGTATCAGTTTCAATTAAACTAAGATTAAATTATCATATTCTTATAGATTGTATTTATGCCGATACTTCCGAGGGTTACTAGTGGATGAATTGTTGTATGTTGCTATGCAATAATAAGATCTGGCAATCTCATAATTCCTGCTATAAACATTATAATTGTAAACTTGCCTTCTGCACTTCTGCACCTTTGTTTGTGCCGCATTTTACAAGAAACTAGCCAAAGATCGTAAACCGATGTCATCCCTACTTTGGATTCTTAACGTGATTTATTGTCACTATTTATGCGGCTCATTTTTGCCTGACACGTTTTGTTAGGATATCGGCACTTCCCGACTCTAAACTGACGAAATGAATAGTGTTAGAAGTCTCCCTCTTTGAATGTATACTTAAAACCCTTGTAAAACTAACCAGTCATGTTACAACGCTTAAAGTAGACACATAGCTTCGGAAAACAACTAAATATATCAATGTAATACATTTCTATTTATATATATATATATATATATAGGTATATAGGTATAAGTGTAGCTTTACCTGCAACACCTGGTTTTCCGATAGGCTCTGAAAGAAAGATCAAACCTAAGGATTTTTATTTCATATTTTGAATCTACTGCTCACCTATTTCGAGTGGCCCTGCAATTCTTCCGGGATAACCCTGTCGTCCCTTTTCACCTTTAAAAAAATTGCAGTTTTTGCTCAGTATTATTTATATAATAATAGCCCCCTTTTAACAAGCCTCAAGGGTCTTAGGGGGAGGGCAGGCGTGGTCTGCCACGGTTATTAGCCTTTTGCGGTACTCTGGGACTGTAACGTGGCAAGCGCTGCTACGAGTCAGTCGACCGCCTATATTATTACCCCAGAATTTGACTTCCAGGTTACTTATTTTTACAGCCTGAGTCGAGCCGTGGCCGAGAAAACGCCATCGACGTTATTGGCACGGTCGGGAATCGAACCCGTGACCTTCAATATTGTAGTCTAGTGACCCACTAGACCACTACGGCATTTATTGCAACATTAAACATCTTTGTCATTTACTCCGGGTTCTCCCGGTTCACCTTGATCACCAATATCGCCTTCAACACCTGTAAAGCAGTTTTACTTGCTGCTTAATAAATTTTATCTTTGTTTTCTTTTAAAAACTTTTTCTTTTCCAAATTCAATAGACATATACTTAACATTGGGAATAATAAAAAAAAACATTGTGTTGCTACTTTCTTATACATAAAACAACTCCTAAAGTGCAATTTTGGATTTATTGTAACGCAGTGTAACTCCATTGGTGATCTGGTGAAGATTTTACCCTAACCAGAGATACTAAGTCTAACACGTTTTGTTCTTTGTAGGTTCTACTGAGGATGTCAACCAGGTGGTAAGGGTATTTTTTTTATTAAGTCCTACTATTTCAAGCCTTATTTTATATCTGTAGTGCAGTTTTTTTTTGAAAAACAAAGATTTTCTTCTTCGTATTTCGCTAGTACATGATAGTCAATCATGATCATTGCTGTCTGGGTGTTCAATATGGTAGATAGAATAACGTGCGATTTTCATGAAGGTTTTGTTTGCAAGATGTGTTTTTTTACAATTTATTTTCTTAAAAATAGCTGAACTTAGCGCAGATAATGTTTCGATTGAATGCCATTTGCATTCCATGTTGCTACGCATAGCACATGGAAAAATATTTACTGGTTTGAGGATGACTCTTGACAACATTTGCAGTATCATATTATTTTGATGAATTGTATGACGCAATTATTTCTGTATGATATAATTGTGTGCTTGTGAGGCTTGTGCCTCTCTGGGATAAGTGACTTAGCATTGCCGGCGATTATGTAGAAAAGTAACTAACACTTCACGCTTTTACTTAGGTATGTTTAATTTCTATAAATAAAGTAGTCTGTCTTTGATTCACAAATGCACCTTACTAACCGGACGTCCCTAGTAGCATCTCTATCTTTTAAAATCTTACATAAAAGGGCCGTGATTTGTTTAATTGCATTGCTGCTCTTCGTTGGCTCACATTCACCAATTTATGGCATTTTTCCATTATACTCAGCTTTTCTTTAAGCGTTCTATCTCTTGGCTTCCCAGATTTAGAAATTTTTTTTAAAATGTGAGATCTTATTCTCAGGAATATCTAAACACAACTGTTGTAAATAAAAATTAAAATGCATCGTCTATCATTCACGAACCATCCACAGTTGTTAATATAAAAATAAGCCAAAACACGTTCTAGGAGAATTCTTTATGCATATATGTACATGGAACAATTGGGGCTTTTTACAAAAGATTCTTACCGAATAGAAAACCGATAACGTAAACCGATGTTTTGATTATAACAGATCCTTTTTCCATTAGTTACTATATGGACGATCGGGACTTCGTATAATTGATAATATTACTGGATTGATTAACATTAACCGTGATCGCATTAACGGGCTTCTAATGTATTTAATTTCGGAAATTGCGACTCTACGAGTTCGTCAACAGCCTTAACCAGGTAACAGGATAAAGGCTCTTTTCCTTCTCCAACCCTTATTTACTGAATCATATTACAATAGATTATATTATGTTTGACATATTTTTATTGCGTTTGTTTCTTCTTTCACGTAACCAATAATAATTTATAGTAAGATTATTAAAAACTTTGGCCTCATTGTAAAAGGCAATAAAAGTAATTGGTTAGTAAAAGGTTTTTTAAAATATTGATACTCGATCTTTGGCCACTTCGGACGACCGAGCTAGCAGCCATATTTAAAACGACTATTCAGTTCAAACACGGCGTGTACATCATCGAACCGCAAGATCAATTGAAAATACTGCTTTCATCGGGAACAGTGTGCGTGAGAACCCAATACAGGGTAGTGAGCAAGAACTTGACACTTCACCGACCTCAACTTCGGGACTTGAGTTTTGATTCGCATAAAGAGCAATTAACCCAACAACCGAAGCCATTAATAACAACTTGTATTCCCTGAGTGGCTTCCAGATCAATTGGAAGCTGATCCTATAATCTTTGGTGACGAGGCTCATTTCTGTTTGAGTGGTTTCGTTAACAAACCAGCTTGTCGGATTTAAAGTGGCGAGAATCCATAGGAGATTCACCAGGTTCCAGTCCATTGCGAAAAAGTAATAATTTGGAGTGAATTTTGGTCCGGCGGAATTATCTCACCATATTTGTTTTCCAAAATGTAGAAGCAGTCGTATACACTGTTACTGGCGATTGCTATCGGATGATAACCAATCCCCTTTGTTCCGGATCGAATCACAAACATGTATTTTGAATAAGATGCGATATACGGAATTTATTGGATAAGAAGTTCGAAGGTTATATATCGCAAGGTGGTGACATAAACGGGATTTCCAGATCGATTTAATGCCATTAGGTGCTTGTGGGGCAACATAAAAACTCTAGTCTATGCTGAAAGATTTACCGGCCGGTGGTTAACGGCGATTTCCGCCTTCTGGCCAACATCACTCGTGTCATTGGTGAAATTGAGGCATTCTTATGCGGGAATGTCATTGAAATTTTCGGAATTCAAGCCATCCAGCGCAGTCGTGAATATCAATTTTTTAAATATAATGTCATCGAATACCCTTCAAAATAAAAGTAAAGGTGGATCGCCATACCTTTACTTTTAGTAAAGGTATGGCGATCCACTTACACAAGTTGTTTTATTTAATTTCAAAAATCAATGGCTGAAAATGAAAAACGCTTTGGAAGCTACCTTTTAAACCGGGTGGTCCTTGTGGCCCCATTAGCCCTGATAAACCGGGTCTGCCTGGTGGACCATTAAAACCTAAAATATTTCATGTATCAAGACTGCGTATCAGAAACAAAACATCATGCTAAGCACCTGCATCTCCAGGAACGCCAGGAAGACCTGGAGTACCTGGTGGACCGGTCTCTCCGGCTTGTGGTTCTGTATTAATAAATAACTTTATCGGTTTGAAGTATCAATAGTAGCAAAAATGTAGGTACTATTTCCTAACCGTGTTTGTGATTTCGTTATGAAATAATGTATACATCCAAAATTAAAATCGTAAGAATAACTTAATATTAACTGTCAAATGAATAGTTATCTGTAAGAGTTCTTTAATGAAGGATATTTGTTCTGTGAATAGTTTTAATTTTTTCTAATATTGCGGCATTAGAGTAAAACTTTTAGTATCAGTTGCAGTTAAACCGAAATTAAATTATCATCTACATCTATCTTATAGATTGCATTTATACCGATACCTCTGAGGGTTATTAGTGGCGGAATTGTGGTGTGTTGCTATGCAATAAAAGATCTGGCAATCTCATAGTGCATACTGTAAACATTAGAAATGGCATAAACTTGTAGGTGCCTTCTGCACGTATCAGCACCTTTGTTTGCGCCGCATTTTACAAGACGCTAGCCAAAGGTTGCAAACCGATGTCATCACAACTGTCGCTTCTTATCGTGGTTTATTGCCGCTATTTATTCAAAAGACTGCCACTCATTTTTGGGTGACGCGTTTTATTAGAATATGCGCACTTCCCTACTTGAAATTGACGAAATAAGTAGTGTTTCCCTTTTTGAATGTATACGTAAAACTAACTAGTCCTGTTAGAACGTCTAAACAAAACAGGTAGTATCGGAAAATAAATATATTAATCAAGTGTAGCAAGTAGTAATAAGAATAAAGTTAAGTTAATTAAAACTTCGCTACCGGCGCGACGTCCAGTCTACTGGACGGAGAGAATTCGGTGAACAGCGTCCAGTTTACTTTAATGCATTTAAATGGTGGTATTTAAAACGTAGGCTGTTCTGAAAGTCTACTGGTGTATCTGTGGGTTATGAGGAATGTATTTTGTCAAAATTAGTCCAAACATGTGTGTGGTTTGGGGCTAGTGACCAATATGCGGCGTCATATGCGAAATATAAGTAGAAAACATTTTTAAGAGAGTAGCAATTATCTGTTCGGTTTGGCTATATAGACAATCTATAATAGACAATCATTAGGAGTATTCCCACACGTTTTCAGTTGTAACGAAGTAACTAAAAGACTATGTGGATAAAGGTCATGAAATATACCTTGATAATTATTACACTAGCGTCCGTCTCGTGAAATATTTGTTCAAAAGGAAGACGAAACTTGTGGGAACTTTGTGTAAACTCAGAAAGAGAAATCCGAAACTATTATTTCAAGAAAAAGTTAAGAAAGGACAAGCTATATGGAAAAGAAAAGGTCCAGTGTTGGTCACACACTAGAAGGACGACAGACACGTGGCTATGATATCAACAATGCATAAACTTCCAATGACAGAAGCAACAACTAAAAGAGGGAAACAAGTAACAAAACCAGAGTGTGTTCTCGCTTACAATAAGTACGTATCTGGAATAGATAGATCAGACCAGATGATGGGATACTATTTATCGCCAAGGAAAACCATAAGATGGTATAGAAAAGTGTTCTTTCGTCTGATAGATATTTCAATGTGGAACGCCTACTAGATATATAATAAGGAAACAAATACAACCAAAATTGACCTCTTGAGGTTCAGAGAGTATGCTACAGGTCGATGAAAGATGCTCTGGGCCTATCAAAGACAAACAAACAGAATTCCACTATCTCGAGCCAGTTTCCCTTACACCAAGAGATAAATCTGGGATGAAGAGGTGTCGTCAGTGTAGTAAAGGGGGGCTTTACAAATCCAGATACCATTGTCTGATATGTTCAGAAAACCCTGGTTTGTGCGTACATCCATGCTTCAGCATGCGCCAAGTGCACAATAATGGTTTTATAAAATTTTATAATATTTTAGTGTAGCCACAGTATATATTCTGGTTTGTATAGCACATTATGTTGTATTTAGAGCAAGAAAATAAAGAGTTAAAAAAGTCGGGTGTGTCGAGTTACCTGGACGTTGGTACAGAAAGTAGAAATTCAAAGTCCAGTAAACCAGTAAACCAGTAAACTGGATTACCATTTTTCTTAACAATAACAAAAAAGCCATATACAACAATCCAACATATAAATAACACAAACCTTAATCCAAAAAACTACGAATGGTACACGGGGAATGGTTACTCCAGAAGGCGCGGTAGCGAACGTGTTAAACCGCTGAATGTCAGTATCTTTTCCGATGTACTTATTAGTTGCAAAATACATTTCTATTTATACTAGTCTATATTTGTGAAACCTTACCTGCAGCACCAGGTCCTCCGATAGCCTCTAAAAGAAAGATCAAACGAAAGGATTTTAATTTTATATTTTGAATCTAGTGCTCACCTATTTCGTCTGGCCTTCCAATTGCTCCGGGATAACCTTGTCGTCCCTTTTCTCCTTTAAAAAAATTGCAGTTTTTGGTCAAGACTATTTATTGTAACATTAAATGTCATTACCATTTACTCCGGGTTCTCCCGGCTCACCTTGATCACCAATATCGCCTTCTGCACCTGCAAGCAGTTTGACTTGCTACTTAATAAATTTTTTGGGTTTCTTTTAAAAAGCTTTCCTTTTCCAAATTCAATAGGCATATACTTTACATTGGGAATAATGAAAAGGCATTGTGTTACTACTTTCTTATACCTTAAACAACTGTTAAAGTGCAATTTCAGATTTATCGTAACCCAGTGTTATTGCAATGGTCATCGGTTGAAGGAAGAGCATATCTTCAAAGGTTTCACCCGAACCAGAAGTACTTAATGTAACACGTTTTTTTCTTGGTAGGTTCTACTGAGGATGACAACTAGGTGATAAGAGTATTTTTTGATTTAGTTCTACTGTTTCATGCCCTTATATTTATATTTCTTTTTTTGAAAAACAAAAACTTTTTTGTTCTTCGTATTTTGGCAGTTCATGATGGTCAATCATGATCAGTACCGTCTGGGTGTTCAGCATGGTAAGTAGAATAGCATGCGATTTTCATGAAGGTTTTATTTGTAAGATGTGTTTCTTTAATTTAATTTAAAAAAATAGCTGCACTTAGTGCACATAATGTTTCTACTGAATGCCTTTTGCATATTATGTTTACTGGTTTGGGGATGGCTCTTGACAACATTTGCAATATCATATTATTTTGATGAATTATATCACCGTTTTGTTGCTTTAAATGTTTTTGCTCGATTGCTTGGCTATATGTTTTGATATTTTATTATTGGAGGATTACTTTCCGGAAATACTTCAGCCCTTTAGCTACTTGCATTTGTCTCCCATTTTTTACCCATATACTATACCAACCATTTTCAAATTCTTCTGTTCTGTGCCAGTCTGTACAGGTCCTTGACCAGTTGATGTGTATAGTCTTCTGGGTTCATTGTTGATTTCTCAAAGATTGCTTATCTTGGGGGGTCTAAGAGGTTGCATTCACATAAGATGTGATGTGTGGTCTCTATTGTTCCTTCACACAGTTTGCAGCTTGGATTCTCAATGTCGACCCCAATTTCTGTAGGCGTTCTTTGAGTGCACAGACTATGATTCTTTCTTCGCTAGCTCATCAGCTTTCTCACTGATTACGATTCCTGAAATATCCAGACACCCACAACAAAGTAACTTGATTGTCTTCAGCGTGAATATTCAGTTCCCGTATGGATTCCCAAGCCCAGCCCTGATGCTACTATGGAGTTACATAGTGGGGTTCCATAGTTACAATTAAAGGTAGAGCATTCACTACCTCATGCAAAAATAAAATTCCCAATATACATATATCTAAATTACCCACTGGTTGACTAATTGACAACAAATCGGCCACATTAAAATACTCCTGCAATGTTATTTTAATTCAATTAAATATTGTTAATAATCAAAATTGTTAGTTCCAATATTATCCACAATATTTTTAATTAATTTAAGTGTCGATGCAGTGAATTGATTTTTTCGAATAAACGTAAGAAATAGTTTTTAAACACATCTCCAAGAGCTAAATGTGCCTTTTGTAGATATCTGATCATGGATCGACGATGAGGATTGAGCTTCTGAGCCTGAGAGTGATGAGATGTTAGAACACCATGCTATACATTATACGCGAAAGAAAGGTTACTTAAAGTTGTTGTTTGTAGGCTTTCATTGTATCCAATAGATATGTATGTACCTTCTTTGCGTACTAGTGTCGCTAGATGTTACTAGAGCATTGTGATGTTATAAACTTTTAGTAAAGAGGACTGTGGGGCAGCACAATAAACACACTGTTCGGATTACTCCTCCCGCACAAGTATTAATTAATTCGGGACGACACGTGTTTCGGGAATACGTGTCGTCCCGAATTAATTAATACTTGTGCGGGAGGAGTAATCCGAACAGTGTGTTTAATAAACTTTTACTTTATTAATGAAACACAGTCCTTAAGTTGTTGACGCAAAGGTATTGTTATAAACACAGTGTTTACCTTTTAAACCTTTAAATCCTGCTTTGCCCTTCAATAATCCTAAAAGAAAAAAAAAACTTTAAATTTATACTAATCCTAAAATAACATAGTTATGGTGTAATAATTACCAAGTTTCGCACGCATCCGCATATTCGGGCAAATACATGCTAAATTCGACTGGCTGATACTACTTAAAGTGCTTGTTCTTACATTTTCACCTACATAATATGAGTGTTTAATTTTTATAAGGCACACTTAAAATCATTCATTAACTTACCAACAGCATCAGGTAAACCAGATATATTGGGTAGAATACTATTTTCTACTACTTGATTAGTATCAAATTCATCGCAGTTACAATCGAAATGATTTTTAAAAAAATGCTAGAAAAGCAATAGGAAAATTGCAAGAAAAAATAAGGAAACAAACTGACATACATTTACCTTATTGGGATTTCTTCTGGAAGGAATAATTTCCTGCTTAATTCTAGATAAGATTTCCGCAACAAATTCTTTTTTGATTGAATTAAACAATCTCAATGTATATTTTTCAAAATCCTCTTTATGAACTAAGTTGTCAGGCATTTCACTATATTCTTTGGTTACGTACTGATATACGTAATGTCCAAGAAATAATAAAACTATAGAAACGAAGATGGTAGTAGTGATTAACTTAAAATTTTGGTAACAGCGTTCCGCGTCAAACATTTTAAAAATACACCACACTCAACTATTGGATGCTTTAATTAATTCTGGGAATGAAATTATTCACGAACAATGTAAGGTACTCATGAAGTATTCACTGTAAGAAAATGTAATTGGCGATTTTATTTATGTAGTTACAAATGCGTGCTAACAAAGAATAGCGGAAGAAACGTTTGCATAATGACTGAACGGAAACATCGAAAACCACATCAATATTATTTATCATTAAACCTATAATATAACATATACACAAAAAATATACCGGAAGTCCTAGGTTATGGGATATCGAGCTATAACATTTTTGTTTATCGTATTTTTATATTAGCACTTTTAGTACTTGGAGTTATACAGGCTGACACGTTAGTGCGGTAAAGATCGATATAAAAAGTTATAAAAAAAAGTTATTTACGAAAATTGTAGGCAGTCTTAAACTTAACATTTTAAAATTCTCTTCATATATGCATGCCTTTCATATCACCAGGGCGAACCGTACATACGTTTTCTTAAATTTAGATTAAGCTCTTGCCTCACACTTCCAATGTACAATTTCATTGAATTATACAGCATGTTTCAGAAGTTAAGGTCCATTTTATATGAAAATTAGTGAGTATACCGCCAACGACACTGTCTAAATTTCTTTTACATGCATAGATTTTTGAAATTTGGCCAGTTTTATACATAGCAATGCGAAATTTTTTCCAAATTGTCAAAACTGAATACAGAGCGAGTCAAAACTTGAATAAGTTATTTTTCCAATTATTTTAAATGGATCACACCGTATTTTATATTATAAAAACAAAGAATAGTTTAGGCTTTTTATAAGGTGAGATTTCTTAGCAATTATTTTAATAGAACAAGTTAATCGTTCGAATCGTCGAAAAATGAGAGTAAGACAGTCTTAAGTCTTAAGCTAGTATATTATGCAATTGATTTAGAATTTTTTGAAAATTATATACCGTTGTTATTGGAAAATGTTCCTCCAACCATAAATATACACAAGTATAAAATCAAAACGAGTACGTAGAAACACGTCTCAGTTTAACAATAAAGTATTCTTTGATTCAGTAATAATTCTTATGTCCATTAATTCTCACCGACTGGACTCCCCTTACCCTTACTCCTGCAAAACAGAGACCGTCTTTACCGACTGAGACTTGGATATTAATGAAACTAACATTAAATTCGAATATCAATCGTATAGGTGCAGTAAAATAGGCACTTTGTCTTTACATTTGGGGAAGAAAATGCGAATGGAGTTATACATCTGGAAACCAAGTGGAATATCAAATTTGTTGAAAATAGTCTTGAAAGCCGAACTTCTCCCGCGAGGAAGTTTTTTCACAATGGCACACCGAGTACCATTACAGCTCTACGTCAGAATTCGCGGGGATGTCAGGTTACGATATTTAGGCACATCTTCCAAAGGGTCTCAATGGTCATCGGAACAGACCAATTATGATTTCTTTTTCGAAAACAGACACGGTTGCTTTCTCTATAATTTGTTCTAATCAATTTACTTCATGATGTGCTATTTTAATTCCATTTGCTATCTTACACTAAAATAACAATGATCATTAGCGTCCTTGTTGATTTCTAGAGTTTTGACTGGCCATCCAAGTTTGAAGTGCGAGCGATCTGAAGACTTACGGACAAGGCGTTATTATTTTGTGATATCTACTTGCTTACTTTATTTTATTTATCCAAATTTATTTATAATTATTCTCGAAATTCTAATATCGCTGGGTTGGTCTCTTTAATCGAAACCATCACAGTATACATTTAATTCAATTATTTCATTACAAATGCTCCTTGGACGAATATTTTCCTTTGGTTAGTGTTTAGAGTCTCGAAATAAAGAATCAAATTTATACACAAAAGAAGAAACAGGGAAATCTATTTTATATTTATTCCTATTTATGTGGGCTGTTGGTCAAATAAAGCTTGAAGCAAGAAGGGTGTTAGTTTATTATGAGATTCAAAGGTGAACACAAAATTTTAAAAGATTGAAGATTTATTGGATTGAATTTACTTGTTATACGTCATGTAATTAACAAATCTCTTGCGGTACTGGTCTCCATTTTGGATCTCATAGTTTCCCTAAAAAAGTATTGGTTATTTGTTGCTTACTGTTCCTATTCATCTGTACCTGTCATATATTAATATTTTACAAGTATTTATGATACTGGTTCAATTCTGCCCGCCCTTCTCAGCTTGAAAACGGTATTTCAGTATGTATGAAAACAAGCTATTATGTCAACTGCATGTTACCTGGCCCTAATAAAAGGCTAATTTATAATAAAAACAAATAATTTGTTGTATTGAATATCTACCTGTCGGTCCTGGTCTGAAGTGGTCATCTTGCTGTCCTTTTAGTTTCATTGAACATGTAAGTCACAAAAAAATATGTAAGGTCCCTTTAAAGCATAATTTGTTATTTGGTTACCTGAAGAAGCAGAAACTCCAGGCTCTCCCCTTGAACCTTAAAAAATATAGATATTAGTTCCACTACGTATTATTTTGTAATTATAACAGTTCTTCTTTTCATACAGCTTGATAATGTTACACTCACCGTGTAACCGATAACAATTCTAGGGTTTTCTAAAATATTATTTTGTGGCATTTTTGTTACTTTGTATTTAAGATGTCGAGTTTTAGGAATTGTTTTTCTGTAAGATATTTTACAATCTAATTAACACCTGCGGCACATTCACACATTCTTGGATGAAAAGAAGGAATAAAGTACCTAGGTACTTCACTTTTAATTTCCGATGTTCCGACACTACGAGTTGGTCACTATTTCTGTCATTGTAGGCTCCAAAGCCTTGAACAGATAGCAGGAAAAACGACCCTTTTGTTTCCGTATGCACCAATATGCATTTAACTCATATAACTCTAAAGTTAGTATAGTCCTATCAGGCTTCATTTTCTGTCCTATTTCATTGGTGATTTGTTTAACTTATTACCACCTGGTTAACTTGCCATTCTGAGACACTTATTTTTTGTTATATCTTTAAATGCATATTTGTGGCTCTGTGATCGATGAACCCTTAGCCAGTTCAGTTCATTTTAACACCTTCTCTCCTTCTCTTTGTAGGTAAGCCAGGGTCCAGGACCCAGCAAGCAGATCCTTGTACTACCTTTGTTGTTTCATGCGTAGTATGTAATGCGTGTTAGATGTTACTTCAATCGCACATCGCTTCGAATCCCTTCTTTTATGCTAGGCACCCGTACGTGGTCCATCCATTTAATCTATTTCTTGTTTTGGTAATGGGAAAAATATTATGTTTGTATTTTAAAATTTTTTTATTTATGAAGCAAAATTTCTTTTTTCCTATTTGGGTAAGAAATTCCCCATTCCTTTTTTGGTAAAGAAAATTCCTTCAGGTTGGCAACACTGATCTAGCTATCTAAGTGTTTAAGCTCACGTATTTTTCTATCTCATTTATTCTGATCAATTCTCAAGGTCAACGTCAGAGGTGAACCAATTCGTAGTGTTTACATTGGCGATTAACTTCTCCAATATAGTATTCATTCAGGTCAATTTATTCATTACTTTTATTAGGAGTTCTTAATGACGCTTTGTTTGATTTTAAATAAATATACTTTAAGGATACCGCTCTTCTTTTCCTTTTCTCTAGTTATGAGACTCCTCAACCTCCTTTACCGAATCATATTACTATAGATTACGTTATGTTATGCATATTTTTTGCATGTGTACACCTAACCAATAATAATTTAAAGATTATTAAACACTTTGACATTGTCTCATGGGAAAAGGTAATAATATTAATTGGTTAATAGTAGGTACCTTTTAAACCCGGCGGTCCTTGCGGTCCCATTACTCCTGGTAAGCCTTGTTTGCCTGGTAAACCATTCAAACCTAAAAAAGTTTATGTATCAAGATCGTTCGCAACATAAGCAAAACATCACACTAAACACCTGTATCTCCAGGAGAGCCAGGAAGTCCTGGAATACCCTGTTCACTGGGCATCGCTCCAAATGCTCCTGCATTAATAAATTAATAAATAACTTTAACGTTTTTCAGTACTAATGGTAGCAAAAATATAGATACTCTCAATATTTCGTAACCCTACTTGTGACTTCGTTAGGAAAAGATAATGTATACATCTAAAATTAAAACGATAACAGTAAATTAATATTAATTGTCAAATGGATAGCTATCTACAAGAGTTCTTTAACGAGTGATATTTAGTGTTCTTTTTTTAATATTGCGGCCTATTAAAATTAAATTTTCATTACCGGTTTCAATTGGACTAAAATTGAATTATCGTTTTCTTACAGATGTATACATTAATTTCCGTATCGTTTTGGCGGCATAGATTCTCTTATTTTTGTAGTTTTCAATTGCAAAATGGGTTCCCATAAGTGTCTATAAGTTCATACTTGTGCAGCTTTACCTGCAGGACCTGGTTCGCCGATATCCCCTGAAAGAAAGAACAAATATGAGGATTTTAAGTAATTTTTTTGAATCGAGTACCCACCTGTTTCGCCTGGCTCTCCAATTACTCCGGGATAACCATGTCGTCCATTTTTCCCTTTAAAAAATTGCGGTTATAACCCAATATTATTTATTGAAGCATTAAATATCTTTACCTTTTACTCCAGGTTCTCCTGCTTTACCTTGGCCACCTTTATCGCCCTCTCCACCTGTAAAACAGTTTAATTTGCTGCTTATTAAAGTTTGCTTCCTTTCAAAAAACGTTCCCTTTTCCAAATTCAATAAACATTCACTTTGCATTGGAAATATTGAAACAGTATTCTGTTATTACTTTCTTCTAGACCAAACAAGTCTTAAACTGAAATTTCAGATTTGCAGTGCTCCAATGTTATTTCACTGGTGATCTGGTGAAGAGCATATTCTCCGAGGTTTTACCTTAAGAGAGATACTATAAGATATACTAACTAACTAAGTCAAACATTTCTTTCTTTGTAGTTTCCACTGACGCAACTAGTGGCAGAAATACATACTAAGAGTGTTTGAGACACTTATTGCTGATTTATTAATTTGGCCAAATCGAGAAATCAGCAGTGATCGAACCTGATGAAAATCACATCATCTGTTCACAAAACACCGTAGTTTTGACTACAATTTCACAAATACTTTTGCATAGGGAACCCCGTTCAAACTGTATGTAGTACACTAGCAGAACACCGTTTAGCAGTGTAGATTTAGATTATTTTGCTCCAATATCAAATAAATAAACAAATTATTTGTTAAATGTCAGATTGGTCACAAGGCGCTTTCCAAAGTACCCTTGGCCGACGCAACTTCAAATCGAATATTTCGCTGTCGAAGGTGTTTACCATAAAAGTAAATGAAACGTCCAGAAGGAATTTACATGGTCCATGGCCCTTACACCGAAAAAAATATCATTTTTTAAATACGCACTTGGCTTTTCTGTTGAATAAAGAGAGTGTACCTCTTAGTACTATATATCTATCGTGTTTCAGTTTTGGTATTTTATGGTGCATGGAACCTTCTTCTTTCCGAAACAGGTTGGCACCATTAATTTCCAATGTGTATTTTAGAATTCATTCGCTACTCTATATTTATCGTAGCTGGTTATTAAGATATTTTGCGAAGTTGGCTGTTAATGAAGAAGTTGAGTTTTGAACGATGGTTGTGTGTGAATTACTGAGGTTGTATATTTCGCGGGTGTGCAGTTTGCAGATATATTTGCATGCCAGAGTTTACAAAAGACGATTTTAAAACATTTCTCCGAACCTTCGAGAAGAAAGTGTTGTGTGATGGAAATTTTAATAGATAACACACACATATTGGGGCAGCAGGACTAAGCGAAGAGCATTCTCCTCTCCCTGACTGATTGAGAACAAACCGGCCACCTTAAAATGCTTGCAATGTAATTGTAATTTACTTGATAATTGTTAAAAATTAAAATGGTTAGTTTCTATTCCATCTAGAATGATTTCAAACAATTAATTCAACTGTTGAGACATTGAATTGATTTTTTCGAATACATGTAAGGAATTGTTTATAAACACCCCTCCAAGAGCTAAGTATACCCTTTGTAGGTTTTTTTTAAAATCATGGATGGATGGATGATGAGGATTGAGCTTCGATGAAGAGCTGGTAATTAGATGTCAGAGCATCAGCCTATACATTATACATGAAGGAAGGTTAAATTGAAGTTTACGGCATACGTAGGCCTTCATTCTAATCCAGTAGGTGTGGGTGTAACTTTTTCTGCGTACTGCAGGCACTGGGTGCTGCAAGGACTTAGAGATGTTGTAAAACCTTTACCTTATTTACGAAACACAGCCCTTAGATGGATAACGCAAAGGTATTCTTGTAAAGATGGAATTTACCTTTTAATCCATGAAGTCCTGCTTTGCCCTTCAATACTCCTGAAAGAAGAAATCTATAAACTTATACTAGTCCAAAAATAGCATAATCATGATGTTACCAAATTTCGCAGGCATCCGTGTAATATTCGGGCAAATACATGGAAAATTCAACCGACTGGCACTACTTAAAGTACTTGTTCTTATATTTTCACCTTAAATGAACGGGTTTAATTTTTATAAGACACATTAAAATCATTCATGAAGTTACCATTAACATCAAATAAATCAGGCAGATTGGCTGGAACACTATTTCGCATTACTTGATTGAAATCAAATTCATCGTAGTTGCAATCAAAATGATTATTAAAATAATACTAAAAAAAATGATGACAAAATTATCAGAAAAGTATAAAGAATAACATTTACCTTATCCCGTTTCTTTCGCGAATGACTAATTTCCTGTTCTACTCTGGAGAAAATTTCCGCAGCAAATTCTTTTTTGATTGAATTAAACAATCTCAACGTATATTTTTCAAAATCTTCTTCACCAGCTAAATTATCAGACTTTTCACTATACTCTTTGGTTACATACTGATATACGTAATGTCCAAGAAATAATACAATTATAGAAACAAAGATTGTAGTGGCGATTAATTTAACATTTCGGTAACAGTGGTCTATGTTGGACATTTTAAAACACAGCACACTGTTATGGATGCTTTAGTTAATTCTGCGAATGAAATTGAACACGAACTATACAATGTATCTAGAAGTATTCATTATTGGAAAGTGTAATAGTAGATTTTATTTATATAGACACAATCGCGATGTGTCCGAACAAAAGATAGCGGGAAAAACGTTTAGATAATGACAAAACGGAAACGCATCGCTAACCGCAGCGATATTATTTATTAAAACAAATGTAGTAATTACATAGATACATACTTAAACAAGAATGTCCCAGGTTATGGGTATTAAGTTATAACTTTTTTAGTTTATGGAATTTTTCTATTAGCACTTTTAGTAGTTGGAGTTTTATACATCTTTATAAAATTTAAAACTGTAAAAGTGTGCTTTTGGATACTTTCTAGGCGAGTTTTTGCGCACAAAAAGCACTGAAATTTCGAATTTTTGTTATCTGATGCCAAAACTACACACATAAAACTTTGAGTTTGACAGCTTTCTTGTATACGCTAGATTTCACAGAAAAAAATGAGACATGACGAACACTTACAAATTGCGTGTCTTTATTTTTATTGCAATTTAATTTGTTACTTGTCAAGATTCAAACTACTTTCGGAAATGCTTTATACAAACATGATGCGATCTAACAGAGAAACATCAAATTGAAATTCTAGTGCTGATTAGGCATGGGGATTAAGCAAGGACTCACAGATCTCACAAGGAACGGTAAGCAAAATTGAAACAACATTTCTAAAAAACGGACACGGATAGTTTTCTCTGGCGAAGAAACATTTCCTTTTAATGAAGACGTAATAAAACATAATAGTGGGGACAGGGCCAACCAAAATTCACAATGAATTAGGGAAGACCACTCAACGGTCAGTGAGAATAAATGTTTGGGCCTGAATTGTCCGTAGAGTGTTAGGTCCAAAGTTTCTGATAACAATCTAAACGGGGAGATATATTTGGAATGCTTGCAACAAGGACTTGTACTGGGTTTATAAGTTTTGTATCCAATCCCCTAGATGCAGACACACCAAATGCAGATGTCTGATTTGAACAAGATGGCACACATTCGCATTTTACTAGTTCTTGATTGTCTCGATGATCCCCCGGACAGATGGATAGGATGAAGAGAATCTCTGGAATGGCCAGTAAGGCTTACTCCTCCCGATTATTTCCTTTAGGGTTTCTTAAAAAGTAAAGTTTATTCCACGAAACTAGAAAGTATAGATGTGCTAGAAGAATGAATAGCACATGAGTGTAGATTAATTTCCCCCGATGTATTGGCAAATGTATGAAATGAAATTTATTAGCATGTTGGTCTTATCGAGCAAGTAAATGGACAACACTTGGAACGTTTATTAAATTAGAAAATAATTAATCCTTTTCCTACAATGTTTATTTTTATATGTCTCTGTAATGTTGAGATTTAGTAAGATAAAATTTGCTGAAAGTATAAAAAAGAGAATTCTAGTCTAGTCATATCGATGACGTCAGTAGGGTTTTATACAGTGACGTCACGCAAGTTTTAAAGTATCGTCTTGAATTTATTCGGTGTTAGAGACCCATATAGTAAAATGTTTTATTTATTATGCTGTAGGTATAATACTGTACATATTAAAAATAAAAAATGCCCTACCACCTCGATGAGTAAAGGACTCCGGATACGTATTTCGGCAACTAAGTTACTGTCCTCTGCAGAATCTGTGAAGGAAGTGGTAAGGGTATTTTTTATTTTTACTATTTTAAGCCACCGTATCTTATTATTTGTACTGTACATATTATTTGCACATACTTTGGTAAATGAGTACACATTAACACTATAAATTTTCGTACCTTATTTATTATTGTTTCTGATTTAGGTACACGTTACTATTCACAAATAATAAAATAAGAGAATCTTTAGATATTGATATAGTTTAATGTGATCTGTCATTGCTCTCATGTATTTTCAACATATAAACCTAACATTTGTTAATATTGCGTCGTATCTACGACAAGTTAATACGCTATGCTTGGTGGACCAGGTTCACCCTTCTGACCTGTTGGACCCTGTGGTCCTGGGGGCCCGGCATCACCCGGATATCCCTCCTCTCCAGGAATACCAGATTCACCTGAAATATCTCAATGCAATTTAAAACATTCCTAGCATCTTCACAATCTAGTTTATTAATTTATACTACAAAATAGAAGTACTATCTTTTGAAACCTTGCATTACGACTACACGTGACAACAATAATAACTTATTTTTGATTCGTAAATTGGACCTAATTTTATGCAATCATTTTAAACGATCATTTTTATACCCCAAATAGTTATCATCAAATTGTAAGCAATAAAAAATTAAACAAAATTATATTAGTAATACTAATACTATTTTTGCTCTTACTCTTTATAATATATTAATTTTATAGACAGAAACGTATTATTTTATCCGTTTCCTGTCTTGTTCCTATTTAAAAATGAGTTTCTTTAGGAACGATAATGTAAATTTTCAAGACCATTTCATTGTTGGGCGGTGTTAAAAATAATTTACAGGATATAATGCACCTACATGAATTTCTAAAATCCCGAGTTAAATAAACAAATTAGGTAAATGAGTTGTTAGTTTAGGAACATGGAGTTTTATAAATCTCCAGCAATTATTCTAATACTTACAATTAGGAGAAAGTGGTATTGGCAGAAGTATATTTGCAGTCAAATTAGTTGTATGCAATAGAAATAAAAATAATTTTTTTAAACAAAATTTCTTTAACTGCAATGGTGTATAAAACTTAGAAACAATTTAATTTGTCAAAAAAAATTTCGGGAATTAAAAATCATATTTTGTGCTTAAACTGAGTCAGTCATTTTTCGTCATATCTGAATCAAAATTTTTTTCCTTAGAAGCAGCACTTATTTTGAAAAAGTCTAAAAGGTATAAAATCGGCTAAAGTAAGGAAAAGTTTCGTGTTGTAGAGACAGCTAAAATATAATGCATTCTAACTGATTGCGAGGATATACGAATAGGAAAATCATAAATAAATTCTTCCTTTTTTTCGATTTACGTTTTCAGTTTTGAAGAATATTGTATCATTATGATTTTTTTTGTTATACGCAATTATCGTAGTGATAATATTAATAAAAAAAAAACAGTACGACCTACAGGTTTCGTAAAATTATTGTTCACCTGATTTTTGTATAGCCTGTATGCCTTTTCGCATTTTTACCTACTCAGAGAAGATAAGATGACATTAATAATTTGTTGTTTATTCTTTTGAGTTTTTCACATAATAATTAGCAAAGCAAATTAATTAAGAAAGTACCATATGTTTATCCATTTTAGTAAAAATTTACAAAATACGTCTCCTTTACTACGCCCCCTAGGTCCTACTAGTCCGCAGATGTCTGATAATGCTGTTGGAAAATACGTAGGCAGTCACAAATCTTAAATATGGTTATACAACAGGAAGGAATGAAGCAAAATTTCATAGGCCTCATAATTTTCAGAAAATCTGTCGCAATGAACGTTGTATGGTGAAGAGAATTAGAAAAGAACGTAAAGATTACAGGAACTACAGGACAGTAAACAGAATATATCGGATCACTCCTCACATTACAACAAATTGATTAATTCAGTGTACGATTGCTAATAGGAATCCAGGTATTCCCGAAACATGTGTCGGGAATTAGTTAATTTGTTGTGATCTGAGGAGGGATCCGATATATTCTCTTTTGCTGTCTTGTAGTCCCAATAATCTTTACGTTCTTTTCTAAATCTCTTCACCATAAAACGTTCATTGCCAAAGATTTTCTGAAAATTATGAGACCTATGAAATTTTGCTTTACTCCTTCCTGTAACCACATTTAAGGTTTGTGACTGCATACGTATTTTCCAACAGCAACAAGGCCGTAGTAAAAGAGACGATGCGTGTCTTTTAGGCCGAATTTCACATAAATTTTTATCGTTATGTCGTAAATTCAAATCATCGCCATCGTTTAGCTTAATGTTTGAAAAACTTTCAAAATTCCACTCTGTATATTCTACATGTTGTGACAATTCTGGCGCGGGATAATGTTAGATTAAACGCAGAATATCACATCTATTCTTTTAACTTAAATAATAATAATTCAACAAAGGATCGTTTCCCGTTTACTGAAAGAATCCGACTGATTCGCCTCGGCACGCGCTTCGGTAACATTTCATAGCAGGTACTCATTCCATGTGAATCATCCATACATAAACAGAAACAAGTAATAACTTGTCTCTATTATGTATATATGTGTATGATTATCGGTATGCATTTATGATAGATCTAGATTCTACAACATAATAGGTAAGTAGATTTTTTTTTCTGGTGAAAATATACATACATATATTGTAGAAAATTTATCCGTAAAATGTATTCATTGCAAGAAAATGTAGTAACAAACGCGAAAATAATGGTTTTTCTCTTCATATATTCAAAACCTAAAGCGCTAAGCCAAAAAAAACAAACAATTTTTTATTTTGCGAATATATTCGGGTACGATTTGCACTTATACCTTAATTTCTTGAATTTTAAAGTACAAAAGGGCTGACTCACACGTACCATTACACCAGCATAACGAGCAATCGACCACACCACAGCGCCAAGACGGTGGTTACGCTGCAGTTGAAATCGAGTTGTCACTGTAGTGTGGTCGTGAAGTGGTGTCTGTAAGTTGACCCTGAATGCTTTTGGTGGGTTTATAACTACTTTATCCAAATGCCTTTTCTCAAACAAATACACCAATCTTTATATCCATTCAAGCAATACGTTTTGACTTACCCTCCCAATTTTTTTTAAAAATTATTGTAATACACACCGTTTGGATAAGAAATTCACTTATACACACATTTCATGCAGCTACATGTTAGAAATACCTCGATCTCCCTTTTCACCAGGCCAGCCTGGAATACCCGGCGAACAGTGATCCGCATATCCTCCCACATCTACATACATGAGAATAATTACACTATGATACATATATAGACTAGATAGTTGAGCATACGTACAATAAGGGATTCCTTTTTCTCCTTTTCTACCTAAAAGGAAGCAAATTGTAATTTTGATTGTAGTGTTTTATAAATTAATAAATATTTGCCCATTAATCCAGAATCTCCCGGTAAACCTTCATCCCCTTGTTCACCTTTCTCACCTACCAATAAGAAGTAGCAGGATTAATTCAATATTTAGTAATCTTCTAGTGCATACCTCGCTGTCCACGTACCCCCGGCGGTCCTAACTTACCACGATCACCTTTCTCCCCTGTGAAATCATTTAGATATAGTTTAGGTTTAGCATATAACGCAATAACATCAATTTTACCTGGGAAACCTGGCTCCCCACGTTCACATTTTAATGCTCCTAAAAATAAAAATTAAAAATACCTAGAAGTAATTGCGTATTACTCTAATATGTAGCTACCCAATTCTGCTTCTAAATTAGATACGTCTAGGCATGAACAGGGTAAATTTTGAGAATTCACTTCTGTCTTCGTCTTAATATCTGTAACATATATTTTTTTAAATATTAATACGTAAATGTATTGGAAGTCAAAATACACGGCGTTTCCTATGACCGCTTCAAAATTTGTTGTGATTTCTATAGGTACTCCAAGAACAAATATTTCTGTGAACATATGGCAGCAAATACATATTATGGAAATAAAGGTTCATAATTACACTAGAGCGGATGCCATCCTAGAGTTCATCAAACAAGTCCAGGCCCTTGGGTAGCTTAGAATCGTGTTCAATAAGGAATTCTTCAGGTCAGCTAGGGAAGTAATCTCTAAAGATGGAGTACCTGATTCGCGTGGCCGCAGAACAGTCACACATAACGTGCTCGACTGTTTCTTCGCCCTACATAGCCGGCATTCTGTTTCTTCCGATAAACCGATTCTGTCTAGCTGTTTTCTGAGTCTGCAGTGACATGTAAACACAGAAGTAATTATTTTGACCCTTTTACGGTCAAGTTTTAGTAATTCTCCTGTTCTGACATGATTGGGTGAAATGCACTCCTTCGCATGTACCAAACCAGGAGAAATGCTCTAAAATTGGAGTACTTTCTGTTTTAACCAGAAACAAATTTGTCGTTTGGCTATCGAAGTTGATATGCCAATTGCCGACTCTGGACACTGGAAGCACCCTTTTTTGCAAGGGTGTGTTGCAAGGGTGGTCTCATTGCCTTGAATGAGGGAGTGATCCTGGACCCAGATTAGGGTTAGTTTTTGAGACGCCCCTATTGTATTTGGAATGGTTTTGTAGTTCCAGATTAGAGTGGCATTTTTGCGCCTCCAATGCTTTGAATACGGCCTGACTGTTACTGAAATTTTTTATTGATTCGTGTTTGAGGTTTTTGTTCAAAATCTCACACGTGCGCACATCTCGATGGCATAAATTTCAGCCTTAAAAGCTGTTGCATGTTGCCTGAGGTAGTAGTGTTTTTCAGCTCTCGGGTTACTGCAGAATATTGTTGCGCCAACGCCCTGCTGTATTTTCGATCCATCAGTAAATCAGCAGCTGTCTACTTGCGTAAGTTCGGTTTCGTTGCATCTCCATTCCTCTCTGTTTCGGATAGGAGGTAGTGAAGAATATGTCGATCATGTGTCGTGCGCACAACAGCTCAGTTGGCATTCCCAGCATCAAGTCGGAGATAACCGTATCTAGCAGCTTATTTGCTTACTGTGCTTACTATTATTATGATTTGTTAAATCAAGGGTAAATTAAACACGTCCGTTCTCCGTTAAATTCTATGTTCAACTGCCTAGGTACAGAACAGCAAATACAGAGATACATGTTTTGCTTAATGTGAATTAATTGGGTGTATTATCTAAACTAATATACGATTAGCAAATTACTACTCTTCTTAAGATACATTGTTATGGATGGATACTAGAATGCGCAAACTGCCGATATACATTTTGTATATATCCTCTCCAATGGTAATTTCTTACGAGATTACACACTATCAAATTTTTTATGTACGAAGGTACTGCAACACAATTCCAAGGTGTCAGTAAAATTCATACCGGTAAGTAAAAGCTCCGTTTAAAATTACAAGAAGTGCTTTTTCACATGGACAATTATTTACTAGAATGGTAATTTTAATTAAAACTTTCCATTAAAATATTGGTATTGTAAAATATACAGTTTGAATCAATATTAGTACTCACATTACTAATACTAATACAGCCTGCTTAGAAGCATGCATATTGGTTAGCGGCAGTCATTTTCAATCGTTCCTTTAAGCGTTTGCTATAAGGCTTTTTAATTTGTTATTACATTAAACATATATAAAACATATGTTGTTTTTATTTAACAGACTACAACTTCATAAATCTGCATTTGCGGCCATATGTCTATACGAGAATATTTTCTTATAATGTTAACGGAAATCACATCTTTAAATTTTGGAACGTACTTAGGAATATACATATAACTTGCCGGCTACTCGAACCGCCCTTGATACGTCGGACATGAAATCATTCTGAACATTTCGTGCCTTTCCAGGTTTACGTTTCCGGCCTTTGCAGTCGAAATAATTTTGGAAAAAATACTAAAAGGGTTGAACAAATGTTTAGATTCACAAGCGACAAATGCAATACTCACCTTGGCACGCTTCTTCCTAGAAACTACACTTTCTTGACCTATTCTCGTTATTACTTCAGAAATTATTCCGTCCTTAGTTGCTGTAAACACTGACAAAATATATCTCTGAATGTCTTCCTTCGAGTGATATGTTTTGCTGTTTTCTTTCGTAATGTATCCGTACAAATAAAGTCCTAAACATACACTGGTTATAGCAACAAATGCTACAGTAGCTACTACTTTCAAGCTGTTAATGAAAGTGCCTATGTTTCTTGCCATTTTGCCACTTCTTTGTATTAAAGATCGGTATAAAAAGACCACACAAATTTACTATTCTAGTTTCATATCGAACAAATAAAAATAATAAGCGATATGTAAGGAGATCTCTTCATACTTCATCAAAATGACAACTTTTAAATATTATTAGCGATCGCAAAAGCAATCTAGTTTCGGCGTTCGGGAAAATACAGCTAAGAGTAACAAAACTGAAATATTATTATCAGTAAGGTTGGGAAATGAAGTAATATAACTCGAATGAATTAATGTTGTAATTATAACCACATTGTGCCAGTATGCGGTAGAGAGCGATACAGTATATCTATATCGCCAGTGGTAAAGAGATTGAGGTTTATTTATCATAAAGCTGTTATCGGGGAACAAACACAAGCAAACAGTAATGACAATGTCGAAATTGTTATTAATAATGCAATAATATATACGGAAAAATGAAAACTGCCGTAATATGTCAGTTGAGAAAGGAATGATGTTCACATTCTGTATTCTGGGACCGACACTATTTAACTTTTACACTCATGACGTGCATCAAAATCAGTTCATAATAGGCGGTAAATTTTATGAACAGGTGGAAGGTACGACAATGGGGAATTCTTTATCTCCATTCATTGCTAATCTTTTTGCGAGCAAGTTTGACTTAAACATGAAAAAGAACGCGGCATATTTTCCCAGAATCTGGTTTAGGTACGTTGACGATATTTTCGCGGTATTTGATACAACAAAATCGGCCATTGACGATTTTCTCGAGCAACTGCATTCACAATTTCGCACTATAAAATTTACAGTAGAAAAATAAGTGAATAATCGCCTTCCTTTCTTAGACAGCATGGCAATTAGGAACAACGATAATAAACTAGAAATCGACATCTATACAAAAGAAACTAGTACTAGAAGGTTCATAACGGCTGATTCAAACTACTGCGAGCAACAAAAAATGGCCGCGATCAATTTCTTAAGTAATAGATTAGTAAATAAGAGTAGATATAATAAAGAAGTGAAATACATGAAGGATATAGCGATCTACAGTGGTTTCTCTTCTGCCGATGTCGAAAGAACGCTCAAGAAATTCAAATATAAACAATTTCTGATAAATTCCACAACCTTAGTGTCAATAGAACCGCGAGAAAAGAAATTTGTTAAAATACCGTTTCATAAAATCACAAAGGGTACGTTTAAAAGCAAAAATTTGGCATGCGCGTTCACTTCTCGGGATACGTTACGTAGCCTTCTGGGGAATTCGAAGGAAATAGCTACTCAAAAACAAAGGTCGGGAATTTATGACATTTCATACGCCCACTGTGATAAGGTTTCTATTGGACAGACAAGAAGAGCTATAGAAACGCGGTTTAAAGAACATATCGCCCATTACCGTTATAATAGATCAGAAGAATCGACTGTAGCGTAACACATGATTGAAACGAATGATCGAATTACCTCCGATAATTTGAAATTATTAGGAAACGTAAATTCGCCGCGAGAACTAGACGCGTATGAAACGATATGTATTAAAAAAGGATCGAACTTAGTAAACCACGAAAAAGGAATTTTAGAACATGAAAGAATTTTAGAACATGAATCCGCTTTCTTAAAGGGTTTCTTAAAAAGTGAAGTTTATTGCACGAAACCAGAAAGTGTGGATATGCCAAAGGAACAAATAGCATGTGTTGTAGACTAATTTCGTCCAATGTCCTAGCACATGTGCGAAATGAATTTTATTAGCGACAGCACTGTGAACATTTATTAAATTAGTAAACAGTGAATCATGAAACATTTCTTTTGGTCGACAATGTGTTGCAGATATAGGATACGGTGGCTTAAAATAAATCGACAATGTGTAATCCGCCATATCTTTGTAATGGTTAGTTTTAGTAATAAAATTTTGTGAAAGCATACATTTTCTTATATATTATTTATTATTTTAGTATAAAAAAGAAGGGTATTCCAATTTGAAGAAAAAAAATATTGATTTGTGACTGGAGTTTTATACAGAGTCGTCATGGAAATTTAAAATGACTCAGCATATCTGCGATAAATAAAATAAGTTTACGTGTTCCAGAACTTTTCTCTAAAAAAGTATCGTATGGAATAAATTGAATTTATTCCATGTTAAACTCACAGTGTATTTATTATCATGCAGTAGCGTTTAACGGGCAAGACACGCAGCTCGAGCGATAAGTTGTAGTGGGCAGTGGGGCGAGTTAGCTCGGAATTTCCGAGATAGCTTGGTCCGTCGTACACATAAACTGTTTGGTATTTTGAGTCTGCTGCACAAACCGTGAAATTATTTGAAAAGTTGGTAGCACCGCCTACAAGAACAAAGATGGTTATACATATATGTAACGGCAAAGGTGGTCGAAAACATTGAAAAGTTTCATAAAATTGCTGGTTAATAGTAATGTACGTGATTTAGTCACGGGGCGTATTTGATCGTCACTAATGTTGTATCAGTTTCACCCCGTTCCTAATCAGTATAAAGTATTGTTCATTCCAGTCTCTGGTCATTTTCGCCCCGGATATTAGCTATTTCCTTACGATGCTTACACTTTTCTGCGTTTACTATCTCTTGGAGGCCGAACGTACAAATATTATTCGAAACAACATACAGAAACTGCCCCGTAAGATATTAGATACGGGATGGACTTTTCGTCGTGCAAAAGAGGCTTTCCACAATTACTCAAGGATTAATTATTAAATTAAAAATACAAAACAACCTAGGGTCCCGAGAAATTATTTCACTATTTTATATAGAACAAAGAGTTATTACAAGTTATTGGCATAATACTGGTTGCCTATCACTTCAGAGGCATCTCAATTCATCTTTCATGGTTATTATATTCAAAAGAGTGTATTACCATTATTGATAACGTTGGGTTAACATGAATATTTTAATCCCACCAAAAGAACTATTACAATACGCGGTCCCCGAGAAACTACGAGTAGCTAACTGTATCTAACAGGTCCAACTCCCTCTATACTGCTTTTTCCTCTCCAGAGCTCGCCTAATTCTTACTTTTGCACAGACTCTTTTCACCTAATGGAGCTCTATGTCTATGTCTCTATTACCCGTAATTCCTATACACAGGTCGTTTCTTTCCAATCTCTATATGAGGACTATAGAAAGCTATAGTATCTCGCTGGGGTTTCTTATGCAAACCTGTAAACATTGTAATAATTTTAGATCACCTAATAATAGATATACTTGATATGTATTCCTGAGCAGTAAGTTGTGCGCGGAGTTGTATAATTACGAGGTGTGCAAATTAAGTAATGAGACTGACAACGTAGCATTTGATATGGCAACAAGGGAAGCACGGGATATAGAGGGGCGACAAGTGGACATTGTAATACCCGTTCAGTGCAAGTTTGAACTCGATTAAGCCCGTTGTCCGTTGTCGTTCTACAAATTAAAGACATTAATTTTAAACAACGGTGTGCTATCAGGTTTTGCTTCAGACTTGGGCAAAGCGCAACAGAAACCTTTGCGAAACTTCAGCAGGTCCACGGAGACAGTGTTAAGCCTAGGTTTTTCGGTAGTTTAAGGCATTTTCAGAAGGAAGCGAGTCGATGGGAGATGAGCCACGCAGCGGAAGGTCTTCAACTGCAAGAACCGATGTCAATGTCGATAAAATCCGCGATCTTGAGCGTTCAGATCGTCGGTTGACGGTCAGAATGCTCGAGGGACAGTTAAATTTCTCTCACACCACCGTTCATCAAGTTTTGACCATTGAATGGGGAATGAGAAAGATCTGTTCAAAAATGGTTAAAAAACCTTTCGCAGGAATAAAAGGACATCAAGAGAGAAAGGTGCCTTGACTTTCTGGAATCGATTGAAAATATTGAATTTTTTTTGGAGCGTGTCATTACCGGTGATGAGAGGTGGGTGTTCGTGTATGACCCAGAAACAAAACGCCAGAGCATGGAATGGCACACTTCAGGCTCTCCAAAGCCCAAGAAAGCAAGAACGAGCAAATCATAGATCAAGAGCATGCTGATTTGTTCCTTTGATAGCCAGCGAATCGTTCACACATAGTTCGTGCCTCAAGGTCAGACAGTTAATCAACATTTTTACCGAGAGGTTCTCGAAAGAAGGTCATGCTTGTGAGACCAAACATCAAGAACGATTAGATCATGCATCATGCGCCTTGTTACACAGCAATTTCCATAAACAGTTTTTTGCACAGTAAAAATATTCCTGTGGTTCCTCAACCTCCTTATTCACCTGACTTGAGTCCTTCTGACTTTTTCCTCTTCCCAAGATTGAAAATTCATCTGAAGGGACATTATTTTGGGACACTCGAAAACATTCAAACGGCTGTAACCGACCAGCTAAAGGCGATTCCAATATCCGAGTTCCAACACTGCTATGAGGAATGGAAGAACCGTCTCCAACGCTGTGTGGCGCCCAAGGGAGTTATTTTGAGGGAGACAACGTTCAATTGTAATTATATTCAAGTAAAAATATTTAAAAATATCAGTCTCATTACTTAATTTACTCACCTCGTATAAACTAATTTTAGAATGTCTTTTCAAAGAACAATTATTTCCTCAACAAAACTCACTGGCATTTTTTTTGGGCTTCTGACAGTGCACTAATTTTAGTTCTCTTTTTCAATTAATTTAACATTTATTTTCTGTTTATTTAATTATTACTTGATTGTATAATTTAAATGTTGTCCTATCTTCTAAAAATAAGCTAAACTATCTTTCCTTACCACAGAATGGAGTCGAAAACATATTTAATGTATTAAATTATACAGTACGCTTTTTGTATTCTTATGGAGTTGTGGTCACAAATAATAGACATGTTCATAAAACATCGTTATTATAAATAGAGTATTATTTCTTGCAAATAATATTCTGAGGAAATTTGTTATACCCGTTGTCATTTGAGATTTAAGTGGTATTTAGATGAGGTAGTTATTTGCACAGAATATCAAGGAATTTATAGTTACCTACAATAATTGTAGGTTTGATCAAACAAAAAAACATACATGGTTTAATTGCAGTGCTGCTTCGTATATTATTGCATGGTATTATATCATGAAATTATAACAAGAAGAACCGCAGTAAAAAGCGTTACGCGAACAAATTGTCTCATTATATAAATAGTGTGTTCCGCTAAAAAGAATAAAATGTTCAGGGTACTGTACAAACCACCAGTAAATAATAATACCAAGTGATTGATTCATATCTGAATCTGCCTAAATCCGGACGGAAACGGAAACAAGCGCAGATAGAGTAATGAAGTGGATGGCGGTAGTAAGTGCAATTTGACAAAAATCAATTATACAAACAACATATGGTAATAATGCAAATGCTTCAAGGTTCTTAGCTACAAGCTATATGTTATTTTAAAATTAAGGGGAGTGGCGTAGTGATTCCCTTTTACAATAGGAAATTGTTGTATTCACTTTCAACGTAGTTTGTTCTTGAACTTGTGAACCCAGCCATAAATGAGGTTATGCATGATTTGATTGATAACGTCATTTTGGAAATGATCGTACGTTTTGATACCTGTAATTTGTTGTATACTGTGATTACTACATTACTTATACATTTATTAGATCTAAAATATAGATTATTTTCATATTTATAATAACAATAAGAACAGTGCCTTTTATTTTCTAATACCAATCTTATGCTACAATATGTCTATACTTCTTGGATGTATATAGTTGTAATAAACTGAAATATTAATTGTTTAGTATGATGATCTTAATTTTGTAAGATCACCTTAAATACGAAATAATTTACAATACAGGCATTTAAATATTTGTGACAAAATTAAAAGGCTTATCCAACACTTGAATTAAGAGTTTATGACAGAAGTGAGTTCAATTGCTTGAAGTTCTTTCACTATACACATATAAAAATGGATTGCGAGTTATATTTTGTACAACACTGTATATTGCAATATAATGAACACTTGGCGCTTATCGCATAACTGTTCTTAGAATAAGATTGTATTTGTAGGCAATTGCGGCAAAAGCATTGCCAGACAAACATAATATTAAAAGAGAATTCTAAGAACTTTTGTATTAGATTTAAGACCTGTTTCTCACGAATAACATTTAAGTTTTAGTTTTAAAAAATCAGTAATTCATTTCTAAAAAGTTAACTTGTAATGGTGCAGTTCCACTCAACCAAAATATTTTTGATCAAATTGTATAGTAATATGTCCCTGTTGTGTCGAGAATAACAGTTGCAACATTTTTTTTTGAAAATTTGAACGGATGTAGCACATTTTATTTGAGGAAAAATTGAGTTGTGCACTCGAGTTATCTAATGCGAAAAGCAATACTTAAATTGCTCTAACCTGTCTAACGGTGGAGTTGGACTTCCTTTAAACTTTATGTTTAAATTATCATCTCTAAACGTAACCCTACTGTAGCGTGCCAGTAACAATAATGCTTGGTACAAACATGCAACAACCTACGATTGCCGATGTTCAATCACCCAATGCCTTCCAACTTGTGCGCGATATTTGCCCTTCTTGGGATACCTAATATTAATCTAAGCCAGGAATTTTGCAATTGTTGTTAAATGAAATAAATGAGTCATATAAAGAATCGTGAAGGATAGTTCTTCGTTTTCTGGTTTATAAATGTTCTATTTGCATATATTTGTTTCAATTATATGTAAAAAATAATAAAAAAATACCCTTACCACCTCGATGAGTGAAGAACTCCTGGATACGTATTTCGGCAACTAAGTT
>JARFOC010000472.1:1799560-1820963 GCA_031763485.1 Osmoderma eremita
GAGGATATTTGAAAGAAAAATTATAAGAACTATCATAGGACCGAAAAAAGGAATTGATAACGAATGGAGACCGCTTACAGTTACCTGATAGATAGTAAAATATGCAGGATTTTCAGGAAACCAGTTATATGAAATTAAAGAAACATATTAATTTTATCACGATACCAAACTTCTATAATTAAAAACTTCAACTTGGCGATTTTTATAAGATATTATTACTACGAAACGGAGTAATGATAAAGAAGATAACAAAAATGAATATTTAAGCTTGAATATATACTCTTTTATTCGTCGCCGAACTCACAACCCTTTATGTTCGATTCCGGGTTCAGAGAGGTTGTGCAACTTTTTACCTCCATTACTTCGGCGAATGGCGTCGTTGCGGTCCTTGCGAGAATTCCCGTTGTCGATGAATTAAATCGTAACGCAGAAGAAGTGATCACCATTAGCGAGCTATAAATGCGTCGAGTTAACCGTTTTTACCCATGACATCTACACATCGATGACACAAAATGTACCTAATGTAAGAAAAAACGAGATACCTCTTCTTCTTCTTTTTCTTTTAGTACCTCCTTCTCCACTACTTCTTCTTTTGGTTCTTTTACCTCCTCCTCTTCTTCGTCGTCGTCTTCGACACGTTCTTGTTTCTTGTTAATACTTGCTGCTGCCGTGTGATGTTGTTGTTGTGGTTGTAATTCTCCTCGTCGTCATTCGTAGTATACAAGAGCAGGAGCAACGGCAGCGCCGAATAGCAATCACCTCCTGTTCTTCTTCTTCTTCCTCCGGTGTTATTCTCTTCTTTCCCAACGCCATCGGAGACTCCGATGAGACGTAGTGACGTTGGCGCATACACACAATCCTGTAAGTTAACTGCTCTTGTACCGCTAGACCTCGCGCGTTCCGTTAGACGCTGCTGTGTGTGTCAGTGACCTCTGTTAACTCCTCACCTGGCCAGCTCAGTCTCTACAGTACCGCGCCATAACAGGTGCGTTCCCAAGCATCGGTGGAACCTTGTGCTACCCCTCAGTGATTTTTTTGTACGTACGCCTAAGGACGAAACGGTGGTCAGTGCGAAATCCTCCTCCGGAAGGGGTTAGTTTCCGGTGTCGGTCCGGGTACCGGATTCCAAGAATGCGAGCGTCCGTTCTTAAACTGTGAGTTTTCGAGAAGGAAGTTTGCGCGCGCGAGATTTAATTCTCAAGATTCCACCGAGGACCTGGGAAACGCATTGGTCCTCTCCGTGTCATCGGTATCTAACTGTATATCCAGTTGCTTGTGCGTCAATCAGAAAATTACAGGGTGCGTACAATTTACTCTTACACAACTATTTTTTTACCACGTCACAATTAATTTATATGTATCTAGTTATTAAAAACAAAAAAAACACATCATAATTGCTGATATATTTCAATTTGAGCTGTCAAAAGTTTCAATCACATCTAAAACAACATAAAAGTAAATAGCAAATATTACAAATAAATTATTTAATTTAAGAAGTAACGGCGCGGAAATATGATTTTTTATTTTGCGGTTTCAATTTCACGGAAATGACTCCGAGGAATACAAAAAAATCTCTCCGGATTCCGGTACGGCAGTTCTCCTAAAAGTTTTCAGAGTTTCGTGTGCTTCAAGAGCGCGCGGAGTAAGTTCAAGTTCAATGTCCTGGCGATCGAAAAGATACATACTACAATTCCCGATTTAACAATACTTCCGTTATATATTAACTAAAAACGATTTTTTTCCTTTATATTCCCTATATATAGAGTACATAGATCATTATAATAATCAATTATGTACATACTTATGTACGGTTCTCATGAGGAATAATTATTGGACATAAATAACGTGAAATTTAATAAATTAATTTGTAGCCCTACTTGGACATAGTGAGTGGTGGATACAGAAAATATATAAATCATTTTTAAACTTGATTTTAATTTTGCAATATGTGTAAATTAAATTTACGCAATGAAGCGCAAAAATATTTTCTGTGGTTTTATAATACATTCTTAAGGCTATCTAATAACGGTAGATTTTGGGCTTGACGTTTAATAATGTGTCATGCATGAATGATTGTGATAATACAGCAAAAAAAATTCTTTGAGGACAAATATTGTAACTGTGTCTGTTTTCTTTTTTATTACCGCAACCAATAAGAATAAATTTATATACAACTCCTCCTAAAATAACTTATTTAATGATCTCATTTTAGTGCGCACACACATATTGTTTATTCAATTTTAATACAAAAAAAATCTGTCGTGTTGTAAGGGCTAGTGACAAAATGCTGGGTATTAAGTTGAATTTTCCTCATTTATCCATATTTACCACTCGGTTTAACAAAGAGAGATAACAACATTGCATTAGATTCAAAGATACAATTTAATTACTTAAATTTTATAGAATTTTAAGCTATTCAATAACTTTAAAGAAACTAAATTTAAATGAGCTTTAGAACTGCTGTTCAATATGGTCAAATGCAGGCGTTAATTCTTGGGTTTATCTAAATGATTCAAACATACATAGATCCGGTTGGAGCAAGTAGGTCACTATAATGTGTAAATTAGCTCATATTTAAAAACTGAAATTTGTACCTACCAATCAAGATCATCATCATATTTAACCATTCAGCGGGTGCGCCCTTTAATTTACCCTGGGCCAGTGCTTGTCGTAAATTTTACGTCATTCAGAAATATTCAAGTTAATGGTTTCTCGTTGCTTTAATGTTGAGAAATTGCTATGGGGAAGTAAAAAAATGATAAAAACAGGAGATGACAGTTGTCCAATACAAAATGTATTTCTTATAGAATAAAACAAACAATTTCCCGAATAATTAAAAATGACTCAATTCAATATATTTTATCGAGCTATTCGTCAAGATTGCAGCTGTTGCAGATCATTTCAACTGCAGAATCAATTTTGCACGTAAATGATTGACAACGGAATCACTTCATTGATCCTGACGATCTTTTTTTCTCCAATGAACATAACCGACATACACCGCGTTTTGGAAGACATCCTTCTACTTTTCTCGGTTCAACAGCCTAACCATAGTTCACTTCGTGAAAAGAACTTACATCTTGAGGTAAATTTCTAAGATTTGACCTGAAAATAAGATGCTCTTTCATCAGAGCTAAATGACAAATTTTTCATGAAAATTCTTCGATGCTTAGCAGCCTTTGTTGGGCAAGCAAATTTGAATAAAACATGGGCATTTATACCTCCAATATTCATCAAACTATAGAAAACGACGCATGGCCATCTCTTTGTTATTCTAGAAAGCGAATAAGCGGCGCAGATAATCTGCGGCTTTCGGGTGTCGGGATCTATTTCTTCGTCGTCATGTAACGTTGAGAGCAGTATCACAGGTCTATTTTTCCGTGGGACATAAGAAACCAGCGTTTTGTCTTTTTGGAATCCAAAAAGATAGGATTCCACAGCCTTATTTTTGTCCGACAAGAACTTCTTTGGAATTTCAACTTTGTCTTCCTTCATTGTGCCTAACATCGTTTTTTTTTTTTTTTCGTGTGCAAATAGTCAGCCAGTGGTATACTTGTGTACCAATTGATCATAGTCAAATTTCGGTTTGAGTTTTCTATCGGATTGACTAAACGCTTTGCAATATCCGTTGGGGAATTTAAAGCAAAAGACCCATCATCTGATTGTTCTCCGCAGCATATTTTAAGGTTGGGCGTATAAAAGCTTTTGGCATCACATAAAGCAAACATCTTTATCCCATATTTAGCTGGATAGTTGGGAAGGCATTGGACAAAACCCCAACTGCCTCTAAATGAATACAACATCTCGTCTATTGTAGTATAATCACTCAAATTGAATGCCGACTTGTAGCTGTTTACGAATGCTTCGAAAAAGTCACGAATCGCTGCCAGATGGTCAAATTTCCTCCTTTCGGTTCTAGTGTTTCTGTCGTCAAAACAACGAGTGATGCAGGGAAACCTCTTGCAACTCATGACGGCCCTAGCAATTTGGATCGCAAAGATCTCTTTTACATTTGCATGGTGAGATTTTTTTATACCAAACAAATATAACAGACCCAAGTATGCTATAAATTCGCGCTTGTGGGTAATTCTGCAATCCAGGTCTCTAGAATATTGATGCTGAATTCTGAGCTGATCGATACACATATGCTGAACTTTAAAATATCGTCAATCATAGGAATGTCCATAATTTTCAGGAACGCGTCTTGTTCATTTTCAATACAGTGAAATCGTTGAGCGACTCCAGCGTGTTCTTTGATAATGTTCGTTCCTTTGGTTTTCGAAGGAACACGCCATTTGGTTTTACGCCACTTTGTTGATTTGTTTTTTCCAATGAAAAACTCCTGAGGGGCTAGCTCCTCTTCGCCAGATTCCTCTGCAGAATTTTCCTGTTCGGTAGCACTATCTTCAGATTGTTGCTCAATTTCTTCTTCTGAAAACTCGCTGTCACTTGAAAGAAAGTCAATCTGCTTCTCTTCCACTGGCTCGTCAAATAAATGTTCGGTAATATCTTTCAATTCTTTTTGTGCGAGCAGTTTGTGACTCATAATGCTAAATGTCTAAAACGTAAAAGTACATTTAGCTGCGAAGGGAACGATATAAACGTGAAAGAAATCACAGAAAATAGTGTAGGTAATACACTCACATGGAAAGGCGCGTGTCGTAAAATTTATGTTCAACTGCAATTTCACAAAATTTCTATTGATAATAAACACTGCTGTGCACGCCCACTTGCCCAAAACTTAGGGACGGACTGATCTTGGAATAGGTGAGAGCTGAACACTCTTCACTGAATACTAAGGGTAGGGGAAGCGATTATGCGTATTTGTCGTACATTTTACAACAGCGCGCCGGCTGAAAGGTTATTACTAAAATTAGAAACAAGAATACTATAATCATATATTTTTTACTCAAATCTTCTTTTGCAATTATTACAAACTTCTTATAATTATTCACATCCCACCCCACATAATTTCAAATTAAATCTTTTAATGTTTTTCAAACATCCACCTTCAAATACATCCCCAAAATACTTTTTTTATTATTTATTAATTACTTAAATTTCATGATATTGCGTTTTCTTTTCTAAATTCTAATAACTAAACTATTTAAACAAACTATCAGGTAACCAAATAAATTCATACGGTTTTTGATGGTAAAATATAAATATTTATTAAGAAACAATAATACATTATTATTCATCGAAGCAATTACCATCACACTCAATGATGTCAACGTGACACCAATTTTATTATGCCGGTATTGTAGAAATCTATGGATTTTGAATCAAAAAATTGACAGACCGCATTTGTTACATCAACTCGTCTATGCTTCGTACAGTTGTCAAGAGACGAAAAAAAGTGGTAATCACTTGGATAATGTCAGGAGAATATGGAGGGTGTGGTAACACTTCCCAGACAAGTTCAGAAATCTTTTCCCGGGTCACTCTTGCGGTATGTGACCTGGCGTTATCCTGTAAGCATATCGCTTTCTTTCGATTGATCCAAGAAGGCTATTTTTGGATGAGTGCTCCTTGTACTCGCCGAAGCTGTTCACACTACCAGTTAGCAGTGATGGTTTGACCCTTTTCCAAAAACTCATAATGGACAATTTCTTGTGTTGTCCACCAAACACACAAAAAACTCTTATTGAGTGTAAGGAAGCTTTGGGAATGTGTTGTACCGAATCAGTAGGCGATAACAAATTATACGAACACTTAGAATTTCAGCACAATATCTACTTTTCGTCGACGGTTAACAATCAAGAACTGGTCTATTATCGTTGCCTGAAATGGTAACACGACTTAAGTTGTTATCATTTGCTAATGCATGTGGGATCTATTTGCTTAACTTCCACTTCTTTCCTAACTGATCACTAACAATAAATCTTTTAACAAGCTCTAAGCACGTCCTGCTGGAATCTTCCTCCGCAACCTGTTGAATATCCTCGTGGTTCGGTCTGCCAAAGCGTACTTCATCTGTCAAGCCGGTAAAGCCGAGATCTTCCAAAGAAAATTTTTGAACCACTTCTGTGTTATTCGATCACTTACGGCATCATTTCCGAATGCTGTATATATTTTTCGCACCGCCACTGCAGCTTTGGTACCAAGTTTGTACTCATAAAGTAAACAACCTCGAATTAAACTTTTATTCATTACGCTTTTCAATTATTTAAAACTATGAATTAAATAGAAAAAAAAAACACAAAATGTGTATGAAACCGATAAAAGAAGGATTCAAACTAAAGTAGATGAGAGATAACAAACAAGTGCTATCGACCAGTCACTTAAAAATATTCATGGCATTCTATTTTTTACAAAAACCGCACGAACTTATTTTGTTACCTGATATATCCAATTTCGTCTATATATCGTCCAACACCTCATTTAATAAATTTAATAGTATTTAAAATTGTCAACTTTGACAAATACTTCAATTTTGACTTACCTGCCTAAAATTGTTCTGTCAACTGTAAATATTTTTAAAAAATAAAACCATTACATTACGTATGTATATAAAATATGTATTTGGTGATAGCGTTGTGTGAATACCGAAAATGTTTAACCTACACTTAGTATTGTGATAGGCAGCCCTTGTATATAATCTCAAAAGAATGCGCGTTATAAGGAACGCCCGTTATACGGTTCATAAAATCATATCATGGATGTACTTCAGCTGTATAATCAGATATTATCATACAAGGAAATTTTTCCTGCAATATCAACAGATCCTTTTCAAATTTTGCACGAAATTGTAAATGCCAACCTATTTTTTAATTTTCAAGATTTCTTCAATGCCTTAAAGCTGTCGGTTGCATCGAGCGAGAGAAGTATCTCAAAATTATAAATACTCAAAAATCATATTCAATCTACCCATGGCATACGAGAGACTAAGTGGCCTTTGCACTCATATCCACTGAACTCGAAATATCTGAAAAAGTATAATTAACCAGCTGATATACCAATTTGCGTCTCTAAAGATCAGTGGAGTTCCTTTGCGAAACATGTCTTATTAATATACATATCTTGTTTCTTACATATACCTAGACATTGTAAGCACACTTGGCTTTTAAACAGGAAAGATTGTTTTGTTGTGAATTAATGTGTATTAGCGTATTGCACCTATACTTGACGGGACAAGTTCAAGCAGCCCAATTCACAATGTATAAGCTGTGGAACCTTGAGATATTTTTTGACATTTGTAGAGAATGCCGAATCTTTAATAACATATCGTAAGGGATTTTTCGAAAATATCCTCTCATGTGACGAATAAATATGTATAGGTGCTATATGAGATTTAATAAAATATTAGAAACAAAATAATATTAAAAATGCTAAATTCCTGTATTGTCCAAATATAAGTAAGCTCGCCGATCAACCAATGATAAACGTTATTTGGGTTATGACGAGTTGACAACACAACGGTTGTCTATTGTTGCTACTGCCTCTATTCGGCACGTCTAGTATTATTCTCGTCTCCCCAAAACCAGAGTCAATTCTTGGTAAAGTAGAGTCGTAGGCAGACGGGCAAAAATGGCACCAAGGCGGCTTGATACCTACTACCGGCCTAGCCGCTATCTATCTAATATCAAATTAATTTCTTTACAGGAATTCAAGATTAAGCATGGGGAAGATTGTATGACGAAGAAATCCGTTATCAAACATGTATCGTAGAAAGTTTGGATCTTGTCGAAAGAAGAAATACATTACCTGATTTTTCACATGACCTTAAGAATTTAGGGCCACATTCTAATTTACGTTTATATTTGTTCGTAACCGTTTATTCCTGTAAATTTATCGCGAAATTTCTCATTGTAGTTACATTATAACGAGTAGACGCTCGATATTATTCGAATATCAGTGAAATATGGGGTAATTTAGCGTAAGTGGTTCAACGAAAATAAACGAATATTTCACGTTAGAAGATTAGAAGATCACGTTGCGCCAAGATTCGTTTCCGACGCCCGATTCTTAGTACTTATACACACTGCACGAAGAAATGCTACGATGCCCAGCACCATAAGAGGTAAGTGACTCAATGCTTTATTCCCTACCTACTCGGCAACTATTATTCTTTCTCGTTACGTGTTGCATGCGAATGCATTCTTCTCTGGTGCTGACGACCTAAGCAAGCGAGTCTTCGCCAACAATAATACCTATGTACACCGTGAATACGCTGATCTGTGCTAGTTTTGAATTAGTAACATTTAACGATGGAACAAATTGCCAGTTAGTGTCTTTTTATGCTTACATTGAGAGGGGAGAGTAATTTAACTGATACGATAAATGTTATGTCTATTAATTGTATTTAAAATCTAGATATATTGGTCAATTTCTTTATTGGTGTTGATATTATTTCACGAAATTCGTATTTGTATGTTAGGCATTATTATAATGTCATATTTGCCATTTCCCGGTTGAATGTGAATCAAAAAAAAAATTACATCTATTTTATGTGGATGTTTGGGTATTTGCTGTACACCCTTTTCCTAATGAACTTAGAATAACAAACACGAACCAATTTATTTAAGTCAGAAATTAAATCATTCGGTTATTCGACTTGATAATGGGAATCCACGTATTCCCGAACTACGTGTCGTCCCGAAATAATTAATACTTTGTACAGGAGGAGTAATCCGAGCAGTGCGTTTATTGTGCTGCCCCACAGTCCTTGCAATCTTTACTAACCTTTACCCAAAAATTGAAGGCATAATTCGTGATAATATATATACTTCTGCTCATCTGCTAGATTATTGAATATCAAGTTGTTCGCGAAATTACAAAAATTATTTACATCTTGAATTGCAGTTATAACTCATAATGGTTCCCTGTTACCTTGCTTGCTTGAAAATATGTATCTCTGTAAAGTGAGTAGGCATTAATATCAGGGAATGCGAATCTAGATTTGCGCCTGCCATCTTTAAAAAAGATCAACTCAAATTTTAACTGAAATAAATTGGTAGAAATTGTTGGAGTAGCTTGCTAAAAGTGGAAATTGTAATAAATAACATTGTTCAGGAACAGATAGTTATATGAAAAGGGTAACCAAAATAATATTTGACGTTGGGATATACACCTAAAATACTAACAATTTTTCTTGTAAATATGCGGACAAAATCTTAAACGATCTTCCACCCGCAAACATTGATGTCTCCAGTTTCTTGTTTAAAAAAATTGATAGCTCTTTCAGCTTCCAACAAGTTAGCTTTACTGAAGTTAGATCAATTTTTTTCAATTTAAAAAATTGTTCCAGCAAGGATGCTTATGGGATTAATTCAAAAATAACTAAAACTTTAACTAACATCACAATTTATTATTTATTATTTACCAACTTGATTAATGAATGCATTAGTAAGGGTGTTTATCCCAAGAATTTCAAGGTATCAAGTGTATCTCCAATATTCAAAAAAGGTGCAATTGATGATGTTAATAACTATCGACCGATCTCCATTACCCCTATATTTTCTAAAATATTTGAAAATATCTTAAAAGACCAAATCACTAATTATTTTGAAAATAAAACTTTATACAGTCACTGCCAATTTGGTTTTCGAAATAAAATGTCCATTACACTAGCTTTACAAAATGTGAGCAACATTGTCTTACAAAATTTTGAACATAAGAAATATACTGGTATCACATTGTATGACCTTACTAAGGCTTTCGATTGTGTGAACCATCAAATTTTGATTGATAAATTAAAATATTACAAGTTCTCAAATGTTACTGTGTACAATTACTTGAATATTTTCTTACTGATAGAGTTCAGTTTATCACATACAATGATAGAATTTCTGAGACTAATAACGTGAAGCATAGGGTGCCACAAGGGTTTGTTATTGGTCCGTGCTTATTTTTAATTTGTATCAATGATATTGAACATTGTGATCCCAACTCGAGCCTTATAGTGTTTGCTGATGATACTACAGCCGTTAATTCCGACTCTTCGTTGCCGGGTCTCGGTTCTAGTACCAGCATTACGAATCGTGCTATCACTAGTTGTTTTTTAGCTAATAAATTATATATTAATACATCGAAAATGCAGAATCGGGTGCTGGCATTGCAGCCGGTCGGCGGTAATGTTGCCGCTTCGGTGGGGTTGCTGGGTGTTCTGCTGGACCACGGACTGACCTGGCGTTCTCATGTTGATGGCCTATGTACGAAACTTATGAAGAAGCTTTTTCTGATAAGGTCTGTTTCAAGATATTTAAGGATGGTCTACTTTTCGCAGCTTCATTCAACTATGACTTACGCAGATTGGAGTCTGAAATTTTTTGTAAGAAGCGCACCATTAAAGATACCATTTACGCTGCAGCGGAAAGTTGGGCTGCCGCCCAAACCACTACTTTGCAAAAATCATGGTTAACCTTATGGCCTGAATTAAAAACACTTTTATATCTTCCCGAAACTGAAGAAGAAGCAGTATCACCCGCGAAACTTTTAAATGCGGTGCAAAAGGTGGTCGAATTCGAAAACGTTACCCTAGAAAATCTGCAGGAGTAGTTAAACCCTAACCAAAATGAATCAGGTTTCCAAATTTTAGATGACACCGCAATAGCATCAACGGCTGCATATATTGTTGACGCTTCGGATATATAATCTGAGGTGGAGCAGACTAATGACGACAACAAAATATCGGCTCAAGATGCATAATACTAAGAAGCAAGCACAAATTACAGACTTTTATAACTAGTATATATAAATACAAGATCGATAAAGTGTACACAGTTGGAAATTTTACATCTGCTAATAGGAGCGAAACATGTATAAAAAAACGTAGTTGTAGTTGCCAATGCAATATAAGTATGTGGTGCGGACTTTGCCTTCGCTGGATGCATACGAAAGCGAGCGGGCAGCGCTGATCGCAGATCCCAGTAACCTGGCACGCGTACATTTATGATATTTACCCAGCGAGAGCTTACTAGCTATCATGTATAAGATAGAATAGATAACCAACTAGGGTTAATTTTACATAACGTTTAACAGCGCCTTCACATAATGTTCTCCGAACTATTTATTGATCCGCGCAAATTTGAAATGCATTATAAAGGTAATCTTATCTTCATTTGTAGATGCTTCTTTTCTGTGTATTTTAACATAATAGTTACTAAATTGTATTTTTATATAGCGTTATTCAGAAACCGAAATAATAACATTTATGTATTTAAAATACAAAATAGGATACGGTGGCTTAAAATAGTAAAAAGAAATAATAATAATAATAATACCCTTACCACCTCGATGAGTGAAGAATTTCTGGATGGCAACTTAATTGCCGAAATACGTATCCAGGAGTTCTTCACTCATCGAGGTGGTAAGGGTATTTTCTTTTTACTATTTATCTATTTAATAAATTTCGCTATTTCGGTTTCTGACTGACGTTATATAGAAATATGTATAATTTACTCACCATTATTGTTAAAATGCACAGAAAAAGAAGCAGTTGAAAATGAAGATTACATTAGCTTCTTACAATAATTTTCTGAAAATTTTATAAAATAAACTCATACCGCACTCTATAATTATTCTAAGGTGTTATTTCTAAATTAAGAAAAAAACTATATTATTTTATAGATAATATTTAATATTTATGGCATTACAAACACATGAAAAGAAAGGACACACGCATATATATAGTAACTTATATATTTTAAATTGTTAAAATTCCTGGCTTTCTACACATTTTTTGTGCTTCCATATAAACACAATTTTCAAGAAAACTCCTTAAATCTTTGCCACTTATAATTCTGTTCGCACCAGTGCACTAGTTAATTTTCTCAAAACTAAACTCTATCCAATTATGGTCTAATTATATGCGTAAGACATGACACCCCGGTATTCCCAACAACTGCCGTACGATTTGCCAACGTTCTAGCAATAATACATTGAAACCGACATCCAAAATGAAAATTTTCTATACCTCTATGTAGCTGTGTCTAGCTGTACCTGCAAGTAAAAATATAAAACCCTTGCATTTTCGATATTCCGTGTTTTTCAATTATCCGGCAATGTTGTCCGCGCGAAAATCGAGTTTCTACTGTACTTATAACTTCAAAGAAGTATAATTTTCTGGTTACGTTGATAGTTGAGGTATCCGTTATAAATACATACATATATATTTATCTTTATTCTATTGCAGCATCTGCATTCCTACAACGAAATAAATCCTACCTACGCCCAAAACATCTAACATACACCGAACGCGCTATGTACCGGGCCAGAAATCATTCGACGTACAGGTTTACGACAACGCAGTTAATGAATCGGTGAGAAATCACAACCGATAACCTGTAATTAAGTACAGTTAAAGACGCGAGCACGTTTGGTTTGCGCATTCAAAACAACTTTGTCTATTCGTTTCGTATATACGCATGTGTGTATGTGAACGAACTGACGATTAGAAAGAAAAAAAACACAGTTTGGAAGGTGTACGAAATTAATGGCAGAAGAGAGAGGAAAACCTCACCGTTGGCGGTATTTTATACGAACGTCGTAGTAGTAGTAAAAGGAGTGCCTTTAAATTTCTAAACGGGACTCCCTACCCGGCGAAAATCGCGGAAAACAAAAACGAACGGACAAGTTTGAATAGAAAGAGTCGTGTGGTAACAATATTCGAAATGCTATTCGGTAATCGGAATACGAATAACTCCGAAAGCAAACGGTTTTATGCGTATGTATGCGTACATAATATTAACAAGCGTTTCGGTGTTGGTTACAAGAGGTCGCAATTTTGTACCGTTACACTAACAAAATCAGTAAACAATTACATACGGACAAATGGGGTATATATTTATTTTTACGTGAGTATGTAGATAAATATCTAATGAATAGGTTTGCTAAAATTTACCGAAATGAGATGGATGGTGAATTGATTTTGGAATATAATAAATTTAATGATGGCTTTTGTAATACATCCAACTGTATCACGTCCTTGGGCAATACAGAGACCTCTGACATTAATTTCAAGACAACGAAAAATTCTATTTCCAATACATTTCATATGTGACGTAACAGGTTAGCTAAAGTATAACATATCAACACGAAAATGAATATAAAGAATAATTGCATGTATTGCATGTTCACCTTACCGTTACAACACCTTATCTTCAGACAACCAGGAAATAGGGGAATAACCTTTGACCACCTAATTATTATACTTGGCTAAATGGCAACAAAGTTATAATTTACATGGAACAAATAGGAAGTGCAGAGAATGGAACAAATTTCTTTACTTCCACAGAAAATTGAATCCTGGATAGCAATATTTAGACCTGGCATTATTGGCCCAATACTTTTCAAGAGCAATATTAGTGCTAATTTTGGAGGTCTTATATATAAATCAATTACACGATGTTGAACTGCAAACTGACTATTGCAAGAAAATGGAAGAATTATAAGCAGCCATCGAGCAAGAAGTTTATATATCGACGAAAACTAAACCCAATGACTGTTAATGCAGAAAGAAAGGAAAGGAATCACTTTATGTTTGGATTCTAATAGTGGGCATATTGAACATATAATTGTGTTTTAATGAATTGTGATAATTTCAGAATATTTTTTGCAGTGAATTTGTCTGCTTCAATTTCAGATAATCGTGTATACAAAAATATATTTAAAATATTTTTATTCGATCCCATCTGCAATCATGACGTTTTTCATTTATTCTCGGATGGGAAGTTAATATTCAGCACCCAATTATAGACGCCCTTGATAAAATACTAAACATCATATTACCAACCTGACAAAAATTTAGTTATAAAATACAAAATAGGATACGATGGCTTAAAATAGTAAAAATAAAAAATACCCTTACCACCTCGATGAGTGAAGCACTCCTGGATACGCATTTCGGCAACTAAGTTGCTATCCTCAGCAGAATCTACGAAGGAAGATAATGTTAGACGTCGCACTCTGGGAGATTTGCACCACACAGAACACCTAGAACCCCTAGAAGTGGTGTTGTTTTTCTCCATGCTGCCGTTGGAATTTTTTCTAATTCTCTGCAGTGATAGGAAGCATTATCAAGAACAATCACTCACTTCTGCGGTATACTGGGAAGCAATTTCTTAATAAACCAGTCCTCGTATGTGTCTGAATGCATCTCACGATGACCAGCAGTGTTTTCTTACAGAGAAATGTATATTCAGCACCAGGTACAAATCCGTTATCATCACCAGCATGAACTAATGCAAAACCAGGTTCAAGTCCGGTTGGGGATTTCAAACTAGTACTTAAGCCTTGGATAAAAGCTTGTCGACTATTTTCAATTGTAGTGTCTGCCCAACTTTTATTTACTGCATGCCCTGTATTCACCTATGATTCATGAGTATAATTATAGTTCGACTTGAAATAATTAAAGTTACAGAAATGTCAAATAGCAAGAACTAAATTGTACATTCTTCTCTAAATTTCTTGTTCTCTCGTAAGTATTTCTGCCTCCACCGAATAATGTCGTCTCGTTCGATGAGTATACTTTTACGTCCTACTTTTTAAATTCGAAATTCATATCGTATAGCAATTTATGTATATTGCTCGACTGAAGTTAGGGAGACCATCATCAGGATTGACAGCAGCAAGAATTGCATTTAATGCAGGTGGCATATTCTGTATAAAAAAAAAACTATGCACTTTAGGTCCAATAGGTGCTTGTGTGTTCTCATCGCATGTTTGTAATCGGTCACTTAGTTGTATGGCTTTCCTTTTTTTGGGGTTTTTTTGGACTTGATATTGAACCAGTTTGTTGCTCCTGTTTTATATTATATATTGTACGCTCTGAGCAACCCAAAGCTTTACTTGCTCCTCGAACGGCAGCACTCACATTAATACACTTCCTCTTCGGGCTAATTGTTTCTCCCTTACGCCGTTATTAAATGTATAGGTTATAAAATTTCTAGGATTCAAGAAAAATATCCATATTACCTTGTGCACGCTCGAAAAACATGAAAGGGTTCTGAAAAGAACGATTTGTGCAACTATATATATATATATATATATATATATATAAACAAGTTAAGGTGGAATTTAACTAAACATATTTTAAAACTACGACGATAACGATTGACAGCAGTTGACGCTAATCGACAGATAGATAGGTACTTGGCCGACGCCCCCATATGTAAATAAGTTGCAACATAGCAATCGGAATTGAAGATAGTGCTAATGACAGCAACTAAGTATAGTAAGAGATATAAGTTGCTATTATATCCCATACTGCATACGGAGGTTGAGACGAACATTAACAAGCGTTATAAGTGGCGCGCGATTCAAATATAACAAGGAAACAAATTGAATTTTGTAAATGTCATTTAATAGAGAAGGTAATTACCTAAATTTTTCATTGACATTAGAGATTATTTATTTCAACATTATATAGAGATGCATTTATAGATACGAGCTGCACTAATTATCTAATAGCTAATATACTAGCTAACATTGATCAGTGATAAGAATCTTTGCAAATCGTATATGAAGTACGATGCTAGCCCACGGAATTTAAAAATATATTTGTTGTTAGTAAATTCTTACAGATAACCATCTTGTATTAAGACTTATCTGTAGTATAGCATCAGAACTACTACATGTTACTTTTTCGATTAATTTTTCATATGCATAACAATTTAAGTATTTAATATGGGGCATTAAAATATTAGAAATTATTTTGCAAAATGCCCGTTCCAGAGAAGGAACATATTGAGTTGATCTAATAATTGTTTAATTAACATAACCACGTCACGAACAGTGTGTAGTATCATAGCATTACGCCTATGTTAAACAAGCGCAAACACGAACATTGTATCCTCCCCCTATGCGTACCTTATAAATATTTGAATAAACACCGAATTCGATGAGAGTGGTACCATTGACCGCTTATCTAACCCGGAAGAAGGTGAACTTTTACTATATAACGGGGTTGCAAAATTTACGTATTCACATAGATCTTACCTTCATACAAACATTTTAAGTGAATATTACATTCGTACATATATGTGTATATACCTATCATAACGTGAAAACAAGACCTGCTAACTGGAAATTCGAACAGAAAAAAGAAACTGGATATATATCGTATATGGAAATCTGAATGTGTTTCTTATAATCGAATTTATAAGTAATCCTTACGTCGGTGTAATAAATTTGTTTGCGGTGTTATGGGCACTTGATATGGGTACAAGCTAAAACTAGGGATTTCCTTTTCGTAAAGGTGGAAGAGAAAATAACTTGGAAAAAATTTAAATGAGTTATTAGAAAACGATATTTAGACGCACAGTACTTAGAATTTTATTTCGTATTAATTAGAAATTGATTGCAATAATTCTTTCGTATGTATACTTTACACACGTACTAAACTGTTATTAAAACGATTTTAATTGGAGAAGTATACTTCAAAGCTAAGTTAAGCTTGAATCCAGGCAATTTTAAACATCTTTTTCTTGATAAACATCGAAAGTACCAAAACAATTAACCGAGAAGATGCCATTACAGATTCATGGCGTCTTGTTGGAATCACCATATCAAGCAAAAGCAATGAAAGACGAATTCGAGTTTCTGTCTACCAGGCATCGTCAGTATCCTTCTAAATGCCAAACACTCTTCCATTGCTAATGCGTCACAGACCTTATTGCAAATCGTCCTAATCCTTGCCATGAGTCAAGACATACGCCATCTAGGGGACACAGGTACAGATTCCAACCAACCCGACGACCGTATAGAGGTCGCTAATGCAGTACACTGTTAATGGTTAAGCCGTTCTTGAGATCACTACATCTACATACGTAGTCCGCCTAGCGGGATTGACTGAGTCCATGTACTGTCCGAGCGAGATCAGTGCACTTCATTACCGACCTTTATTGCGATCGTGCAGTTGATTGGAGTTTTGACCTGTGTCCCCTAAGCGCCACGCATCAGCGATGAAAGTGGGTTTGGCATTCAGAAGAACGCTAATGAATCCTGGTAGGTAGAAACTCGAGTCCGTCATTAGTGCTTGCATCTCTTTCATTGCTTTTGCTTAGTATGATGACTCCTACAGGATACCACGAGCCAATGATAGCATTTTATTAATTAATCATTTTCTTGAATATCACACTGTGAACAGTGTGCCTCAGTGCGAATAATTTTTTCATGTAAATTTTGAGTCCCTATTTATTGTACCTACTTCATGGATGGCGTTGTGCTCTTTCTCGCTAACACACAACAACAAATCTTCTTGGATTATTTGGAATCAATCATATTCAACCAATATTCAACCAATGGCAAAAGACAGCAGAGGGCCATCTTTCAGTAAATCTCGATGCTGAAGATAGAGCACAGTTTCGATCTACTGTGTCTACACCACTTAATAGTATTGTGGTAAATTATAATATGTAAAATTAATTAATATTTGTAAATACTAGGATTGGTTTGTTCCATGTTATGGTTACTTATATTATCAAAATGCAATAGTTACCCAGGGTAGCTTACCCCATAGGGGACAACGCAAATGTGGAAAATTAACAAAAATCGTCACAAACCGGTCTACAAACAAGTTTGACTCCTGCACTATGACCCCTAAGAAGCTAGCAGAGTGCAGTTGCTGCAAAGGTTTATTACCAACATGAAGGTTACAAGCAATATATTCGGTGCGCTGAACAGCATGAAATAATAGAGAATTAGTTTTTTTTTGTCGTTCAAGCACAATTTATTTGAACAATACCACTGCTGGACACGATCCATTGCTACGTTACCTGCAGTTTCAAGCTACTCAGAGTCACCACTAAAAACAAGTATAGTCGCGTCATCTGCGTATGTAGAAAGTAGAAAATCATTTACAAAGTTATATATGTCATTGATTGAAAAGCAGTGGGCCCAATACAGCTAGACTTGTATTGCTTCAGTCTATTGTTTGAAATATGCGCAATAGAAACATATTGTATCCGCCCTTCCAAATATTAGAGTATCCACTCAGCAGCACTGCCTCGTATTCCGTATTCGTGTAGTTTCTCTAATAATAAGGAATGTTGGACATAATAAAAAGCTTTGCTAAGATCACACAAAATAGCAATATTGTTAATATTTTCTAGGATAATCTCATAAAATGCTAATAATGCAGTAGTAGTCGACCTATTTTCCTTGAAACCGTGTAGATTGTCATTTAGTATTTTATGTTTTTAAGAAACGAGTTCAATCTATCAAGCATGCAATACTCAAAAACTTTAGCGACACTAGATATTACGGAAATGGACCGATAATTTGCTATATCAGTTTTAGAGTTTTTCTTAAAAATTGGCATGATTTTAAAACATCCGCAGGTTTTAAAATCATTAGGAAGAATGCCGAAATATAATAGTTGTTCGTCTTTCTCTCCAAGCATACCCCTGGCCATTGTATTCTTTCCACTTCTACTGTCTTCTCCATTCGACTCTTGTAGTATCTTGTACTTCCACCGTACTTTGTATTCGCCATCGTTAGTTTTAATTGAGTTTAAGATTGTTTCATGATTTCTTCCTTTAAGATTTCTTTTTATTTTCTCCCTAGTGTCATGCAGAAGTTTTGGCCTAACTATCGTTTGATGTACATTTACTTTTGTCATGAACTAAGTACCTAATTAACAGTTATTATAACCAACACCAAATGAAAATTTCCAAACTACAAAAAAAAAACAATATCGACTCAATTTCATGACTAATTTGATAGCTCCGATTCACGCGATCACCAAAGCTGGCGAATGGCTATCCAATGTACACCCGTATATTATTACTTCCTGTCATAAAATGTAGTAAGTTAATTGATATAAATCAAGGCGGTGCATTTAACTCGATACGATTTTTTTCATCGCTAATTTGGCGATCTTAAATGTCCGCATAGTGCTTTTGCGTGTACGCAATTTTCTTACAATCACCAGCACGTTTTAATGGAGAACTGCTGCTGACTGTATTACCGCATTTTGCTTTCCTGTGCTTTCGCACATTAATTGCGCCAACTGAAAAGGTGATCATCCGTTCGACGACCTCACGAAATGTGAATATCCATTCGTGCGTTTTTTTTTTGTTTTCCATTTTTTCATTCCGGCAATTTCCTTTCGTGATTAACGACGCGAAGACCTCCTGTCAATATCGGCCGTCTTGCAAATTCATAATACGTAGCTTCAAGTCCGGTCCGACACGGTGGCCGCCATGGATAATTCAGACCGAGTAATACCCCGGTTTGCTCAACTGATTAATGTGAGCATACAACCGGCAGATAGCGCAATATGAATAAAATGTTATCTACAAATTGAAATCGAACGTTACGTTGTACGCAACGTCGAGATGTAATAACTGATACAGAAAGCTCGACAATTATTAATAGTCCGGCTGAGATTTGCGATCCCCGCATACAAATAACGTTTGCGATTCTGACTTCTATTATTACCTTTGCATACATTCGAAGCGTGTTATACGATCTCTTCCTTCAACATTTACTGAAAATGACATTAGATGGAGCTTTCTAAAACGGATAACACCTATAACGCGCCGCTCACTCGTTCTGCTTTTTATTTGTATACAAATTATTTCTACAAGTTTGGACTTGTCCGTCCGATTGATCTTCCACTAGCATACCCCACTCCACTTTCAAATACTATTTTTCTTTTCGGGTTAATAGAGAAGAAAAGTGTGACGCAAATTTTGTTTGGTAAACTGCATAGTGTCACCAACGGCAAGATGTGAAAAGAATATGTAGACAATTTTTTTTAATAATTAAATTATTGAAATAGAAAATAAACACAATATAAAGAAAGATCCAAACACATGTAAATAACAGAATGGCAGAAAATTAATAGGTTATTTCTCTTATTTGGAAACCTGGACAGCCTAAAATGATAAAAAAATATCATTCTTTTAATCATTTTACGCTGTTAGCGGCATTGCGTAGGTTTCCAAACAAAACAAATTGACGTCATCACTTTTCTTCTCCATTAGTCAGTTTGCTTACAGCCTCTGTTAGGGAGGGTGCTTGAAAGTGAGCAACTTTCTCACATGCGACATCGTGTTACTGTAAAAAATAAACATAATTATCTGTTTATTTAGTAAGTATTATAAAAAAATAATGAATATAATTTGTTTTAAATAAATTATTATCAATAGTTGAACATAAGAAATGGACCCAAAAGAAGAAGCACGACTTTTGGCAATTTTTGAGGAACTGGACCGAGAAGAGCAAGCTTCAAATTTACAGGAAGAACGTTTAGACGATCAAGAATCGGACGACATTCTATTGAAGAACATAATCATCAAACAGATTCCGAACTTTCTACAGATAATTCAGATGAAGATATTTCTGCTTCCACAACATGGTCTAACAATGGTCCGAATTACATTAGTAAAGACAATGAAGCTCTTTGGAAGAAAATCTTACACACCAAGAGGGGGGCGTATTCGTCCACATAACATCATAACAAATCTGCGAGGCGTAAAACGTGAAAGCCAAAAATGCCAAAACTCCATATGAAATTTGGAAACTTCTATGTACAGACGAAATGTTGAATATAATAGTGCATTCCACTAACAAATATCTGCAAAAGATTCGTCCTAATTACACACGTGAGAGGGATGTCATAGCTACAGATATTATGAGCTAAAAGCTCTATTCGGTCTTCTATATGTGGCAGGCTTCCTGAATTCATCTCATGTAAATTTGAGTGATCTATGGAATAATAAAATAAAATGCGGGTGTTTGGAAGGAAAATAAATCTAAGATTAATAAAAGATGAGAAAATTTTCATAAATGATGATTTAACGGTGAACGAACGAAGAGTGCAGAAAGCATTTAGAGAAAAGGCTAAAACATTTAGAGAACAGTAGTGAAAATTGGTGCTAAAAAGCTTATAGTGGATGGGAGTGTATGGAGATGGACGGACGAGGGAATAAGAGAGGTGGAAGAGCAAGAAAACGAAAATTAGTAGGAAGGGACGAAGCAGGACGGAATGATACATTAATGGTGGTAGGTGATTTTAACGCAAAAATAGGAAACGAGGATTTTCCGGAAAATGTTGCAGGAAAAGAAACCATACATGAAGTTACAACCAATAATGGAATGAGATTATGCCACCTAGCGGCCCAACTAGATATATCTATTGCAAGTACTAAATTTCAGCATAAGAGAGAACATAAAATAACATGGATAATACCTGAAAAGACCTACGGAAATCAAATGGACCATGTGCTAATAAAAAAGACACGAGAAAAATACATAAAGGACGTTAGAACATATAGAGGTACAAGCGTGGATACCGACCATCAGTTACTAATAGCAAAGACGAAATTGAGGGTTTTGAAGCTGAGCACAGGAAGAAAGGTGAAAAAGAAATGGAGGACAGAAGACTTAAAAGTAATAGAAAGAAGGGAAAGTTACCAAGAAGAAATTAACAGCCAGCTGGGGAAAAACGTCAGGA
>JARFOC010000472.1:1822315-1834630 GCA_031763485.1 Osmoderma eremita
TGTCTGTACGTGGGAGTATCTGTCGCTACTAATGCGATTGCATAATCAGCTGGGTTGTACGATCGTAGTATTATGTGTCTATTGAAATGGTACAATCCCCCCTTCTATTATATTAAATAAAAAACGATAATATTTCAAATAGAGCCCCAGGTTGTGGGTGACAATTGCAATGCAATACAACTTCTTGTCATATGCGAACACCTTTCTCGGTATTTATGTATATAAGTCTACCCGAATTGTAAAAACCTCGAAAATAGTAAAAAAAATATGATTTCTTTATATTTAAAGTTTTAAAATATAAATAATAGTTTATTATCCGATAACTATCTAGACATAATTAAAGTTAAATATTTTTTAAAATTACCCTTTGTTTGACCATAACAATACTTTTGCTTACGTTCGGAATATTCTCAGGTTTGATCCTTGAATGACTGGACTCCGATCCAAGTTGCAGCTCGGTCTATTTTTGTGCTCAATTATTTTCTCAAAATGAAAACCATTAAATAAGAAAAACAAGAAATATAATTACACACAAATAAAATATTTTCTACAAACAATGATAACAGTGGGCTGTCTGTAACCCAAACACAAAAAAATTCTACTTTATTATATTTAAATCCCCATAAAACTTTTAACTAAAACCCCTTTTTTAAACTCTAATATTCATTAATTAAGATAGATCATCACACTTCTTGTGATACCCGCAAGTAATATGAATTGCATAACCCAATCCTTTTAATTAATAAATCCGGTATCTCTCGGTATCTATGATAAGATGACCGAATGCCGGACTTGATAATGGGAATCCACGTATTCCCGAAACACGTGTCGTCCCGAATTAATTAATTCTCGTGCGGGAGGAGTAATCCGAACAGTGTGTTTATAGTATAAAATTTTAATACAAAATTCACAAATTCATTTTAAAGTGGCTACATCATAGAATAACAACATATGGACTGGTGATCACTACAAAGCACTATGAGCCTATAATGGCAGTTTATTGGTTCGCTATTTGGCCCTTTCAGTGTTTCTCATGTTACGTCATGGCCAAACGGTGCTTGGAATCGCTACATACGTAGTCGGTCTAGTGGGAGTCAATATACTGTCGGGGCTAGATCAGTGTACTATATTACCGACCTCTATTGCGGTCGTCCGGTTGGTACGACTCTTGGCCTGTGTCTCCTAGATGGCGCATCTCTCGTCTTCAATGAGGTATGTGATGCATCAGCCGTGAAAGTGGGTTTAGCATTCCGAACGATGTTGATGACGGAAGGAACTCGAGTACATCTTTAATACTTGTTCCTTCTTCATTGCTTGAGTTCGGTATGATGATTTCAACAAGACACCAATATTCGATTCAATTATCGATTAGTTGCTTTGGTACTTTCGGTGTTTCTCTTACCTCTTATCAGAAGCAGAGGAGGTTGATATAAGCAGATAAGGTAATGCAACAGAAATGATACACGTGGAAATTAACAAATTGCTTACCAAATATATCAATAGACATCAGAATCTAAGCAGACTTTAAGTCATTTCCGTTCACTACTGATTTCCAATTCTTAATGATTTTACTTGTACCTCCTTCTTTGTTTAATGAGTTTAGTGATTTGTTCATAAAAAATATTCACGTTGAAGATAAAAATATTTGTATTGCCGATACTATCAATAAAATGGTGGAACCTACATATGTGAATATCCAACAGAAATAATAACTTTCATGGAGGAAGCATTAAGGTCATTTTCTGGGACTTCAATTTATTGTAGGAACCATAGAATCGATTTTATTGTCATCTAAAGTAGTTCCTAATATTTTCTGTTCGATTTCTTTCGTTGGCACGAAGGAACAAGAAAAGAAAAACAAATTTAAGTGTGTTTTTCGCTCAATCAATTGATTTTTAGATGGAAAACATTTATCATACAAAAAAGAGGGGCCGTCAGAACAACGGCTGTAGGAAGACTGCCTGTTGAAAAATTACTTATGGACCGGCAAAATAATAGGAGCACAGATTGATTCTCGCCGAACAATTCTCGTCCCTGATTCGCCGCTGTTCTTTCTAAATCTTCGGAGAGAAGACAATAGAATTTACTCAGCAAGTACGTATTGTTGGTTTTGAATCCTTTTTTGTGTTCATATTCTACGTTCCGCGATTTCCAACTTTTTCTAACGTACCGAACGTGATATACCGAACCAGATGTAACGTTTTTCGCTTATTCACGGTTTTATCGATAATACGTCGCTAGGAATAATGCTTACAAAAGTACTATACCTGACTTTAACAAGCGGTGCGTAGCACGATATACAGCGTTCGCGAGGGTTCCGTGAACATAAGTGCGTAGGTAGCTACGAGCAGAGTTTGGCGCGAATGTATTTTGTCATAATTACATGCGGAACGACCTTGCTCAAAGAAATATCGCCAAGCTCATTTATAGATGGCGGCGTGCAAAAACCGAAAGTGAAAAGCGTATGAAATTACCGAGCGCCAAGAATAAGCGATATGGATGTATGTACGGCTTTGAAGCTTGAAGTTGAATTACACCATGTACCGCATATTTAGTATTATAAGCGAATCTAAACCGCTTATTGAAGTATGTAATTTCCTCATGAAACCGGCGGCTAAAATAAATACATAAACGGAATCTTACATGCACGGCCGAGCAAATGGAATAGCGAAAGAGGCGTCAGTCGTCGTTTAATATTTCGATTGTTTTTGTAAATTAAGGGAACAAACAACGTTATGCGTGGGTATGTATACTATGAATTAGTGTTTTACAAATAACAAAAACACCCCCAACTTGAATGCCATAAACACACAAATTCATCTACCCAAAAGGTTTGTTCCTTCCAAGTGAATGCTTTATAAATTACATCAGTAATTAAATAACATTTGCAGCATTTATGTAAAAGAAGATTAGAGCGTATTTTATTGTATCAGTGATTTTATTATAGCATCTTCAATTTAGCGGCCGCGTCTCATCAGTAATCATACTTTATGATGTTTAGCATGGGGATCTCGGAAACCAGCGGAGCCCAATCGAATAAGCCTTTTGTTTTTTCGGATATCTCGAAAAAGCTTTTTTCTTGTTATTTTATTTAGTTCCTGTTGCTCTGTTGTTATTGACTTTAGAAATAAACTGTAAAGGAGAAAGTTGTAGATAAATATGTGCTGAATAAGACAGTAAAGTTTGTTAAAGCTGTAATTAAAAACGGAAACCATAGAAATTTTTTTCAGTGATTTCAACGATATAACACCTGACATTATTTTTACAAATTAATAACTTACAGTTATTTTAACCTTTTAATTTCTGAATTGTTCAAGTAGTCAGGATATGGAAACAATTGATAGATGCACATCTGGTATGGTAATAAAATACAAGATAGTTATTAAAATTTTTCTTTTAATTATTCCCTTAAATTATAATCATAATTATTTTGGTGAGGAATGTTTATTGCGTTAGAATTATGATTTTAGATAAAAGTAATTTGTGTGAAACTAATAAACAGAGAATGACAAATGATAAATCAAGAAAGAATATATATATATATATATATATATATTTATATATATAGGCTTAACACTCCAAAGTGAGGTGCGCCGCTCAAGTTAGAGCCTTCACGATTCTTTTAATGGGGTGAATCAATCCCCGTTCCACTGATGGTTATCAGAAACGTGCGAGTTTCTTAGCTTCCTACACAATTTTCCTCCATTTCTCTCTATCGTGGACCCTTGCTTTCCATTTTGACACCCATAACCTTTTTAGATCTTCCTCAACGGCATCCAACCACCTTATTCTCGGTCTTCCTCTACCTCTCCTACCATTCTGCCTCCACTCTAGTATTGTTCTTGTAATTGCCGTCGGTCCTGCTCGCCATATGTGTCCTAACCATTGTATTCTTTTTGCTTTTATTTGTCCAACTATATCTTCTCCATTCAGATCTTGTAATATTTCCCCATTCCATCGCACTCTGTATTCACCGTTGTTTGTTTTCATTGGCCCTAATATTCTCCTCATAATTTCACATACTAAGTAAAAATTCACATCAAATCTTGTATCAAAAAGAGTAAAAATCTCCAACACACGCTAGACAAATGGAGGAAAATTGACTAAAAATAAGTCGTAATAGACCTACGTAATGGACAAACGGTCTCTAATTTCTGTGGAATTCCTAACGATTCCCCAAACAAAATGTACATATGTATATCAAACCTTCTGTAATCAAATTCATAAGATAGGAAATTTCAGATATCTGGGATCCAGGGTTGAAACCCTGTTCAACGGAACTTCTTCTAGGCTGCATCATTGAACGCTACTGACAAAATGCTAAGCAGCGGGTTTATTTAGAAATAGTTTTAGTGCGCAGGTCGTGCGGAGCACTACGGACTCTGATTCGTCGATTTCAACATGAGGAGAACATTAAATATTGAAGAGTCTGAAGAAGACTCGAGAGAATATGGTGAACTAGCATCAAGATATCAGATCTTCAGCTAGCCGACTTTATTCAAGGAAGATCTTGCAGATTAAGTAAAAAGGTCAAGAAAGATGACGACAAGAACACCAAAAACAGGCCTATAAAGATACTTATAAATGGTTTGTTATTAAGCCGTTTTCCATTGTAGGTATAATAAATCTTTTCTGCCTCGGCTAAGATTTGTCGTTTTTACATCCAACAAATTAAGCTCAATCATACGCAGTCCACTTGCTTGCGCATACCAACGAAATAAACTGTCACCGATCCGAAAAGCGATACGAATATTTTGTAAGTGATGGTCGCCGCCAGCAAATCTGAGCGGTCCCTCGAAAACCAATTTATCTCATCCGCAGGTACCTATAGAAATTCATTCGTCGCCAATTCACAATATTGATAAGAGTGTGCGATACTGAAGGAGTATTTACACGTAACCATTCCGTGATGGCGCACCTACATCGACACAAAAGGAATACAGTGACAAATATTTCGGATAATAAAAAAGCGGTAGGCCGTGTTCATTAAAAATGCGGTGGGAGGTAAGAACGGACAATGTGCGTGTCGGCCAGTTATTTCGGCGGTATGGCCGGTCGCTGACCCTGTGTAACGCGCCCGGCGTTTCGGAATATATCCACGAAAGCACAGAGTGAGAAACCTAAAACGGTCCACCCAGATTTTGTAAAATTACCAAACAAAATGTTTCTAATTTGCTATTGTAACAATGCTATTACAATATTAAAAACGATGAGTTCGTATAATCTATAGATCGTCTCAACCTCCGCTTATGAGAATTTCATACAAGGTTGCCAAATCGTCGAATCAGCTGTACATTATTATTTTCGGTTCCATTATTTGGATTTCTGCCAATTAAAATGCATATTTTGAGGGAAACAGTAAAACATTAAAAAAACATAATTTTTTCATTTAAGATTTGTATTTATTTATTACTCAATATTAACGTATTTAGGAATTGGGGTATTATACAATTTATTAAATTAAAGTAAAATATATAATCCTTTAACAAATAATAGTTTCCACTTTTGCAACAAAAATAGCTGGAATCATACAAGTCCCCATATAATACCATAATATTTAAGAAAGGAATAGCAATTACACACACATATGTCTTGTTTCTAATTTTAGTCAGTCGATGAACCTGTTTGATATTGAGATGATGACGAATCTGTTACATGAATAAAAAATTCTTCAATGTCATCTTGCAAATTATCCACTATCCACATCTCCTTTTCAATATTTTTTACATGTTTGATGTAATTCTGCCAATTATGAACTGTTACAGTGCTATATGCTCTTCGAATGAATTCCTCCATATCTTTTACCTTAAATGTGGCATTATTCATTTTTATACAGTTTTTAACTTGTGCCCATACCATTTCAATGGGATTTAACTCGCAGTGGTAAGGTGGTAATCGAAGAACTTCATGACCTTTCGTCAATAATGCTTTTATCATACTGCGGCTTAATTTGTGACACGCAGACAGCAAGTCACTTTTTAGCATATCGTCAGTGGTTGGTATTTGTTTCTCACGGAGCCAATCAATGATATCGTTTTTTCTCCATGCTGCCGTTGCAATTTTTTCTAATTTTCTGCAGTGGTAGGAAGCATTATCAAGAACAATCACTGACTTCTGGGGTATATTTGGAAGCAATTTCTTAATAAACCAATCCTCGTATGTGTCTGAATCCATCTCATGACCCATGCATGACGCAGATCAGCAGTGTTTTTCTTGCAGAGAAATGTATATTCAGCACCAGGAACAAATCCGATTTCATCACCAGCAGTGGAATTTAACTAAAAATATTTTAAAACTACGACGATAACGATTGGCAGCAGTTGACTCTAATAGACAGATAGTTAGGTACTTTTCCGACGCCGACATATGTAAATAAGTTGCAACATAGCAATCGGAATTGAAGATAGCGTAATAACAGCAACTAAGGACAGTAGGAGATAAAAGTTACTATTATATCCCATACTGCATACGGAAGGTTGAGACGATCTCTAGCACAATTTAGTTTCTAAAGATTGTCAATTGAAATTCCGTATTCATAATTCAAGCGTCAAAAAACGTAAAGTCGTACTGTCAAATGTCAAAACGTCCAATCAATTAAACATGACATAATTACAAACGGTACAACAATAAAATTTACTTTAAATTATCTTTTGATATATTGAACTCTACAGCTATTAGATATACACTTATTTGCATGTTCGAAAACAGTACAGGTTCATATGGGACTATTTATATACCTTTCTGATTTCAGAATTAAAAATAAGAACATACATAAAAACTACAATTTTTTTAAACATTAATACCTATTTCTCTTATTATGCAGCATTGTTAAGATATTTTTATGTTATTTTAAGATGTTTAATCACCCCTTGAAAATAAAATGACAAGACCGTAAAAAGCCTGTATAAATTATAAATTATAAAATCTGTATTTTAAATTTTATTAGAAAGAAACTGAACCTTATTGTACAGAAGCAGGTGGTCGGCCCAACGACACTGTCAAGCAAATAAGGCGGATATGACAGCATTCTGACAGGATGTGTATTGTCCTAGTCGAGAAAAAAATATATACTTAACGGTTCTATCATTTTGTTTGATCTTCAACATGAATTGAACTATTTGGTTTCTTCAAGAACGTGTACTACCGGCCATTATGATCATAGATAATATATACTTGTAGATAACTAACTTAACGCACTTTATCGACAACATTATTTAGCGCCATCTGATTAGTCTTTCATAGTACTTGTAACAGCGTGGAATATGAGCCACACCTTTTATCTATACTTTTCTGTGTATGGCCTGGAATGAGAAAGGAGGATTAGTGATTGAAAAATCACTAAGCCTGTGGCTGTTTTTATTGATTTCGGCAAAAAGTTAATGAAAAACGACTTTGATTTTTCGGCCACTTTCCTCATTTCAGGTTATAATTTCCTAATTTAAATATCTGAAATTAGTTCTCAAGGATTGCACTTAATTAGAAGAATATATACTGCAAGAAATAAATAATTGTCACCTTAAAATATAAGACGCGTAAGTTGATATATGCCATTCAATTGTAATTGATTTATTGTCTTACCCGATTGTACCGTTATAAGGAAAAATTAAACAATAAATAAAAATGAAATGTATTATATTGAACAATTATGTAAAAAGCATACCTGTGCTTTGAACGACAATGATTAAGATAATAATAGAGATATATTACTACAATTATTTACAATTTTTACATAATATATACTTCATACCTATTTATTAAAAACTGTCCTTAAAACATTATTAATAATCAGTCCTGTATTTGTATACACAATCCTCTTCACTTTTACACAACTACACAACTACACAACTACAGGATAAAATACATTAATTATAGCAAACGATAAATACATAAAATCCTCACCAGAATTTTCACTATTAATGCACTATAATACAATATTTACCAAATCTTAAGCTAAATATGAAATATAAATTGCCACAAATATTATAATCAAAGGCAGGAAAATAAGCGAAACGGAAGACAGAATCAAAAAAGGACCAATCAATAACATTACCTTTGATGACAATAAGTGGTATCTGTCGTGACCTGTGTATAATTACGAATGCAAAACTCATTTGCGCCATCTAGGAACACTTTCATAGTACTACACGATAGCTGAAAGACCCCACCACCTACATAATTGCGTTGGCAGTTTTTATACATATTCTTCGCTCCTATTTAAAGGTGTTAACTTTCCAATAGTGTATATTTGCTATTAAACATAACAGTACATTTATTTCTGCTTAAACAAGCTAGCACGGCTTTATTTTTGATACAATTTTCTTAATATATTTTTTGAAGTCTTTGCATACCTAACATATCCATCTATATCAATATTGAAGCTACTATTTACTGGGTAGAATGAAAACTACTGTTTATAATAACACTTATAGTTGGGAGTCGTCAGAATTGTATAAACGTTTTGGGATAAACCGTTATGATGATAAATATGTATGTTAGTATAAATCTTACCAAGTGGGATTAGATTTAAAGAATGTATCGGGCTTGTATACTCGCTTAATATATTCTAATAGAATTTGGGATTAGTAAATTTTCTTTCTGATTTGTTACGCATACTGTTGATATTAATATTGGAGTTATAGGTGAACAGTATTGCCCAAAATTATGGTAACGGGCAAAAACGGTAGGGAAGATGTGTTCTACCTTATGCCTCCAGCTTGCCATACCTTCCTTACTTGCCTATTCTTGCCCATTGTTATTAAATGTCCAGTCAATTTACGTTTCTTTTCCTTGATTCTGTTTTTCAAAAGTTTTGTTCTAAGTTGTTCTCTGATTTTAGCGCTTCCTATCTTATAGCAGCAAAAATGTGACTGGAGTAAGAAGAATACTCCAGCCACATTTCCGCTGCTTCAAGTCTTCTCTCTTATCGTTCTTGTAACACTCAGTTGTTAGCCCCATGTGCAAAGATCGGTGTATACATTGTGTTGTATACTGTGAGATTCGTATTTTGTAGATATTTCTTTTTTAATCAAAAATTTCCGGTTAAATTGTATTATTGGTCCTTGATTCCTTTTTTGTACTCTTTAACTACTCATACCCAGCTACTTCAATTATTGCACTTGTTCTAACATTTCTCTTCCATTTCTGTTGTCAATTGGCTCTTCGGCATATGAAACAACCACCACCTTAGTTTTGTCCTTACTCACAATCAAGTTGTATTTTTGTAGTGGCTCTGTTCATATCCTTCAATTTGTTTCGTGCTTCTTAAGGGTTTTTCTTTTCGCCACAAGTAAAATATCGTCTGCAAAAACACATGCTTCCAGTTGTTCTTGTAGTTTAGGTGAACTACTGTAGATTTTGATGTTCAATTCCAACTTTCTTTTTATAACTTCATTAATCAATGCTCATCTGCTAATAGTGTTTCCATCATATTTTTAAAATTCTTTTCAAAAATAATTTCGTACAGTGTCAGGCCAGAACAATTACTTATTGTTATTATAATTGTTACAGTTTTTTGAAGTTTCCTTTTTAAAAGCTAAGCCAATTTTCTAGTGCGATTTTAACATACTTCTGAATGTCCAATCAATTAGAAAATTTACTTGCGTATCATCCAAGACAACACAATATACACATATTTTCGAGCACATATCAGCTTGGATGATATGTGCCACACTTTTTTTTTCGTAACTTTCTCTAATCCTTGGGTTTTTTTCTTAGTGTGGGTTAATTACTAGCTAATGTGAGGTGAACCAATAGGGTTAAAAAATAACTTGTTTTATCCCTTTTATGGGCGTTTTATATAAAGAATTTTTTTTTTCATTTTAAGCTTTATAGATAGTCACCAAAAAATACATGTTTTATCCTTATTGTGGGGTGACCAATAGGGCTAAAAAAAAAAAAACTTGTCTTATTCTATTTAGTCCATTTTATTTAAAGCTTTTTTTTATTTTTTCAAAATATATATTTTATGTATTGACAGCATAGTAGCCAAATCCTCTTTCTCCGGTATCCATTTCTGTTTTAAAGCTCAAACATTCTTTCTTTTCGCATGGTCCCAAACACTCTACATCAATATCATCCACTCTTGCTACTTGTCCTAATTTATGTTTTCCAATTGCTTTTTCTAGTTCCATTTCTGCAATAATTTCTTTTGTATCTCGGGCCTTATTTGCCTCTTCTATATCTCTAGGTATATTCTTCACTTAAGTTTGTTGTATTATCTCGCTCTAATTTGTATTATTCAAAAACAGCACAAACTAACAAAAGGCCAGATAAATGCATATGTATGCATAAGAGATTTAATCCACGTTGTTTCGAACATAAAACACCGTTACCTTAGACCTATCTACTATACCGTGTACCTCTAACTTCACGTCTGCCTTTGCATTCGATTTTTACATCTACTCAAGCGATGCCACCCTCGAAAAGATCGAATTTCGATCGAACCATATCGGGAAACATAATAAAAGCTGAATACTCACATCCATTGTCAAGTATCGTGTTCACTCTCGTGATGTCCCACGCATTCGGCTGAAGAAAATTTCAGGTAGCGGGTCGCATCTAACAGATGCAACAGACTGAGTTCGTATATCAAAGTACAGTTAGGTCGCGACCCTTTGAACCACCTGGTAAGGATCAGGTATGTTGCAGTACCTTTCGTCTCTTCTGTTTCCTGGGAATTTACATATTAATCGAAGCTTAACGCCGATCGCAAACCTACCATCACGCAATCGAATAAGTATGTATAGGAAAACGGTAATAAACTGAGTAAATTCAAACTGATTAGATGTTTACAAATACGTACCTTGTATACTAGAATAAATTATGTTAGAATTGTGTTTGTAATTACAACAAAAGAAAAATTATTATCTAAAATTTACTTATCACTTTAAGTTTAATGGCAACATGCAAAGTATTAAGCGATAAATTACTTCAACCCTAAAAGATACCTTACCTAAGTTAATTACTTGGAAGCACGACAAAATTTAGCTCTTATTTTTCATCGTGGCTTCTTCAACAGCTTGTAAAATTTATTTCGATTCTTATCGTGAAAAAAGAATTTCTAGAACACTAGACAACTTAAATTAGCAAATGTCTGCACGCTAGTTTATAGTTGCGAGTTGACATTCATGCAGTCTGGTCGTACTCCCTACTGTCGGATAGAGATTTGAGAGCATATTATTAAGGCCGCGGCTGGAAAGCAAAAGTTATTTAATGAAAAACGAGTTCACTGCTATATGAAAACAAGGGTAATGTTTCACTTTCCGCATTCAGACGTATCGAGTATAATACAGTAGCAGAGTAGTAAATTATTGCAAGTATTTACAGGAGGATGGTTTGATAATAAAACGAAAATACCGAAAATATATTTTGTAATGTAGATACAACCTGGGAAATGAGCTAGGACTCTAGGACTCGTGATGGGTATCCAGTCATTCAGACGAAAAACAAGGAAACATATCAATAGTACCAATAGTTTCATCAAGTATAGAACTAATATCGTACACACCAGAAGTCAGAACAGTTATCAATCTCAAGAACGAAATCGAAATACTAAAGGAGTATATGAAGTTGGTAGAAGTTGAATTTATATTTGAATGGGCCACATATGCGTTTTTTTATGCAGATGATATTCCTCTGATAACAAAAGATCTAGCCAAGGCCAACTTTACGGCATAAGAGAGACGCAATGTTGAAGCTAATAATAGAAACTCAATATCAATAAAACGCAACACATAGACTTTATACTTAGCAACAGAGTGCCTTACGAAATGAAGCTACCAGAGGTGCATGTAGGCAGCTAACATGGTCCATACATATAGGTCAATTAGCAAAGAAACTGCTAACAACGGAAAATAATGTCAATCGTAACACTTCAAAAGCAAATTCGGTTATAAATGTTTAAATAATCATATAAATTGCCCTGATTTGCTCTGTATGATATCTTTCCGTATTCCCTGGTCGTATTCCCTAGACTTATTTGCTTTAAAATTTCATAGAACTACTTATGGACATAATTGTCCGTTAAATTTAGTGGGACGCACTTTCTGAACAGTTTGATATGTTTAATTTGAATTTTGCTGAGTTCAAAAGAAGGTTTAGGCTACTGAATTATTAGTAGGTTTACTACGATATGTTTCAATAATATAATTTGAGTTGTTGGTTATTTAGCATATAGAATATTTATGTTTTATCATAGTGGTACATATCATGTGTTTACAGATATTGTCTATATTTGGGAGAAAAAATGAAGTATATAAAAAATATATTTAAAAAAATATATAAATATACCTCTGAGATCACACAACACGTCTGATT
>JARFOC010000472.1:1849763-1870376 GCA_031763485.1 Osmoderma eremita
TGAGAATGTGTTTTTAGTTTTTCTCTGCAAGGCCGAATAAAAATGCTAGAGGTAAAAGAAGAAAATGGGTTTTTTTTATCTCCAACGTCATTTGTCACAGGCTTATTTTTTGTTCGGATTCATAACGAACACAAAATTTAGCAACTTTGACGAATTTAAACCCACCCTGTTCCCCAATAATAAGCGAGATCCCCATGGTGAGGGTCGAAAATAAATCCGGCTGTATATGAAAATAATTTTCAAATGTTAAGTTTAAGACTGTCTACAATTTTTTTCAAATAACTTTTTTTGATATATCGAGTTTTTTTTTTGTCAGTTTCTGTTTTTTTTAATTTCATGAACTTTATTTCATTTTAAAATTATGTTATTGTTCCTTAACCCGTTAAGTAGAACTAGAAAAGTTAGCTCACCACTTACAGGTGTTCTTTTATTATTACTTTTTAATCACAAACCTTATCCCTATTTTTTTTAGTATCTCTACCTTTGAAAATTATTTAAACGAACAATAATGACTCCAAATTTTGTACTAAATTTGTCTACTCACAGCTTTAAATTTCTAACCTAATCAATTTATCTGTCATTAAAATGTACTTATAATGAAAGAGAAAATGATATAATTGCATAAACGGTCGTCTATGGCGCAACATTTTGATTATTTTTGTTATCGTATTTCATTTTTGATCTTTTAATCATAGAAAGGTAACCAGATATTTCCTATCTTATCTTATTTTTGCCTTTGAAATCATTAAATGAGCAATAACAAACATGAAATTTGTTCTAAATTTACCGACACACCTCCAAACAACCAGATCTCGAGCTTTTATTAAAATTACGTTCTTATTGAAAGAGAAAATGATATAATTACATAATTGGTCGTCCTCGATGTGGCGTTTACCGTAGTGACATCAAGAAAAACAAGTAATTCGCGAATCGTACAAATAGCGTTATTAGTGATGTAACTACGTAGTACGGAGCTTTACTTTCGCGAGCTTTCCCCGTACATTTTCCCATTGTGAACCGCGCGCAGTTGCAGCGTCCCTGTCGGCATAGTATCGAATTATACCTACATCGCTTCACAAATAGACTCTCCACCATACAAAAACCATTTTTTTAAATAAACACCGCGCAAGCCGACGTTCTAAAATAGCGTAAACGTAACAATAATCACCGTACCCGAAGCTCGTCGGTCACGTAAAACAGAGTGCGTAAACGTGCGACCATAAAATGCGGAAATGCAGATCATCCTCGCCTTGAATTACGTTCGGTGTGTTCTTAACCTGCATCCGGAATCGATCTGAAGCTATCGATTGCAAGAAATAGGGGAAAATTTACCGAAAAGAAAACGGACAACGCGAGAATATCGTCTTTGAGACCCGGATGATCGATTCGAAACGAAATCGAGTGGTGCGACCGGATATCTCGAAATCTTGAAATTTTCAATTCTCACTTACGCAGTAATTAAGACGTATACACAAAACAACAAACATGAGAGTATATTTACATACATATAACCTAAATGTGTTCCGGTATTTGTGATGTACAAAAAGGAGAGTGTTTTCGTATTATTATCCCATATTAAAATCTCTATATTGATCGTTATGAGTTTGTCATAGTTTAATCGTGTTATTGTGTTTTCTCGGAGAAAAGGAGAATTTATCATCACCTATACAGTTCAAAGATACATACATACATATATCCTCACGTTAAGTATTTGCATATATTTATATTATTATATTACCCTTAGTCCTTGTTATTATTACCGATTGTTAACTAGGTACACGTGTATAGAATCTCATCTCTTATACATTTATCATTATGTATAGCGGCCTTCTTCTCTATTGAATCGTGAATTTCCTACATACTTACACCTAAGTATTTCCAATAATTAAAGATAAAATAACCCAATCTATAATAATAGTAATAATATTATAATAATTCAAATTTCTCCAAGCAATACAACCACATGCACACGATTCCCATCGCAAAATTGAAGCCGAGAACCTAAAAACATCTTGAGCATCACCATTTTAATTATAGAAGACTGTATTAGACTGAATTTTGACTGAGGAGATCTTTCACCAAAGCCGACTGAATAAAACACCAATATTGACGTCGAATTTCTTTCTTCGATTTTTCGGTGTTCACTTTATTTTCACTTCTAATTGGCGGTTTAGATTATACGATATTATAAATAAAATATTGTCGTTTTTGGATGTCGACGCGTCGTAAGTAAACCAATACCTTTTTGCTATGAAAAAATCATAATATAATAATATAGTAAAAATCGAAGAATATTAAAGGCCGACTGTTTTGTACGTTTTTTACCAATCTGATATCTAAAATAGAAAATCTGAAATAAAAAACAACTTTTCTTGTATAAATCGGACGTGACAAGACTGAGAACACCCAAACAAGGAACTAACCTAAAAAGAAACATTATTTCCCATTCGAAATCGAACTTTGATAATAAAACAGTTAAACTGGCTGGACAAGAAGTTATCGCCGTGGACCTCCAAGAGGTGGAGGATGATTCGCCAACATCAGAAACGCGTGTGGAAAGCACTGCTACGACCACCGCATCCACGCAAGCACCTCCGTCACCGTCAAATACCGTCATGACAGGTAAAGGTTAGGTATACTTACACATTATTATAAATGTTGTCATTGTTTCTGCTCTTTCTTTATAAAACGAACTGTTTCAATAATTGTAGATATTTGTCGTAGGGTAGTGCATGCTGCTACGAGATCAAAAATCTGTGCGAAATAGAATTTGTATTTTTGAATATTTGTCAAAAAATTGTCACATTGCTAAAAATTTATCCATGCTTCTTTTTTTATATTTTAGTAATATTATTTATTATTAATTATATAGTCTTAAAATGTGTATCAAAAGATAAAAATGAATTTTACTAATAACCACACATACAGTGTGATCCGAAATTGCAATACTTCCATGAAATATTTATTTTTGGCCCAAATAAGAACGAACTTTTTTTTATAGGAAAGAGAGTTAAATATCTACTTCTGTGTCAAGCCAAGCCTGCTAGGTATTAATCTTTTTCGGTGTAGATAATGACTAAATTTGTTTAGCGTTATCTTTAGTTGAAATTTTACTACACCGTTGTATTCAAGAACACCTTACAAACTTACTTTGTCAATAACTTTATGTTATTGACAAAGTAAGGTGACTTTAGCATAGGACAAAGATGGAAAACAATTTTAAATGAAATGTCAAACTAATATTCACATTCAGTCGTTGTGTGATTATGCCTCAAAAACTGAATTCGAAAGAAAATAATATTGAATGCAGACTTAAGCACGAACAGGATATTTTTAATTATTTTACCAATCCAAACTCTAGTCTAAGACAGAAATAATACTAAAAGGAGTTGGACAAGTCAATGTAAAAAAACACGCGCCAATTTTATAGCAGTTCCACACGTGTTTACGAGTGGCGCCACAAGCAACCTCACGGCGCGCAATTTAAACCTACGAATATACAGTACAGTTATTGTAGGTATTTTTTTTTTTAATGGGATATCTTTATAAAAGCAAAGTAATATAAAAACCCTTATTTTACATTTACAATAAAGAAATAATAAATAACAACAGTAACTAATAAACAAGTACTACCTCTGTCTAGAAATAAATCTCTGGTTTAAAATTATAAGGTAGATCTTGTGTTAAAAGTACAAAATTACTAAACAAGAATAATTATTACCATACAGATGCCAAGTCTCCTTATGAATATAACCTACCAATGAAACTAATTTAATATAATTAAACATAAACAAAAAATACAATATCCAGACTAAATATCATATTAATAATAATTAACATTATTAATATCATATTTAGTAATATTATAATAAATATTTATATTACTAAACAAACAACATTATTATAGGTTACATTATGATAGAAATATATAAATGTATTGATAACATACAAGAAAAGGAAACCAAGTATTTCTATAACAATAATAAGTAACCTCAAACAACAACATTGAAAATAAAAATGGAAATTTGGTTCAACTTTTTGAACAAGGTGGTTGAACAGTATCCTGAAGTGACCCCCTTCCCCCACTTTCAACAAATGTTCATTATTATACCTTTTTTGTCGTGCCTTAATTGTATGAAATTTGTATATTCTGTCTAGCACTTAGTTCAAATATTTGGGTAGGATTTTTGTTTTGCGGAAGTCGTCTGCTTTGGGTTGCCGGAAATGCTTCAGCCTCTTGACATTCATTTCATTTCCTCTACCCACACACTATACCAACCTTTCCCAAATCCTTGTACACTATACTGCAGTCTGGGTTCATTTATAGTTTTCCAAAGATTGTCTGTCATTTATGGTTCAAACCCTCTCATTTACATAAAATGTGATATCCAGTCCCTATTGACCCTTCACACAGTTTGCGGTTTGAGTCCTCAATGTCAACTCCAATTTTCTGAAGGTGTCCTTTCAATGGACAATGCCCCGTTAGGAGACCTACTACTATACGAATGTGAATCCTACTAGCATTTAGTAATTCGTCAGTCTTCTTTATTGATGGGTCCTTAATAAAAGGTTTGCTCTGACTTTGCCTGGTTATGTTATTTCCAGTATTCTCGTTCTTGGACTCATTTCCCTATCTGTCTTCGCATTGCGTTTTTAGACACTTCTAGGCCAGGTTATGGGGTTAGGTGCGGAACCTATATCCTTTTTCTGCTAGCACATCGGCTCTGTCTTTCCTACGACTCCTGAATGTCCACAGACCCACAACAAAGTAACATTGTCTCTCCTTACAATACACATAAAAAACACAAGTGTTGTCTCCGCCCTGCTTTTGCCTGAAGTTACTTGTACTAAGTAAGCCTTGGGTCGAGAATAAAGTAAAAAATGTCAGTTTTCTTCAGGTAGGATAATTCTAGCGATATAATAATAAGGAAATAATTTTTGTTGACATGTTTCATCTATGTTTATGTCTCGCTCATCAGGTGGGAATCGCAAAATTAGGTCACATTAATTTTGCGGTCTAAAGATAAGTGTATACGATAAGTGTATACAATAACTGGAGTTCTCAAATGTTCAATTTCCGTACCTGTCTTAATAAACAATTTTAAACCGCAACAATATTTCATACTACTTCAAGCGTACTCTGATTTTTAATAGATAGCTTTATTATACAGAAGTTCTTAGCAGGTTTCGCTGGTAAAATTGAAGTTTAATTTAGATATATTTACCAAAAAATTCATAGATATAATCACTTTTCAAATTTATTTTTATGTTGCGGAACTAGTGAAAAGTTTCTTAAAATCTAACTTGTAATTCTATAGATCACCTTACAACACATGGTCTCGTGTGATAAAATAGTTTCTAAACAATGTAGCACAAAGTAGGTCATTCTAACTCCGTACAAGTATATAGCATTAAATTCTTAGCAAGTTCTCCTAAATGTCCTGATGCGGTAGTTCGAACAAAACAAGTATCTTACCGAAAGTGCATATAAATTATATTCACATTTTTTACAATGGATATTTCGTCAATACAATTTCACGAATAAGTGATGCTCATCGTTTAACTAACGCCAATGCAAATACATCTTGCTATTGGATAAATTATTAGGATACGGGAACTTGAAATAGTAAAGCTAAAACAAAAAATAGCTACTAACAACTAAATTTCACAATAGTACAATTGTATGCGATAACAGATTAATTCTTCATTTAATTATAATAATTTCGTCTAAGTTTGCGTAACACGAAATTTCGTTGGCCAAGTAATCCGAAGAACTAGTCATGGAAGAAAACAGAACTATAAGCTTTAAATTTTCGTATATGCAATGGAAAATCCAAAATTATTATTGAAATTTTAAACTTAGCAAGCAAAATGACCACATACTTCATTTTATGCAAGGAAAACTACTAGCCACTAGGTTTTTAGTAATAGAAGTATTTTCTCCATTCAACATCTGTTGTAGGTATATGTACAAAAGAAGTTCTTTAATTATTAAGTATAGTCTTACTATCTTGATGCTTAAATTCAATATTTCATTATACGTAGTATAACTATTTGTTATAATAGAAACCATATAACATTTGCCATATGCAAAACAAAAAGCCTAGAATTTATGTTTTACTCCATGTTAGGCCGGATAATTATACATATTTAGTGATGTTATTGAACCATTACAATTGATTTGTATTCCACACAATTATCAAAGATCTAACGTCGTAAAATCAATACACTTTATTGATCACAATGAATAAGCTAATTTGTAACCGTTTATTTCCTGGTGGAAACATAATGCCGTAATACATTGAAGGTTTCTTGAAACTTGCAAAATACTAAAAAACCGAAGGTTTATTTTTTTGATTATGTGAAGGGGAAAGGTCCAGCAAGTTTAATTATTTATGAGACTTAATTGGATTGAAGAATTAAGGAAGAAGGGGGAGGAGGGGCAAGATATGACTACATTATATTCAAATATCTTTCTTACAAATACAGTGCAAGCTTCATTAACATAGGGCAGAGTGGTACAAGCCAAGACCAACGTGATCACCCTCTACAATGTTTTGCATTCAAATCGGGCCGGCTTGGAGTGAAGTTGGCCTCCCCCACAATATTTTTTTCTAATAATTACCGATCTCCGGGGGTGCAAGGTTGTACATTGACGGTGTAGGGGGTGCAAGGATAGTGCCACTTGTATGTATTTTTCAAACATCAAAACAGTGTGGAGGGAGACTTGGTCGAGCCGCAGCAACCTTTTTAAACAAGTATTTATTTTTATGTATATACCTGTATTACAATACTTACGCAAAAGCGTATTTGGCTTAGATGAAAATAAAAGCATTTTAAGCAAAAAACGTCGGATCTAGTACATAACCTCTAAATAAATAATATCAAAATTCTTTGTGCTTTGGTATTCCAAGATTAACTTTGGATTAAATAAATTATTTTATGTAGAACTAAATTAAAAATACCCTTACCACCACCACCACCTATTGAGTGAATAACTCTGAATATATTTCGGCAACTAAAGTAAAAAAACTGTTAGATTTAGTAGCTCTGGCTGAGTAAGGTAAAGCGTTGAAGAAATGTTCTTCCACAGTGAAACAACACTATCTGTGTTATTTGATATTTCGAGTTATTCACTTAATATGGTGGTAAGGGTAGTTTTGACGTAGTTTCACTATTTCAAATCAATGTTTTCTATTACTTAATAGAAGAGAGTAGATGTTTTACTTGCATTCGCTACATATGTAAATATCACAGAATTTTTCCTTAATGTTATACACGTATTTATCACAAGAATGTGTAGACGATTCCTTACTATTGGTGGGCGATTTTAAGTCGAGAACGTGGAAATACGAGAAAGATGTGTGAAAGTAATGTGATGCTTATCCCACCAATAACTTTAGTATTATTCCTCAATAATCCAAAAATTCTATAAAAGATCGGTAATAGCAAAATCAAACGAAAATATACATTAATTAATTCTAATTATTGTAGCAAAGTAACGTTTTTGGTGTAGTCCAGTGTCAAAGTTCCTCCAAGTACTGCTAGGTAAGAACAACGAAATATTTCTTTAACTTCTCGACGCTGAATCTTGGAATGGCTTCACTGTGTGGATATTAAATTACGTTATCTACATATGAATGAATGAATGAATGAATGAAGCCAATAAAATCATAAGAAAAACGAAACGTCAATGGGTAGATAGTAGACTGAAAGAAATCGAAGAGGATAAGTCAAATGACAATACTAAAAAATTCTATCAGAAGATTAACGAACACAGAAGACGTCACAATGGTAGGGTAACAGGTATAAGGGATAAAAATGGAAATTTAGCAGAGGATGAGGAAGAGTACAAGAGGATATGGAGACAACACTTTGAGGAATTATTAGTAGAGCAAAATGGGGGGAACGTTTCGGTAGATGAACACCAAAATGAGAATACAGCAGGGGAAATGGATGAAGTCGAGGAACCGACAAGAGGAGAAGTGGAAGAAATAATTGGTAAAGCGATGAACTCATGTTTGTGGTTATGTATGGTCGGTGTTTATAGTCGTTAATATGGCGAAAGAAATATATGAATTACGTATGTACTACAATAACGAATATTTTCATGTTTGCGTGGATTCCGAAACACGGACGATCTGTTAAAAGGTAAAAGGTTATGAATAGGTTAGGTGTCCTGTCTAAATGTTCACATTCATCACAGTGCGTTCTTAAACGTGAAGGTAATTGCAAATCCACCGAAAAAATCTGTGACGTCAAACGAATGCATTGATAATACATCGCATAAATCCATCGATCGAGTTTAAAAATGTGCCCAATTTCCATACGGTTTCTATTCAATATTTACAAGTATGGAATCGTTAAAAACTGTACGCAGAGGAGATGCTACCGCGTATGAATCACCGTTTTGTGTGTACACCGCGAACAGATCGCGTTCCCGGAGTGCTAACTAACGCCACGGTAGTAGGTAATGCGTATTGGACGGGAGGGGAACCGCATCTTTGCACCGCCATCATCAGCAGCATCATTATCATCATCTACGAACGTCAACAAACAGCAAACTACATCCGGTTGCGTATGGGAAGCGTACGGGAGTTAACGAGCGGAGAATCCGCGGCCGCTTAGCGGGATCGTCACTGGGTTACCAGCACCACAGTACAGTTATTCAAGGCGAGCGGTCCGTTATACGGATCGTACCTTCTTGCGGCTGTTATTATACCGTTTCTTCTTTGGTTTCCGTCTTTCTTTCTAGCAAAGGTCTCGCTCTTTCAGCGCCAGAAACTTGCAGTGTTCGATGGAACCGACTCGCTTCTTCGGGCATCTCATCATCGATGAGGGTACCGTTACCTATCCACGGGCTTTATATGGAAAGAAAAGAAGTAGTTACATACAATACATGCATGCATGTATGTGTCGGAGAGCAGGCATTCGCGTAAAATATTTTTTTAAACATCGACGTTTAAGTCGATGGTGCTGTCGGTGGAAAAAAAGGAGTTTTATTTATTTGTTTTATTGTTGCTCTTCCTACTAATACGGCCATTACCCCCCTCCCTCCCCTGCATATAGATTTAATTAAACCAATTACAATTAAGGGGAATACGCAAGAGAACTACACAAATCATTAGAAACTGCGTCATTTCATACCGTAGTACCAAGAAAAGTTTAGCGACGCAAAACAACGAATAATTGCTTTAAACTGTTTGAAATACACATTGCAACCTTTCAGCTCAAACTAGAGTGGTGCAAGGACAAATTTTATTTTAATTTGAGTATACACAATAAATAAATTTAGAGGGAAAAAGAACTGGAAGCAATTAACGGAATATACGTTAAAAATAATGTTTAGTTTTAACCAGGTCAACAGTACGTCATCTTTTTGTATTATCTTAGTACAAATGAATTCTTCTCATTATTCCACCTATTTTATTTTTATAACTGCGTTGTAGCATCAATTAATAATAAATATACAGTGATGGACATAAAGTTCGCAAGACATGAGATTCGTTTTCTTTGAATACTCTTTTATTTACAATCAATTTGTATAGTTTTAATTTGTAATTATATCATAAATTACAAATTTCTTTTTTTTTCTTTTTTAATATCCCAAAAGAAGTAGAACCTCTGAATATAATTGATACCATTTCTTCAGTTCTCTATTAATTAACAGAGCTAAATCTGAAAAGTACGTTTTCAGGAGGACCGTTACTGTAGCATCGGATTGCATACGTTATCGTATAAGATATCAAAATAAAGTTATTTACGAAAATTGTAGGTAGTAAAATTGTAGTCTTAAACTTAACGTTTTAAAATTATTTTCGTATATACAGGCTGTTTCATATCACCAGATTGAACCAAATGGAACACCTGTATATTATTCCGAATTTGGATTAAGCTCATGCCTCACACTTCCAATATACAATTTTATTCAATTATACAGCGTGTTTCAGAAGCTATGCCCAATTTTATATGAGAATCACGGCGAGTTCAGGGTCTTCTGTATGCCAAACGACACACTCTGAAATTCTTTCTTTCATGGATAGATTTTTGATATTCGGGCCAGTTTTATAGCAAAGTGACATTTTTTTCAAAAATTGTCAAAATTGACTACAGCGCGAGTCAAAACTCAAATACATTCATTTCTCATTTATTTTAAATGAATCCCACTGTATTTTGTATTACAAAAAGAAATAATGGTTTAGCTTCTTTCATTTTTACTAAACATTCTCTATACCTAAAGTCATTAATTTCTAAGATATTTTAAAGTCTATGCTTGTAAAAGAAAAATTTCAGACTGTGTTGTTTGCAGTATACAAGACCTTGAACTTTCAATGATTTGCATATAAAATTGACCATAACTGAAACTCGTTGTGCTTAATCTAAATCTAAATTTGAAATAATATACAGGATGTTCCATTTAAGAAAACGTATGTGTCATTCACCCAGGTGATATGAAACAGGCTGTATGTATGAAAATAATTTGAAAATGTTAAGTTTAAGAGTGGTTACAGTTTTTGTAAATAACATGTTTTGATATCTCATATGATAACGGAGCTTTACCAAACTAATGTGTCACTCTGTGTATATACCCCTTGTGAGTCAGTACCAAACAGTGCTAAACAGTGTCATTGGAAGTGGAAGCCTTTTTTGTTAGCGGATAGTTTTTAATCGCTGTACGAACGACTGGTTTAGACCTTTCAAAAATGGCCGAACATCAGTTGATGACGATAAATGTTCCGGGCGACTATCAACTGGCATTACACCAGATCATATCGGTGCTGTTCGGAATACAATGTGAATAACCGTAGGCAGACCATCTAAGCCAACTGTAACGGGAGAATATAAAAAGAAAATGTCCAAAGAAGTGGCTCAGGAGCGACTATTTTCTCCACCATCATGACGCGAAGCCACTTTCCGCTTTCATCATACAGCAGTTTTTGGTGTAGAACAACATGGCCGTTGTTCCTTATCCAGCATACGGGCCCCACTTTGCTTCATATGGCTTTTCCTCTTCCCAAAGATAAAAATTCAGCTGAGGGGGTAAAGATTTGACAGGATTGAAAAGAATAAAACTGTATCGCAGACGGTGATGTACGCATTAACAAAACAACTTCCAAAATATATCTATTTCCTTCATGGCAGAGGCACTGGCATCAGTATTTGCACTCCCAAGGGCACTACTTTGAAGGTAACGGAGATGAATGAAATCCTGGTATCCTGCAATTTTATTAATCACTACATTTCGGGAACTTTCGGGGAATATTTATTTATTTCATTTAAAAACTATTCTAAACATATTCAAACAAAAATACCCTTGCCACCTTAACGGGTGAAGAACTCCCAGATACGTATTTCGGCAACTAAGTTGCCATCCTCAATAGAATCTACAAAGGAAAATAATATTAGACGTAGTACCCTGGAATTAAATTCTAAGTAAATAATGAAATAACTTTTTCGAATATCATGTCATCTAACCGAACTTTCTGACGTTTAATAGTTTTTAATGACAGTGTGACAGTGTTATCACACTATTTTAAAGGAGCTACCGCTCCATCACTGATTTTCCTTTCAGTGCCGGCTATTGCCGTTCCAAACCAGTTTAAGCGTAGTGAAATAGCAGTAAAACCAGTAGCAATATGCCGGTAACTTCAAGACAGAATAATGAAGAGAAAAGTCGAGTGCGCGTGTGGTGTGATGGATGTTACGATATTGTCCATTTTGGACACGCCAATTCTTTGCGACAAGCGAAAGCTTTGGGCGATTGGCTAGTGGTTGGGATACACAGCGATGAAGAAATTACGAAGCACAAAGGACCGCCAGTATTCACGCAAGAGGAACGGTATAAAATGGTTAAAAGTATTAAGTGGGTGGATGAAGTAGCCGAGGGTGCTCCGTACATAACAACTTTGGAGACTCTGGATAAATACAAGTGCGACTTTTGTTGTCACGGTGATGATATTACGATGACAGCTGATGGGGTGGACACATATCACTTGGTTAAGGCTGCTGGGCGATACAAGGAGGTTCAAAGAACTGCAGGAGTGTCAACAACAGATTTAGTTGGCCGTATATTGCGATTAACACGCCAACATTTTCGACAGTATGACGTTGCGAAGGAACATTCATCCACGATGGGACAGGATGCCAACGCTCCATCTCCTTACACCGGTTGCTCGCAATTCTTGCCCACCACACAGAAGATCATCCAGTTCTCCGATAGTAAACCTCCCGCTCCTGATGACAGAGTTGTCTACGTGGCCGGAGCGTTCGATCTCTTTCACGTAGGTCATCTAAACTTTCTGGAGCTAGCTAAAAGATGCGGTGATTACTTGATAGTCGGACTGCACGCCGATCCGGTGGTTAAGAGGTATAAGGGTCCTATTTACCCCATCATGAACCTCCACGAAAGGGTGTTGAGCGTACTCGCTTGTAAATACGTTTCTGAAGTGGTTATTGGGGCGCCGTACGTTATCTCCCAAGATCTCATGGATCATTTCAAAGTCAGTGTAGTGGTACACGGAAAAACTACTGTCACGAACGACGAAAACGGCCAAGATCCTTTTGCGTTACCAAAGAAACTGGCGAAATTCGTTCTTGTGGATTCGAAGAATGACATGACAACAGAAAAGATTATAGAGTGTATAGTACGGAATAGACTGGAATACGAAGCGAGGAACAAAAGGAAGGAAAAGAAAGAGTTGGAACTGCTAAACATGTGCAATGTCCACGTGGACTAACGGCGTGCTGGTTGAGAATACTGGACGTTGTGACAACTGAGGTATTCGCTCTTTAAAACATCCTTATTATCCTTTCTTTGTTCCAACTGAAGAGCCGTGCGCCTTGTTTACTTCAAATTAGTTATTTTACAGATTTTAGCTCAAGAAAGGAAATTTTTAAAAATCATACATCATTTATTTTTTTATTATTATTTAAAACTGTATATTTATATATGTAAAAAAATATTAAAATAAAATATTTATTAAATTCTTAGTAGAGTTTTAAAATAATTCGCTATAAAAATGGTCAAGTGATATATGCTAAAACAATTTTTTGTGGTGTAGACATGATGAATCGATCCCCCAAAAGAGTATTTACAACGCTTTAACAATAAAAAATAGATATGTTGCGAACTTTATGTCAGTCGCTGTATGATATTTTTTCAACTTAAAGGAACATGAAATATGCTTTAAAACCACTGTAGTATTTCTACCTAATTTGTGCTAAATATCTTTTGACTGAGGAAACGCATAACATCAATGATGGCGTTAAGTTCAAAGTAAGTACAGCAGAAATTTCCTATTATAATAGGGGATAACAACGTCACTCCTCCAATTTTTAAAATATCATAGAATAAAATAATACAAGACAACGGCTTGAAATATCGAGTGTATTTTAATGATTTTTAATGTCTAATAAAATTTAATAGTTGAATTTTAAAAGGCAAGACGACTGTCGCGAATACTACAAAAAAAGAGAAGATACAATTACAAATTTGTATATACTCCCCGCCTTTAAAATCATTACAGAACCTACCAAAGGAATTAATCAAACACAAACATCCCAAAAAGAAAATGAAATGAATATGAAATCATATTTTTTACAATCATATTCGATGTACAATAAGAGCAATATTAACTACAAATTGATCAATCAATCAATTATCTCCAAGCAGTAAATAACCTTAGACACGTATTTCGGCAGCTAAGTTGCCATCCTCAGTAGAAACTACATAAGAGAATGGTGTTAGACATAATATCTCTATCTCTGCTTGTATACTAAGTGTTACAACGTTTTTTGTAGGTAAATTAATTTATTGCTACAGCTATAAGGTTTATATTATATTAATCTGGCAAGTTTTATAGAAGGATAGAAAAAATTCAAACAAAAAACTCCATTATTTATTACTCATGTCTATTACAATGTAAGCCTTTGTCACTCAACACTATAACAGTTTAATAACTGACACTAAAAAATACTTCGTGATACATTATTTGTTATAGACATAATAATCTTGACCTACTTATTAGGTGTGAGTTTATTATGTGCTAAGTTTTTGTGAATACTATTTTTGTAAATGTTGACTAGTAGCAGTGATGAGTAGAATAATTGGATAATTTGTTCTTTTTTACATAACTAAAATCCATAATGAATTAAAGACAGTTCCTACAAAAATATTGCTTGGACATAGAATATATGTTCTGATTCTATAAGAAGATTAACGTTACAACTACTTTAAATAAATAAAAAGTCACATATATGTAAACACTCTGTATTGGAACATTCCTCACATCACAATAGATGGATTAATTCGGGACACGTGTTGGGGGAATACCTGAATTTAATCAATATATTGTGAGGTGAAAAGTGTTCCCATACAGTGTGTTCATCATTCATCAATTACATATAATGGAATTGTATTTCGCAATTGCGTCAAGTATTTCCTCCAATTTTAATCGTTCTTGGAACATTTAGTTTACATCACAATTTCTTGTATTTTTGCTTTATAACTTGTAACAATTTTTTCCAGCAGTTAGGCTTACGTTTAATATTTGTGTTTATAATGATTATTACAGGAAAACAAAGAAAATTTGAAAAATAAGTTAAACCAGCATGATACCAGCAAATTACTATATTTTGTCCTGAAGCTTTTCCAAATACATTCTGATTTAGCCTTAATTTATACCTATATGATTCTAAATAATACGTTTGTCTTCATATTTCCACTTCATACAGCAGTTTTATAACGGAAAACCTCTTGAAAAACTCGCTTGCGTTAGTATTTTAATTTTCGTTAATATACACAAAAATATATCACAAATAATAATGGATAATCCCCTCTTTGCACCTCTACAATCGTCTGTTCTAATAATACGTGCTCAGTTATGACGGTAAATGGGCCGTCATGTTGGTAGTAACGTTTGGCTCGAAGCGTGCAACGCGGGTTGCCAATATCCGCAGTCGCCACTGCGATTGTGACGTAAACTTCCGCGTACGTCACCCGGGTCAATAAACTGCCTTGAAAGGTCGGAACGTCGCACGCGAATAGTTCGACTACTCTCCGCGTAGTGGCGTCTCCTCTTTCGACTGTTTATCGCACGCACCGCGTCCTCGGCGTGATTCATTCTTGGACGATAGATGGGGACACCACGCGTAAGCATCGATCGTCGTCGGCGGTTTCCGAACCGTAACGCGGTTGTCTGTGAATGAATTTTTCATGCGGTTATTAACTTATTTAAATCGCGCTCTAGCCGTTCGTTCCACGCTATACGTCATCGGCGGTCGGTAAACGAACGTTACTACTGCTGCAGTTTTATAAATAGAGTTTTAACTGTTTTTTAACTCGGTGAGCGAACGTTAGTTCGTATGCGGTCTTTTACCGATTTCTATGCACATCATAACTGTGTAATCATTATAACACAGTTCATGACGTTTAATGAACTCCAACTTTTGTTGCGTTCTTGTTATTTTTATATAGTAACTGTTCGCTTTTTATGTTTTATGCCAACTCCTTTTTCATTAATGATTTTCTTCGAATATTTCATGAAAACTTTTTTGTAATTTCCGAAAATTGATTTATTTTATAAGTATCGTATGGTATAAATCACCCTTTGTGAGTCAGTTTAAGAAAATATATAATCTACAATAGATTATTTCTGAATTTAATAAAATATGGTATTCAATATCTGTGGGTTTTAAATTTTATTTAGAATTCTATTTATAATATTTATCAATAAAATAACGCTAGTAATAAGAAGCTGTTGACTACCTACAAATCATTTCGGTCAATATAAAACTGTAACAAAATTGGACTATGTATGTATTTAAAACAACTGTGGATTAAATATTTCTGAAAGCATTAGTATTAGTAATATTATTCCCTATTGTAAAACCTTAAGAAGCTATTTTATTTATACTATTTATAGAATGTAAAAGAAAAGTATCAAAAGTTATAGCATGCTTCCACGTTTTTACAATAAGATAACTAGTAGAGAAGAAAAGGGAAAGTAGAAGTGTTGTGCTTTTATAGAATTTAAAAAGGCGTTGGAAAAATAAAAAAACGGGAAAGCTTATATAAAAGAGAAGTAGATGAAAAGTTAGTGAGCAACACCAAAAGTCGATGCTAACGTCTGGATGTGAAACTGGGGTTCTAAATGACAGACGGAACAAGATGGAAGCAGCGGAGATAGAATTCCTAGGTCAAATTAAATGAAGAAATAAGAAGAGACGAAATCAGAAACCAACAAATTAGAGAAGAATTAATAACAGAAGAAATGACGGCTGGGTTGGTGGAATAGTCTTAAAAAAAAATGGAAAATTCAATAAAGATAGCACAATTAGTCAATGAATATTGAGAGTGTCATTTTGATTTTTTTGAAATTATGAATTGGGGTATAAAAATCTAAGTAGCTTTTTAAAGGTGTCAGTGTAGGTTACCATAGCGGCTATAATATGGTAGAAAAAAACAACGGAATCCAAAGCATCATTTTTAGCAGAAACACATGATTTTGAAGAGAACGCTTTCATCAACTTTTGTAATTTAATTCAGTTGGCAAATCAGCTGAGAAACCACCAGCATTTTTTATAAATATTTCTAGACGGGCGATAGAGCATTCATTTTAAGAGAAAATCGTTTCGCAACGGGCTTATTTAAAAGATTTATTTAGGCAAATATAAGGATATTCGAAAGAAAAGTACTTAGATCCATTTGGGGACGGATGAAAGACAATTTAGCCATTACTGAACAGCGCGATTGTTGAAATATTTAAAGGAGGGGATTTCGTAAGGGTATGTAAGTCCAGCAAAGCGACGGTGCGGACACATTCAAAGCAGGTAAAATAAATAAATCATAAAAATTATAACGAATTGCCGGTGGTTGGAAGACCTAGAACCTTGGTTAGAGTAGATAGACAGTGATTTGAGTGCAATGGCAATCAAGATTTGCAGAAGGACAACAAAGAGCAAGAAAGAGTGGAAAATAATTGAGCGTGCATTCAGTACTCACCGGAATCTATAAGCAGCAAGAATAGAAGAAATATGTGGACAGATCCACCACGGACAAAAGGATCTGCAGAGATTAAAGTAAATTTAAACAGCTTCTCCGAATTTCTCCGAAAATATAGACTTTGCACATATATTTTGATAAAATTTTATAAAACGAAAACTACTAGACAGGTTGAATTAGATAAAACATAAAAATAACAGTTTACTAAATTCAATTATCGCAAAATAAGTCAACTATGAAATGACTTTAGGAATGCTTTAAATTCACTGTGACCAACTAAAGATTTATCACATTTTGATGCGGGAAATTCAACTTGTCTTCATTCCTATTCTCTTAGTTTATATTGCTTTGTGGAATTTCTGTGAACACTATTAACCAAATCCAAGTTGAAGCCAATTCGTCCCGGTTTCGGGTTTTGCATGTTTATCGATGGTCAAACATCAAAAAAATGTGTAACTAACATTACTTAATTCATAACTTTTGTCAGTGTGAACTGATTTCTTTAAACATTAAATTCTTTTACACAGAATCCTGTTGGGGTAACAACCAGCTTTGTTAAGTAATTTTGTTTCACTGCTTACCTCATCAAAGACTTTAATAATTTTTGTACATCCATCTCTGTTATAGTTCGCCAATTTTAAACTAAACACATAAAAGATATGCCAAAATGTATAATAATGTACAATATTTCTATAACAAATTCTGTCAAATGTCATGCCATTAAAAACATATAGGAGACAGTTAATTAATACTAAGCATAAGAAGTAATACAAACCTAATTAAATCGCTACACGCGCATCTATAGTTTGGGACGATAGGACTAATTACAAAAAGGAAACAAGGTATTATAAACCTCAAACTTCACAACTATAATTATAACATCCCATGCAGGCATCTCAAGCGGTTACTGTAAATACAAGCGCTCCTTTGTACACATCTGTCACATAACAGGTGTACATGTGGTAGAAAACAATAAAGCCAAACAAAAAAATCTTGCAACTGAGAGGCAGAAAGGCATTCAGTTCATGTTATGGACCCCTCGTAACGATTGTATAGGCCTTCGTGTCACATAATCCCAATCGTATATTATAGAAATTGATCTCGCAAAGTAGGTTTCTGGTTGATTCATTTCGCTCCACCGATAAAACCTTTCAAGTTTCGGTATTTATAATACAATTCTGTACAGAATATATAATTGTCTACAAATTAGCTAAAATAAAACCAGAAAATTCTTTTCTTTTTTTTTACAATACCATAGAATAGTTTTAAAAAAAGTATTTGCGGATGTAATCCCGCGACAAATGCTAAGTAAACACAGGTATTGGTTATTTGAGTTGAAAGATAAACACTGATTTCCATACGCAATTTCAACGATTAACACCTCCGCATTTCAAGTAACTGTCTTGTTTATTCTTTCTCCATATTGATTTTAATAACTCTGTTAATAGTATGAGTAAATAGACTTGCCATTTTGTGAAGTCTCTACCGGCGAAAACATCTTTAATATATCAATGAATGCATGTATAACCATAGAGAAAAAGTATCTTTATTCTTCCTGTTCTATACACTGAGAAGAAAAAGTTCTTTATCCAAACGTATACGCAATGAGTCAAACAAATCATATATTTAAATGACCGCAAAGATATATTTGGCTGTTTTTAGAACATATTGTTTCATACAAATAAATTATTGTTCAGTTAAAGAAATAATCTGACAGATATACGAGGAATATCCGGTATACATTTGTGAATTACAGACAAACTACTTTATTTATAGAAATCAAACATAGACTAAGTAGAAGCGTGAACTGTTAGCTACTTTTCAGCATAATTGCCGCCAATATCAAGACACTTATCCCAGCGAGGCACAAGCTTCTGCAAAAACACTTCGTAAAAAGCGCAATCCAAATTTGGAAAATACTGCCGTACTTCCTCTTGAATTTCGCCGTCGCTTCAAACCTTTTACCCGACAAATGCGCTCTCAACGGCCCAAACAAATGAGACTCAGAAGGAGCCAGGTCTGGACTATGGGGCGGATCGACAGTCACTTCCCATTTGTGTTTTTGAAGCCAGGCCTTCGTCTGATTTGAGGTGTGCGGTCCTGCATTGTCATGTAACAACCTGATTCCTTTCGTCAACCTGCCTCTGCTTTTCTGCCGAATGGCTTGGTGTAGTTTTTCGAGAAGTTGACAATAAATATCGCTCTTGATTGTCGCCCTCTGTGGCAAAAACTCTATGGGCAAAGTGCCTTGCATATCTCAGAACATAGTTGCCATTGTCTTTTTTGCAGACTGCTGAACTTTGAATACTAGTACTAAATACGCATTCTACTTACACACTACTTACATATGTCAATATTCCTAGTATTGTATAGAATAAATCATAATCTGATTTTAAATGTTGTAATACTATTTTTGATCATATCTCGTGACGTACTTTCTGAATTAGTTAAGTGAGAACGTCACAAACGTAATAACAGGACAATTAATTTTTTGGCACAATTAGTAAATACATTGAAGAGATATCGCTGCAATTCACATAATGAGGCATTTACAAGCTGTGTAAGAAAAGGTGGTAGTTTCGCTTGCGTCATGCTTAATATCGCTTGATCAACTTCAATTTTATAATTAAACCTAGTAAGTAATATTGTCTGCAAAGCAAGCATAAACCCCAATTTAGCGTTAAAGCAAAGGGTATTACATCTTATATATTTTTGTAACATAAATACACAAACGAAATTTTATGAAAATGCAATTTAATAGTTAATCCATCCATTCCTCCACAATTAAATGAATTCGTATTTACGTATTTGTGCAAATGAATTTGACTTTATTCTGATTTGCTGTTTCTAGTGCCTTGTGTTACTTTCAAAGGAAAGAAGCCACTTTGTGGCTTAACAACCCGCATTGCTTGACCAGTGGCCTTTCTCCTCTTCGTGCATACGTCAGAACTAGGTTTATTTCCCAACTAAATTTTGTCCTGGGTTGCTGACCAACTTTGAAATAAGTGATTTGACGGTGGACTAGGAGTCTACAGCTGTAAAGTATTCCGATCTTGGCAATTCGATTAACACGACTCCTCCATTATTTTCTCCTAACTCTTTTCCGCCTTACCACATCGAAGATTTCAGATTCTTATTTCCTCGTTTCTTATTCGACATGTGTATTTCAGTTGAGCCATGGTCGTTACCTTGACTCAAAACTTAATTCAGAAAACATGCATATTTTGAGAAACTGCAAATAGATAAATTTGAAAAATATTGGATACTTGGCAGAAGTCACCTATGTGTCTAGAAAACAAAATTTTAATCTATGAAACCTCGACCTTAGATAAGGTGTAGGAGGTCCTCTCGCCAGACTTGTCTCATCAGGCAAAATGTGAGGCTATCTAAAAAAAAATTTGATGGATTTATAGAGTTAGTTACAATTCGTGTACAACTAGAGATAATTCCGATCACAGACTTATACTAATGTATTCAGATTGTTTAAGTTGTATCACTAATTGTACCGAGCAAATTTGAAGGAACACGTATAAGCACACCTAATAAACGCTATAAAGAGCCTATACGAGAAGACAGCGATCAAAATTTTAACCAATGACGAGGCTTCACAG
>JARFOC010000472.1:1882695-1900898 GCA_031763485.1 Osmoderma eremita
TGTCTGCAGAAGTTATCCACCCAAGACAGAATCAATTTCCGATCGGGCACTGTATTTCGAGGAGGGATTTGGTAGCGGTACGCATCGTACGTTGACCAGAGTCTTTTTTTGAGAAAAGTAAGTTTTAGCGGCAAAAGCGCGTTGCTCCATAGACCACACCATTTTGGCAACTGACAGGTGACAGATTGAAACTTCCCGAACTACTGCATCACTAAAGCGTATTCCCACCCTTCTACGATCTCAACTTACATCGAAATGGCCCAGTGAAAGCAGGGATGTTTCCCTGCCCCACCATGTATAATAGTAGTTAAATCTTTCTCGGACTTTTTTTCCAGAAAGCCGCGTTTCTAATTATTATATTTAACTCCTTGTATGGGCATTATATCTAGGATTTCTTATTGCATCTGAATTGGTTCAACTTTTTCTCTGCTGTTAAACTTATTAAGATTCTATCAGTTCTATATCTATCTATCTTACTTTCAGTCTACATTCAAGGTTGGGCTGAATCTAAAACAAATATCAAAAAACCCCTAAATATGGCATACAAGCTTGTTATTTGCGTGATCCGGATAAACTCTGCACCATATAGATCTATAGCGGCATTAACATCGTAATAGTTCAAGTGTAAAACAACGATTTAATAAATCATTACTGTCAGAAACGTTATCATTAATTCCGAACGCCATTATTATAACGTAACACTACTTACTAACAGTAAGATGGTAGCTGAAATCGGAACATTTGCGAAAGAGCGGACCAGCTGTTAGTCTCCATGCAACGGCAATGGTCCTGCGGCCCGCTTAATTGTCCAACAAGCCCAGCTACTTTGGCCTGCGCGAATGTAATAGCAATTCGTATATGAGCGTTACAGTTGTTCGCTATCAATTAAAAAGTAACAGTATTTTTTGCATCAACTTCGCGAACGGAACGGAACAGAACCGTTCCCTCAAATTGAAAAATCTCTTTTCTCTCATAGGTCATTAAACCTGACGGGAATTTAGAGCCAGAGAATTAATTAGCGATTACCACTAAATAAAGCGGTACAGTTATTCGATTATACATACATTTCGGGAATTAATTTCACTAATTTATTGTACGTATGGGAATTGTTTCTTCTCTTCTACACCACAAATCTCTATTTTGCCTATCAGAAAGATTTGTTGGGTTAGCTAAGCGGTCGAGGAGTACGAATCTTTCGTCCTACTCATAAATGTAGAGGAGGAAATTACTTTTCTAGGATCATATTATAGAAGCCCTATAATTTTCAAGAAGGACTGATAGAAAAAAGAAAAAATATATATCTAATACCAGTTTGGTAATCCAACGTAACCAATTTATAAATGGGGAAAAGTGTTCAACGACATATTTCTTATGTGTATATGTAAATACCATACTCTGAACAGATACTTAGAATTCAGTCTATTTATTGCTTCATGTTAGTGCGTTTGGTGTAAGCTTTCTTAGACATTTTGTAATATACTCCATAGTCTAATCCCTTTTAAAAAGTATGCTTCTTGCTTGCTTTTAATTTCTAAACACGCACATGAATGGAACCCGCTGTTATCCCGGAACCGGTGAGGTGCAACTTTTGTCACGTCGAATGTAAGATGGAGTCCCTCAGACTCCCGAGAATGTTTTCTTTTTGAATACGAATTAGTATCTGTTTAATTTCAATATTATGGCATAATCTGGAGTCCATTTAAACTATTTATGTTTAGTTAGTTATAAATTTTAATATAAACATCAAAACTTGATGGAAGTTCTAGAAGCGTGAAAATAATTTTGGTAATATTTGGCAATATTTTGAAATATAAAGAAACATTTTATTCTGCAAAAAATATGGGTTTTTTATATTAAGAGGAACAAAATAAATAATCGAACGCAATAACACATGATTTCATTGTTAAAATAAAACACATTCCTTCAAAAATACGTAAATGGAAAAACAAAATTCAATTTCACTCGTAATGTTGAACGCATTTTAGGCATAGTTTAACCACCGTGGCAAACAAGACTCATGTATCGAAACTAAAGGTACATCGGCGTGCGTTTTTGCTACTTAATACACCAGGTAGTTATAGCGAATAAAATAACTGCCGGAGTCTTATAGACTCACCCTCACCGGTTACGGGTTATGATAATTGTTTACTATCAAGTCGACGCAACTTTTTCACGAGTAGCTGTCAAGGCTGTGTGTAAATTATTTTTGGGGTTTCTGTGCAACTGTAATGAATTATTTAAAGATAATAGGGGGATAAAGTTTCTGGCAAAAGAAGGCAATCAGTCAAAAATTATCATGAACGTATCGCTGCTGTAAATAGTGAAAATTCTCCATTGTGTTTTCAAATAAACTTCTGGCCTAAGCAGTTCAAAGGGGGTAGGTAGAGAATCCATTTGAGATGACTCGAAAGGTGGACGACCTGTGGAGGCACGAAACAAGGTAGTTGAATAAATGATTACTGGATTGACGACTGAAGGTTTCGGTTATCTCAAATGAAATGGCAATATGCGCAGCATTTGTTTTGACAATTTTTCATGATCGTTTTGGGGGGTGAATAATCGACACAACGGATGCCAGGAATCCTAACTGCTGCAAGAAATTTACGAAGAAAGCATTCCGTCTTTAGCTCATGACCATTACATTTTTTTCCAAAATCGTAAAAGGAGATGAAACGTAGATGTTCTGCTGGGATCCTCCAACAAAACAGTATTCAATGCAATGGATGCACAAAGAATTCTCCACCAAAAAAAAACTAAGACGGTAGCATCTGCAGGGGAAAGCTGATGGCGATAATACGGGCATCCTCTGGATTGACTACATATATGCAGAAGAGCTCGACCAATACAGCAGATATTAAAAAATTGCTATATGCAAAAAGAGGCCCATTTTACTAAAAACCATTTGCTGTACGACAATCGCCTAGTTCATAAGGTTCAGAAATTTCAGGAAAAATCAACCATGATTTTGCTGAGTTACGACACTCCCTTTAGAGTCTTGACCTACCCCGGACTTTTTACTATTTCCTAAGCTAAAGAAACGCTTTCGAGGACGTCTATTTTCTTCAGATGAAGAACTAAACTAAAAGACGTTGTTCTCAATTTTTTTGAAGAGACACCGATTTTTTTAGTATATCGCGTTACTGGAGAAGCGTTGGAGTAGGTGTGTAACTGTTGAAGCGTCGTATGTCAGAAAACAAAATTTAGTTTTTTCTCTAAATCCCTTTCTGGTAAGATAGATTTTATTTTAATCTACTCTCGTAGGTGCATCAAGCGAGGATTTCACCAAACCGTTCAGTACTTTCCTTGCTTTATCGGTTAAAGTTTTCATTTAATCATATCAAATAACTTTAGTATTTTAATTCATGATGGTAATAAAATTCCAAAGCACAGGATCCTAAATAGTTTGGATGGAACAGTGAAATTTTTTGTGGGTGTTCCTGTTGCAGTTTTATTTGAATATCTCCTGGCCTCAAAAATGATCTAAAAACGTTATTTGTAATCCAATCGAAAAGCAGTGTAGGATTCTAGAATACTGAAACTTTGCTTATCTCACAACCCCCATTCATTTTAAAACAGATCGCAATCCCACAAAACCAATAATTTATTTCATATCTAAAGAAAAAATTATTTATTGAAGCACTGGGATAACATAAAGAATGCGTTGTGCCACATATTCGACGGATTAATCTATTTAGTTTCTGGCAAGATTTAGATCGCGTCAAGGAAGACATTACAAGAGCATCAATCTTCCCAACAAAAATGTATACGGTGTTAAATAGTAATTAGGCAACGCAGCCTTTGCGATTATTTTTAGTTTCCATTATTTTAAACCAGTTAGCATTAATTGTGTGAGAATTTCACACTCCTGCGCCATAATTCAAGTATAATATTTATATGATAACGGTAAGAAGTGGAGGAACGGTTATTTTTTTTTTCTGGCAACGCTAACGTTAAAAATTGTTACACTTTAGCCGAATTAAAATAAGTAACTGTTGTAGTGTTTCGAAAATGACGGTACAATTAAAGGAACATCGTTACTCTTGTATTGTGTTGAGCATGAGTTCCGGTATTTCGTATAGAAACTAGAAACATTCTAGTAGCTTCAAAGCGGTTTAGGATAGTAAAATTGAATTTTATGATGGTACTAAAAGCTTTTTAACTGCATATATTAATAGATACATATGATACCGTAACTAGCGCGTTACGTTAAAACACGATTTATTGTTACATATGCACGTTAAGTTTATCTTTTTTAATATTTTTTAATCATATTATGTTAAATATCATCACATCTGATTTCAAAATTTTTATTGCATTTCTAACATGCTTTTTAACCACGTAAGTTGCTACCAAAATCTTTTGAATGCAATTTTATCTAACGCTACCGACCTAGTAAAGATCAATTCATCAATTCACCGACCTTCCTAACCATAATATTTTCTGGATTCTACTGGAGGCACAATATAATATAACTTTTAACAATTATTGCGGTGCCTTTCACCTCTCCTTTTATTAGAATTTCTCTTAAGATCAGGGTTATAAATAGTTTGGGCGAAATTTTATTACTATCTCTCCCCATCCTGCGCGGTAGCCCGACTCCGACAAATTTATTTTTATTGGGGCACTAAAATAATTGCCCATGCGAATCTTGTGAGTATTCTCCTATGAATATTAGTCCGTGACGATAATTCAGGTCTGGATATTTTCCACTCGTTCCTCGTAAATCCGCAGGAGGAAGGTTATATCTTCCTACCATAGAAGTAAATGTAGATACAATATAATAGTAACAATATCAGGATATAGGCACGTTTTTGCCAGGTAAATTCGAATTACTAATTGATTTTCATATTACGTTATACTGCATTCACTTTCCGGGATTTTATAGATATCGGGGGGTTACCTATTTATACTGAGACACATTACCAATATAAAAACCACTAGTTTTATATAAGGTGATGTTTATTCTGTTTTTTTTTCTTTCCCCAGATGCTTGTTGGAAATTAAGTGCTCTATAAGATGTCTTTTAAAACAAATATCATGCTCAATTGAAACAACTTAACTCGCCCTTGTTATATCATCAGCTCCCGTTACTATAGCACCCACAGTGGCGCCATCTTACTTAAACCATCATGTTAAAAGTTTTTGCCTGAAACTTTTTATTGGTTCTCAAAAAAAAAGTGATACTAACGCAGTATTATATAAAGTCAGGTTCACCTCAATAAGTATTTGCGCTATGCGTTGTATTTGACGAAAATTTGTACGTGTCAGTACTGATGTGCAATATTGATATATTTAAGTATTTAATAGTATCCGATACGTTCGCCTTAGATATCAGTTACTTTGTATCGGATACTTAAAGTACCAGAATCATTGTGGGTATCTGGTATATTGCACCAGATACATTATAAGGATGCATATATTGTATTAGATGTATTGTATCCAAACATTTTCACTCTTGAAGTAACAGATTGTTTTCCACACAGGATAGGTAAATGATTTGTGCAAAGACATTAAGCTTATTATTGCTTGGTCTTTCGTGATTATTCAATTTTTAAAATAATGATATTCAGACGTTAGATAAGCCTTAATAGAACTGATGAATTAACTAATTTCTGAAGTATATAAATGAGTCATATGTCACAACAAATAGCACTGAATATTTGATACTAATGTAATGGTTTCCCTCCCTGCACTTGGCGAACATCGAATATCTGAGGTATCTGATACTTTTGTCGGTAAGTATCAGGTACTTCAAATATGCGTCGTCATCAGACGCAAAATTATCTGACAGGTACTTTCTCCACATCACTAAGTGTGAGCCGTAATTGGTATGGACTTCGCGACGAACAAAACAATTTTTTGTCAAATTCAACGCACAAAGCACAACATAAATTTTTATTGGTGTGGACCTAAGTTAAGAAATACTACGCAGTAGTGTTAATATCAAATCTATTTTACGCGGTATATTTGTTACATCATACTCTTAGGTTTTAAACTAGAGTAATTCTATAATTATAATAATCAGAAAATTAAATTACCTTATTAAATTATGTATCTATTTATTCGCATTATCGGCAACTATTATAATATACCTTAAATATGAGATTGAAACAAGCGCTGTAATATTAAGATTATATTATGCGCGATTTTAACGCTTTCATTCCATTATGTTCGTAAGCTTCTTATTGGGCCAATTCAATTTATTCCAAGATTTAATACAAGAAATCTGTTATCTATTGAATCACTCCTTTTGGAAGAATAGAAATTTAGAATATCCTTGAATCTGCATATTTTCTATTTCTTTAACCTTTCATGACATATTTTAGTAATATGCCATACAATGCCATAATCTACCTAATCTCGCTTGTTCTCCAGTAAAAATATTAAACCAAAGAAATATGCTTTTATAATTGTATTTTTATGCAAGAAGCGGAAAACCGATAAAGATTATGCACGGGTTGTTTTAGATTTTGAGGGGGAGTTTGCAAATGTTGCAGCTCCAACGGGACAGTCTCTTTGGAACAAATGGAGTCGGAAGTGTTTGCAATGCAACCGTGATATCGACTGAAAATGATCTGCAAAGTGTTGTAGAAAATGCTATGCTTTGCATGAAGTCGATTACAACTGCAGTCTTCGAAATAGTGTCAATTCTAATGCAGCGTGATTCGCAATGTTATTTGAGAATCTTGTGGATGGAAAAGCAACATTTGTACACCGATTAATAGACACGTCTCAATTTCTTGATCTCATAAACCTCTTCATGAGATAGTGAGCCAAGAATTGAAGGTTCCTGGGTTGAAGCTCACTAATGCGCCTAGAGAACAAAAATTCAATATATAATCCTCATCTGGACTTGTAGCGTAGAACCGTGGCTTGCGCCAGTAAATCCAACATCACTATTATACAAGCTATACTATCATACGAGTTCAGTTGAAGAAGCTTGGTACCAGGACGGTAAATGCTCAATGGTATCTCACCAAATAAATGCTACAACATTACCTCCAAATCCCAATAGTCCAACGAGTGATCAAGGAGAGAAGCCAGACACAACACCAAAGACAAGAAACCCATATAAATGCTGTTTAAAGCATTAGTTCAGGAGATTGAATGCAGAAGACTTGAGAGGAAGTACCCAATGGACATTAAATAACGTGTAGGAGGCCTTCTCGCCGAAGAAGTCTCATCAGGTTAAATCTAAGGCCACATGTTAAGTCTCCCAGTCATCGAAATGGCTTACGGAATTGTAAATTCTGATTGCCGTTGAATAAAGTTTTTCAATGGACTCGCAAAGTGAACACGTGGACTTATCGTCTTAGAAGCAAAATCGTCGATTTTTTCCAGCGATTGCGAGCCTTAAAACAAAATCTCTTCACATCAAGTGCTCGATCCCCACAAAAAGACCATTGTAATCGCTCTATTGTACAACGTCGAATGCCAACATCTCCTCTTTCCGTTTGTTCTCCGAAAGGAACGTCCTCCCTATTAAGAAGATACACGTCTTACGTAACTTCAGATAAAACAGAAGGAAATAAAACGCAAAAAAGCATCGACAACGTACAACAGCGTCGACCATCTGCCTAATTCGAAACATCGTCGCCGGGACGAGAAAAAGAGCCATCGTCAAATTTCATCGCAAACGGTGAATAGCGAACGATAGAGCGCGAAGAGCAAAAAAAAATCGGTCCGTACCGCGCGCTATTATGCCTTACGAGCGTGTATTTGTGTACGTGTGAGAGTGTGTTGTGTGTAAAATATAAAAAGTACAGTTACTTAGCAGCGCCACTAGCGTTAGCGGTTCAAAACTCGCTGCCTACTTTCTACGGAACGATGGTGGTTGGGTTTAGTTCAAGCGAAGAGCTGACAGCGGGAACATTTAACGAAGCAAAGCTCAACACGAATTCCATAGACCATCTTGCTGCTATTATGGACACGGCACACTTGAATTTCGCGTTAACGTGACAAGCGCGTCCGTCGAACTTTTTTCGTATAGCGTAAACGGTGCGCTGTAAGCGAGTTGCTCGGTGTGAGAGCGCTTTTCAAAATCGAACGTATTCGCGGCAACTGTCGCCCGCGCGCTATAATAAAACTGAGTGAAGTTATTCAATATAGGATGATTGATAATTCAAATTGAATCGTGTAGAATATAAAAAATAAACAATGGATTTGCACAGAAGCTTCACATTGAAGTGTGTCGTCTTTGACTATGATCAAGCTTTTTGAGTGCAAGTTTTCCCGTACGATAACAGGGAGAGAATTTGACGTGCTGTGCAATCGGAATTGGATACGTACAACGCTACACGTTGAAGGTGTGAATTATTAATTTATGTAGTAGTAAAACGTACACACAAATACAAAACAAGGCGAACGAATTGTGACTATCTTATTGGAGAAAGCTCTTTGCACACGTTTCAGTGTGTGTTACGCAAAGTATGATATATAACACCACCGGTTGTTGTTATTTGTATTCGTTTTTGTAATTTCTTTTTCGTTACTTATCTTTTGTTTCATATCAAATATTCTGTTTCGAAGACACGTTATTTGTACACATCGGTATTGAGATAAGAAAATCAATACGTTGAAACACCTACATGTTTATCAATAAGCAACAGTTAAAGATTACTAACGGAAGACGATAAAGCAATTAAATTTACCTGATACTACCCTTTCTCACTTTATCCTATAATGTATATGCGCTTAATTATATAAAAATACCACTATTTTGTTAGGTTATAAATTTAAACAATATAATTATGAATTGAATTTAATTTGGTAGTATCGTTTACAAAAATTACTTGAAGATTTTATCTATGATACGTAACATCTATTGCTAAATACCCTAAGCATATTACAATATACATATTAATTTAAACACCATATTTAGGCGTTCATTTAAGATCTGTCTGTTCGCAAAGCATGTTGGACTAGAGACGCATGTAATAGCATTCTCAAGGTTCAATCTCTTCAATTAATCTAATAAATACGTAACATAATAATGCTCCATTAAACGTAATACATATACAATCTTAAATTATTTATTTACCTACCGCATGAAGAAGAAATTTTATCTGCTACATGTATGACAGATAATAGTTATTGGACACGGATTTTTTTTTACTACGAACACCGTTCGTATGTGTTATCATTTCAATTTTGACAGTTTTATTAAGGCATTACATCAAAGCTCAAGAATTTACTTAAGTTAAAGTCTAATAATCAATGATCAATTGGCTCTATTTCTTGAATAACAAATATTTATTTCCTATTTTGCTATCATAAAACCTTGTGTAATCAAAACAGTTTTAAATGTAAAGAAAGCCTTTGAAAAACTGATCTAAATTCTAGAAATTGTGTTGAGTAGCGTGCCCCAATATCTTTGCATTCAAGGCCGTTTTAAGCCATGTGGGCGCCCTGTGCATTGGGATGCATGGAGCCCTTTCGAGAGAAATTTAAAATCGATATTAACAGGAACGAACAACATTAGCCCCGGTATAATTTATTTTTGAAAATTTACGAACAAATCTAAACATACTTAAAAAGTCTATACCGATACAAGGGGCACTTTCCCAGACTTTTGAGTGGCAAAATCGGGAATAACATCTTCCAAGTCTATTTCTTCAAGCACCTGGCATTCAATGGACATCAGCGACAAACTGTTCAATTTTTTCTGAAGAATTGTAATTCTCAATTCATTTCTGATCCTTTTCAGTTTTGCGAAGGACCGTTCTCCACTGCAGTGACCATCCGTAGTGACAATCTATAAAAAGATTCTAATTCCTTTTTTAAGCGTCTTCAATATTATTTTCTTTTAAAAGATGATATTCTGAAATACTCATAGCATCTTCACTCTCTTTATTTCGGGCATAAAATATTCTGTTAAGTGCATTTCATCTCTAATTTTTTTGCGCTAATGTTACTGTCACTGATTTTTAGCAAATTCCTCACAGCCAGAAACAATTTAACCTTAATTAATGATCTAGTTGACCAAGCAAAGAATTTATGACGTAATAACAGTAAACAATTTAGTTGGGTGAAGCCAATAATTTGGAATACTTTGGTATGTTAAGTAAACAAAATAATTTTTCACAAATTAGCTAAGACTAAACCATAAACCTTATAATAGTAACCAAATCTTGTATAGTGATTGACGCCTGTAAAGACAAAAAGATGTTGGAAGAATTACAGTGATTGAAAAAATTTATCATCAACGGGGCCCCCCATTAATCGCGGGTACATGCGTAAAGATGGGGTTGTTTGCATTTGTTGTATCGTTTCACATTCATATGAACATTGAAGTCCCTACATTCGAAAAATATTATCAAAAAGCAGGAGCTTCCACCTAAATATTTCTTTCCAAATATTGCTCTAGGCATTAATTTTAAGACCGCAGACATTGCAACTTGAACTACATTACGTCAACGGAAATTCTCAATCTTCTAAAGATCTAAAGAAAGACTTTATCAATTTATTTTGTTAGCATATTACAATAATTAAAATATTAATTAGCAAATGTACTAGTTGACCATAATGTGCATTTAACTATAAAGATTATTTATCACCTCCTTATTTTGTATAAGATGTCTAACGAAAAGCATTGCCATAATTCTACCCAGATTTTATGAGGCCCAATTTATGATTTATTGAATCTAATCAGTAAATAGTGTTCTAAGCTTGAAGTTTTGTTGGTAATAAATTTCAATAATTAGTACATGTGTATATTTCTGCTGTGAGAGTAAATTACGGAAAAAGAAACGACATTTATTATACGTTCTGCACATAACGCTATAGAAGAGCTAGGATTTTTAAATAATACTTTTTTTTCAATGAACACAAACCTCACATTGCTTGTATTGATAGGAACAATGTATGTAAGGCTAATTGTTTTCTACTTTGCACACTTTGGTTAGCTATAGACAAGTTTATATGTCTAAAAAATAGTATTATTTTTTATTTAAAATCATTCGGCTATACAGTTGACAGAACACGTTATGTACTTCAAAATTTATTTAAAAAAAATACTTTTTCAGAAATATTTGAAGAAATTAAAAAAGCGCACTTTTGGAGAGGCTATAACTATGCGATTGAGTACCTAATATCATATCTGTTGTTCAGGTACTCTATCAGTGCATAAAGTTTTATCCTAATATGAATTTTCCAGTTCGGTGTTTCCTTGTTAGTGTACTACCGTAAATATTTAAAAACATCTACTTTTGCAAAATACCAAACAGAAACACTTTGCAATGATATTGTTTTGAAAGGCAGCACATCACAACCAACTAAGTATATGTAATTGTATTAATTACCAACAATCTTTTAATTTAGTGAGATAGTTTGTTGCAGCCTAGTTTTTTTAGATTTCAAACGACATAAATTAATTTCAATCCTCATATGCTTATGAAAACATAAATTAAATGATTGTATTGTTGTAGCAACAACCATTCACAATTCATAAAATAATTTTTCTTGGCGTAAAAAGACGTCTGTTATCAAGTAAATTTTTAATCAAACGATTTATGGCTATGTTTAAGAGGCACCTCAGATCAATGCTCGGTATGTCTTCCTACTAGAGCTCTACAGAATGTATTAATTACGAGAATATTTATTATGAAATGTATGTGTATTATGTATGTCGTGACACTATCAAATTTTTGTTAATTTCTGTAGTTTTTGTTTTACTTATTAGTTTCCGCGCAATTTGTAATTAAAACTTAAACATTCTTACTTTTTTATGAACAACCATGGGTTAAGTGGTAGAATAGCTTTTAGCTAAACTTCGCCCTATGGTGTTCTAGTGCCATTATTCCTCTTTAAATAAAGACCATATTATTATTGTTATTATTATTTAAAAACACAATCAATTCCACGTTTTCATACGCTCCAATTTCTTGAAGCTAGTTAAAAAGAAGGCGGATGTCTGTATATTAAACTATTTTTTTTTAATTCGGGAAATAAATAAATTTAGAAAATAATTTTTGTATGTCTTGAAATATAAAGCACTAAGGTATACAGAAATTAAAAATAAATATTGTAATTCAATTTCCAATAAGTCGATTAGATAACTTTTTTTTCAATTGAGGTAGAAATTTTTTTAATTCTAATTCATTCAAGTACATATTACACATGCATGTACGAGGTGTGTAAATTAAGTAATGAGAATGACATCGTAGCGTTTGATATGGCAACACGGGAAGCACGGGACATGGAGGGGCGACAAGTGGACATTGTAATACGCGTTCGGTGCAAGTTTGAACTCGATCAGGTCATTTGGTTGTCCGTTGTATTTTTTTCCGTGAACCCGGTCTTCATAGTGTGTTCTACAAGCGAAAGACATTAATGTTGATTAACTGTCTGACCTTGAGGCACGAACTTATTGTGAACGATTCCCTCGCTATCAAAGAAACAAATCAGCATGCTCTTGATCTTTGATTTGCTCATTCTTGCTTTCTTGGGCTTTGGAGAAGCAGAGGTGTGCCATTCCATGCTCTGGCGTTTTGTTTCCGGGTCATACCCAAACACCCAACTCCCATCACCAGTACTGACACGTTCCAAATAATTTTCATTATCTTCAACCGATTCCAAAAAGTCAAGGCACCTTTCTCTCCTGATGTCCTTTTTTTCCTGCGGAAGGGTTTTTGGAACCATTTTCGAGCAGATCTTTCTCATTCCCAATTCATTGGTGAAAACTTGATGAACGGTGGTGTGAGACAAATTCAACTGTTCCCTGATCATTCCGATTGTCAACCGACAATCTGAACACACAAGATCGCGGATTTTGTCGACATTGCCATCGGTTCTTGCAGTTGAAGGCCTTCCGCTCATCTCCCATCGACTCTCTTCCTTCTGAAAATGCCTTAAACCACCGAAAAACCTTCGCTCTTGACAAAACACTGTCTCCGTATGCCTGCTGAAGTTTTTCAAAAGTTTCTGTTGCACTTTGCCCAAGTCTGAAGCAAAACCTGATAGCACACCATTGCTCGAAATTAATGTCTTTCATTTGTAGAACGCACTACGAAAACCACGTTCACGAAAAAAGCGACAACGGACAACCAAATAACTGGATCGAGTTCAAACTTGCACTAAACGCGTATTACAATATCCACTTGTCGCCCTTCCATGTCCCGTGCTTCCCGTCTTGCCATATTAAACGCTACGTTGTCATTCTTATTACTTAATCTACACACCTCGTATATAAGTTTTACAAGTTCATACTGTAGCTATCATGGATATAAATAAAAATCAATGATCCTCTTATCATTGCAATATTGCATTAATTTAAATTTACCACAATTAAAGCAAGTACTTGATCTACTTCGAGGTTACAGGCATTATGTGTTAAGCAGTAGGTTTTAACAGTAAAATTGGGAAGCCCCAATTTTATAAATAACACAAGTTTCACTTTCTTCATCACACGAACCAAACAACATCTGGCGCTGTTTCAAGTCAGCGCTAAATGAAGTAAGACGCTTCCTGCATCAAACATTTTAATTGTGAAAATAGTTATTATGCATATATACTTGGCATATTTACGCGTTTTGCGTTACAAATATCGTTATACCCGTTTTAAAGGTGTTTTATTTAGATGGCAATTAACACGTTCAATTGATACCGTATTTTGTTATTAAAACAATAGAGTAAGTACATACAATAATAATAATATTTTATATAATTATCCGTTCCATGCTGACTCACGCACGTCTGCACATTCTGGCATAAGGATTTTAACTTCAAATTAAGTAACATAATATCCAAAATTGACATATGATTCTTTTACTAAATTATTAAGACAAAGTACGCAAAAAATATGATCCTTTAGATCTGCCAAGGGATTTTACGAAAAGTTGAGTGGGGTATCTCTATATTATAAGTTAGTGGTGTCCAACCTACAGCCAGCCCAATAGCAAAATTTATCCAGCTCTCCAAGCGGTTCCTCAACTTATTAGCATCTAATGATATTCAGTCATATTGATGAAAATCTGCACAGTCTACATGGACGTTCATATGGAGATCTTTAGTCTTTGGTTGTAGTGACTACTGATGGTGATGCATTATGGCAGGAAGAAATAGGAATTTACAAAGAAAAACACCTGATATTGTATTGTAATGGGAAAAGTATCTATTATTTAAGGAAAAATAGAATGAATGTTATGGTGACAACCATAAACTATCCAAGAGCTAATGCATTTAAGCGCTGATTGCTTCAATTTCTTTCAGAAACTTAGTCCAAATATAAACTTTTAATCTCTTACAGTGCTATAAGATGGTTAAGTCCAAGTAAAATTGTTTCGTCTCTTCAATTTGCTCATAGAAATTAATATGTTTACGAATGAGAAAGACCGGCAAAAGTGGTTACTTGGTTTGGCTGTTTTAGTCGGTATATCAAACAATTTGAATACGCTGAATTTAGAATTTCAAGCAATATCTGATTTGGCTACAAATACGTAAGCTTTCCAGAACGTACATGTTATCCCTATACGAAAATTAAATTGAAAACCATCAATTGGAGCATTTTCAAAATCTCTGAGGACTTGATGCAAATTCTATTTATTCAGCAAACTCACAGTAAAATACTGCAACAATTAACAGTACGAATTACTGGAGCTTTATAAAGAATCTTCAAATGAATTGATATAATACTATGAAAATAGCAACTCAATTTCGATCGACATATGCGCAGTATGTGAGAGCATGCCGTTTGTTGTATCAAGATCGATACATTAGTCCAAATAAACATAAGCACAGACGAGCAACTCAATACTGTCTTAAGAATTGGTATTTCGGAACTGCAACCCAATGTTGATAAATCATACCCATCTCATTAATTATTGCCACTTATTAACTATAATTATTGTTAATTATATTAAAAAATTGTTTCATGTACATATGAATTATTGATATTAAAATGGTAATAACATTGATTATAAAAATATTTGAAAATTTTTTTTGTTCAATTGTTTGTAATCCACTTTTTTATGCAACAGGCTCGCTAAAATTAATCAGCAGCAACTTTCGCCCTCAGATAAAAAAAAACGTTGGGCACCGCTATCACATCATCAGAGTTAAGATTACCTTTAGGGGCTTGCTATTGGGCAAAAGTCTACTGCGTCGCGCTTCTTTCGTGTCAATCAATTTGCGAAATGTTATAACATATACTGCTACAAACTGAAATGGTAATTCTGTACTTACCAATAAATTAAATTAACTGTAAATTAACAGATGGTCAATGCAGACATGATTACAAGACGCTCATCGAACTAATGGCAATATTTCTCGCGAACAAGAGAAGCTAAAAATCTGTCTTCTGGTAGCGCACTAAACACGCGAGATGACTTCCTGGATATTATTCCCTGAACATATTTTTTTTTTGTATTTGTTACATTTTGGATTGTTATTTCTTATAGCTTGGCTTAAGTGTCGTGTCACATAAAGGCACTTATAAATTATCTAAACTTTAAACTATGAAAAAAAGATGAAATAATTACTCAACCAGCGATTAAGAAAATTTAATAACATACAGGGTGACGCATTAGTGCTCGATATATCCGTTATCATATAAGATATCAAAAAAAGTTATTTAGGAAAATTGTAGACACTCTTAAACCTAACACTTGAAAATTATCTTCATATATACAGGTTGTTCCATATCAGCAGAGTGAACCAAACATACGTTTTCTTAAATAGAACACCCTATATATTATTTCAGATTTAGATTAAGCTTACGCCTCACACCCCCAATATACAATTTCATTGAATTGTACAGCGTGTTTCAGAAATTATGATCAATTTTATATGCAAATCACTGTGATTTCGAGGTCTTGTATACTGCAAACAACACAGTCTGAAGTTTCTCTTTTACGAGCATAGTTTTTTGATGTTGGCCCACTTTGATAGCAAAGTGACATTTTTTTAAAAAATTTAAAATTGAATACAGGGCGAGTCAAAACTCAAAATACATTAATTTCTCAATTATTTTAAATGGACATTCCTGCATTTTATATCATAAAAAGAAAGAATAGTTTAGTTACTTACATTTTTATTAAGCACTCTCTGTACGTAAACTCATTAGTTTCTAAGATATTTTAAAGTATTTTTAAAAAGTTATTATTTATTTTAATAAAACAAGTTAGTCATGGAAAAATGACAGTTAATGTTTAATACAAGAACAAAATACAAACATTTATAACACTAATGATTAACATTAATTAATTAACCCAACTGTTTACAAAGTAGTTCTATAATAAATGTTGAAAATATCCACCAATACATACAACATTGCAGTCGTTCTTCAAGCGATTATCTTACATTTCTTAACGTTTCTTAATTAATACTCGAGAATGCTTCTCTTATTCTATTTTTCATATCACCTCGTGTAGTTAGCGGTGTTTGCTATACAAAGTTATTTTTCTTACTTATGACCACATGAAGAAGTCAATTTTAGTCAATCTAACTCCGATGATCGAGCTACTCACTCAATTGGTTCCCCTCTCCTTGTCCATCTTTCAAGGAAATGGTTGTGTATTAACCTAGTGTGAAGTAACGAAGCTCCATCGTGCAGATACCAAATCCTTTGACGAACTTTAACAACGGTAAATGGTTTTCTAAAAAGTCTAAATAAACTTGACCATTGAGTGAATGGTCAAGCCCTTCTAAAAGAGGTGGTCCATTTACATAAACTCCTAGCTAGTAATGAAGACTTAAGACTGTCTTACTGTCATTTTTCCACGATTAACTCGTTATATTAAAATAATTTCTGAAAATCTCACTTTTATAAAAAGACTAAAATATTTTAGAAATTAATGACTTTAGATATAGAGAGTGCTTAATAAACATGAAAGTAGATAAATTATTCTTTCTTTTTATGATATAAAATACAGGATGGTCGGTCCATTTAAAATAAGCAAGCACCTATGGTCGTTTTCTGATAGCTTCATTTTTACCACAATTGAAAACGTTTAGACAAATCGCTAGTTTACAAATAAGAGACCCTAATTGTATACACCTAACAAATCTCAGATTCTGCGGTTCTTACTAGTTTGAATGTTAAATTAAAGGGTATTTACATACATTATCTTTAATTCCCATTCAGACTTTCACTACAAAAACACCAGCACCACAATTTACAATCGACAACTTTCAATACGCCCCTTTCCATACCGCATTCAAACATCAACGGAGGGAGCATTTTTTTTTCTAGCTCCGATACGCGCCACAATTTCAATTAACTCTCCTCGACTAAAATGCGCCGTGCAGTACATTTCATCGCACACACGCCGTTGCTGCTGATAGTAGTAAGCGTTGTTTTTCTCTCCTTGTCTCTCTCCTTTTTCGCTCGCTCTTTCCCTTTAGCGTAGAAAAATCTCGTTGATTCAAACTCCGGCGTTATTCTAGAAGTAGATGCATATATACGCGAGCTCTCCGGGTGCAGAATCAATACCATGCACTTTAAAGACGATATGACCGAGCGAGATTGTGGAGCATCGCTCTAACACCATCGACCTTCTACTTCCTACTATTCCGTAGAGGATCTCTCTCGCTAAATTCCGCTTTGGTTTTATTGCACGTTGGCAATAAATAATAAAATTTTAACGACATGTAAGGGGGGATTATAATGGGTTTTCATTGGAGGTAGTTCAGCATTAATGAGAATAAACCACGACAAAATTCAATTTTACACTCCTAGTTTTCCTTTCCTAAACTAAATTATTAAATTTCCCTTTTTATAATCGTTTTTTGACAATGGCATTAATGTAGAGATTATCGTCTATTTACTATCATCCAAGTTGATCAAACGTTGAGTCGTAGATTTTCATCCCGATGTTGACGCTGCAATTTTTTTAGCTTTTGAAAGCGCTATATATCCGTAAATTGTTTACTGATTGTTAAAATTTTGATCGACTTGGACGATCCCTGTTTGGATAGCGCTGCGAATAAAGTTTTGCAGTTCGATAAATGGTATCACCGCATTCAAAATAAACGCTGTTCGTTCATTTTAGAAAGGAAGCAAAAAAGGAAGCAGAACACGTCAGAAATACTTTGAAAATTAAAAATAAAAATACAACAGGTAGGTACTACCTAATATCATGTTAATGATTACTATTTTTTTTTAATAACTTCTCAAGAAACTTAAATTATTTAACCTTTAGTTACCGACCCTTTTTTTCGGTACATAATTACCGACGTTAGGTCACGGTGACACCACTTTTAGCGAC
>JARFOC010000472.1:1916860-1953639 GCA_031763485.1 Osmoderma eremita
ATGCCAAGGAAATGTGTAAACCACCCGAACTCTTTTTGCTACATTTGCGGCGAATTGACATTTAAATATCAAAAACGCTCTTTCACATCTCTCCTTGGAAAGTGCTATGACCAGTATTTCAATCGTAAAGTAGGTGATGAAGACAAAAGCTGGGCTCCCCATATTTGCTGTCTTACGTGTGTCAGACTTCTTAACTTCTTACAGCGTGGGCAAAAGATAAACGACATGTGCCTTTTGCTATTCCTATGATTTGGAGGGAACCATCAGATCATATTACCGGTTGCTATTTTTGTCTAGCAAATATAAGTGGTATGACTTCTAAATTCAAACATACTGTACAATATCCTAATATTCCATCTGCATTGAGACCAGTACCTCACAATCCGGAATTACCTGTGCCTAAACGCCCACAAAACATGACACTAGCGACAATGAAAGTGCTGATGACGAAGTAAACGAAGAAAGTTTTGCAGGCGATAATATGGATTTGGATCCAACATTTCAACCTGATTCCTCTTGTTGTGTGCCGCATTTTCAAAGTCGAGAAGACCTCAACGACATCGTCCACGATTTAAAGTTGTCTAAGAAGCAAGTCGAACTTCTAGGTCCCAGATTAAAAGACTGGAATCTTCTTCAGAGTGGAACAAAAGCTGGTCTTTTTCGTAATCGCCATGCAGAATTTGAGAATTTCTTCTCTATGGAAGAAGGATTTGTATTTTGTAATGACGTTCGTTCTGTCATGAAGACGCTTGGTCACGAACATAATATAGATGAGTGGCATCTGTTCATTGACTCTTCCAAATTAAGCTTGAAAGCGGTACTACTCCACAATGGAAATAAGTTCCCCTGTGTTCCTTTGGCTCATGCAAGCGATTTAAAAGAATCTTATGAAACATGAAACTTCTATTGGAAAAAAATAAGTATAACGACTTTAAGTGTAATATTTGTGGCGATTTGGAAGTTGTTTCACCTTTCCTCGGCATGCAACTCGGTTACACAAAGTATTGTTGCTTCTTCTGTGAATAGGACAATCGGGATAGGAAAAATCATTATAAAAAGAAAGAGTGGACACTAGGAAATAAGAATGTCATTGGTATCCTACTTGTTAATCCTCAAAAAAATTATTTTCCCGCTTTCCACGTTAAGCTTGGGTTGATGAAAAACTTTGTCAGAGGTATGGATAAAACTAACAGTGGGTTTGCATATGTGAGGAGTAAGTTCCCTAAGATCAGTGATGCTAAGGTAAAGGTAGGTATTTTTGTGGGACCTCAGATCAGACATGTTTAAAAACGATCACCTAATTGGAAATGTGGACAAAATATCTGCTATAATACTAAACTGCAACTAAAATTACGAAAACCTATGAACCTGCAATACATCCCACTCGCTAGCCAAGCAGCTACTACGTCTAGCAGAGGGACTATAGATCAATCTCTAGTACCGTGTACATGCATATTATTTTTTAATTAAGTTATTTTCGAACCTCTTTAGCATAACTAAAACATACTACATATTCTAATATACATATACAAGACAAATGCAGATTTTTTCCCAAACAATCTTGTCAGTAATAGTATTAACACAATTTGAACAATTTGCGCGGCATAATTTAACGATTTGTCAAATCGATTTCCAAGCATCAGCAAATACTTCCTAACGAGATGAATCAACAGAGATTCTAATTATGAACTGTGCGGCTTTTTAAACCGCAATAACAAAAAAGAATCTACGTCACACCAAGAATGGTTCAATTAAAGGTGATAATAAACATTCATACGCATATTCTTGCTGAAACATTAACGACACTCAATATTATTAAACAAAAATTTTAGAATTCTTATTTTATACCCTTACTTTTTCGGTAAGTTTTGACACAGACTATACTTTCATAGTACCATAAATTAGCACTACACCTCAGTCGTTTTGGTAACTCATCTGAAACGAAGCACGCGTTCATAATTTTGCAAGCGTAAAACATTTAAAATATCCAGGAGTAATTGATTTTTTTACGGGTTCTTTCGCTAAATGCGACGCCGTTCGTCATATGATCCTTAGTGCTTTTATTTGGCCGTAGTTATAAAACGGAAATATCAAAGCGCGGCTTCTTTTTTAATCATCTGCTTTCCATTTGTGTAGGCGAGGTCCCAGCAGCAAAACTCGAGTGAGTATACAAAGACCGAGTAATTTGCCCGCGTTTCTTCATGATATTTCGAACTTTGTGAACAATGAAATATCCTTGAATTGCTCCTTTTATCTAATCTGAAAAGAAACTGCACATAAATTTTAAATAAGAAAAAAAAAAATTTTTATTTTAAAAATATACATAGGTCTATTTATTTACATATAGCAGGTATATAAAAAGTAGGTAAATTTAAAACTATATTTGTAGTCATGTGGCAACCATCATCATATTTATCTTATCTTGTAACCTGTAATAGTTGTTAGATGTGTCGCAAATCAGCACTGCATTTAGCTTTACTAAATTCAGATACAAGATACTATAATAGTAAAGCATGATGTAACACATACGTGACATGTTTGCATAAACGATAGGCACATTACTGAGAAGCGTTAGATAGTCAAACCATCAATGATGCAACTGATAATGAGATATTTAGCTATGCACATATATATTTGCAAACATTTTTCTATACTAATACATACATATATTTAAAAGTTAACCAATTTGAGACGGAAGGTCGAACATCATTACCAAGTTAATCTAAACATACTGTATCGGATCACTCCTCACCTCATAATACATTAATTAATTCGGGATACGTGTTTCGGAGTGATCCGACGCTGTGTGTTTACTAAACTGCCTCAGAGTCCTTGCAGTTTTTGCCAAGTTATTCTCAACGTTGCATTGAAGATAATTCAGTCAATCGATACAAGAGTGACGACTCAAAGAAACTCCATGTCAAGGGCTGTAGATGGTCCGAAAAATGAGCCGAAAAAATCAAATACAGTGTGGTCTAGCGATATACCATCGAAAAGTTTTTATACATAGAGCATTTACCAGAAAAAATACTTTTCAAATGTTTTTAATTGAACTAGTGCGGGACTTGCATGTAGAATCATTACATGTAAATTGCAAGGCAACGAGCTTATATCACTAATCAGACGTGACGCAGCGTCTTTTACTGTGATTCCGCTCTTCAAGTACGAGGGATGTCCGGTTACTAAGGTACAACATTTGTGAATTACAGACAGACTACTTTGTTTATAGAAATCAAACGTACGCTAAATAAAAGCGTGAACTGTTAGGTACTTTTCAACATAATCGCCGCCATTGTTAAAGGCACTTATGCCAGCGAGACACAAGCTTCTGTAAAGGTGCGATCCAATTTATAAAATACTGCTGTACTTCCTCTTGAATTTCGTCGTCGTCTTTAAACCTTTTACGCGACTGGTCTCAGTGCAGATATTAGGATATTTTACAGTATTGGATTTAGAAGTCCTACTACTTATATTTGTAAGACAAAAATAGCAATCGGTAATATGATCTGATGGTTCCCTCCAAATCATACGAATAACAAAAGGCATATATCGCTTACCTAACACGCGTAATACAGCAAACATGGGGAGCCCAGCTTTTGTCTTCAACATTAACTATTGCATGCTGCTTGATCAGTTCCGAGCTCTAGCCGACAACTAAAATAACGTGAAGTCATGTTCTCTTATACTACATATCTATGCATGCATATCTAAGATGGATAAGCGAATATCCTGGAACATAAAAACTAAGGGTGATGGAGAAATTCTGAACACATAATTGATTTCAGCATGCAAAAGTGCTTGGGACAAGAAACTTGTTAACCAGAGTAATTGATCTTTTTATGAAATCGTCGAAAATGGTTTATTTAGATATTTTCTATTGCACTTGTTGTTTGTATCCTAGTGCAGAGACATGATACTGTGGCCTTGAGGCTTATTGTTTCATTCCACATTAGGTTGTGTAAGTGTATATTGTATCTCTCTGTGTGTGAAGTGTATGGCTTTGTTACTGCCTCTCCCCGCCATAAGAGGGCAGCAGCCTTGATTTTACTCCTCAACACTAAAGGGCGACCGACCAACCGTGCGACGATCGCTTTCGTAAGTTGGTTTAGATAGGTTCATACGAATTAATAAAAGTAAATTTTAGTAAGATGGATAAAAATCAATTTACGAGTGTCTTTGTTTTTTCCTGTTCTTCCCTTAAATTTCCCATGCGCTGCGAAGTAGACGCATTTAACTTAGATGTTAGGGTGAAGGGCATAAGATTCCTATCCTAGTTGTGATGTAAGTTCATAGACCGACTTAAAAAGCGACCGTCTCATCGATGATTCAAACCATCGACATCTTCACAGAAACCTACCATTCTTGCCACCGCGCTATCCCGGCCTATTTTTGTTGCTTACACTTACTAGGAAGATTAAGTCAAGCCAAATAAGTTGGTAGCATCCATTAACTCTGAAGAATCTGTTTTTATTATATTAACTCTATTTACATTTGCTAAATCAATACGAAACATGTAACAAAGTTATTCGGTTATTCGACTTGATAATGGGAATCGATAGAGAGAAAAGATATACGCCATACACTTAACTACAGCCAAGCGGCTGTTGTTAATTGGGAGTGAATTCCCATATCTACTTTTAATTGGAAAGATTGCATGGAAATAAAAACAAGTAGTAAAAACTTCAAAGTGATAACACATTTAATAATAATATCCACAGGATAATATATTTTGGCTCTAACTGATCTGACTTGTGGAACCCAAGAGTTCATAATTTTATAAATTGTGTGTAACAGGTAGGATGATATACATTTTTATGTTTTGATCAAGCACTCTTATTAAGAAACATTTATACTCTTAATATAATAATACCTATGAGGTGTGTAAATTACGTAATGAGACTGACAACGTAGCGTTTTATATGGCAACACGGAAAACACGTGACATGGAGGGGCGACAAGTAGACATTGAAATACGCGTTCAGTGCAAGTTTGAACTCGATCAAGGCATTTGGTTGTGCGTTGTCGTGTTTTCCGCGAACCCGGTTATCGTAGTGCGTTCTACAGATGAAAGACATTAATTTCGAACAACGGTGTGCCATCAGGTTTTGCTTCACGCAAAGTGTAACAGAAACCTATGAAAAACTTCAGCAGGCCTACGGAGACAGTGTTTTGTCAAAATTCCAGGTTTTTCGGTGGTTTAAGGCATTTTCAGAAGAAAGAGAGTCGATGGGAGATGAGCCACGCAGCGGATGGCCTTCAACTGTAAGAACCGATGGCAATGTCGACAAAATCAGCGATCTTGAATTGGGAATGAGAAAGATCTGCCCGAAAATGTTTCCAAAAATCATTTCGCAGGAACAAAAGGACATCAGGAGAGAAGGGTGCCTTGCCTTTTTGGAATCGATTGAAAATAATGAAATTTTTTTGGAACGTGTCATTACTGGTGATGAGAGTTGTGTGTTCGAGTACGACCCGGAAACAAAACGCCAAAGCATGAAATGGCACACTTCAAACTCTCCAAAACTAAGAAAGCAGGAATGAGCAAATCAAAGATCAATAACATGCCGATTTGTTTCTTTAATAGCCAGGGAATCGTTCCCAAAGAGTTCGTGCCTCAGGGTGAGACAGTTGATCAACATTTTTACCGAGAGGTTCTCGAAAGATTCCGAAAAAGAGTCATGCGTGTGAGACCAAACATCAAGAACGATTGGATCCTGCATCATGACAATCCGCCTTGTCACAGAGCAATTTGCATAAACGGTCTTTCGGCCAGTAAAAATATGTCTGTGGTTCCTAAGCCTCCTTACTCACCTGACTTGAGTCCTTGTGACTTTTTCCTCTTACCAAGATTGAAAATTCATCTGAAGAGACATCATTTTGGGACACTCGAAAACATTCAAACGGCTGTAACCGACCAGCTAACGGCGATTCCAATATCCGAGTTACAGCATTGCTATGAGGAATGGAAGAACCGTATCCAACGCTGTGTGGCTTCCCAAGGAAGTTATTTTGAGTGAGACGACGTTCAATTATAATTATATTCAAATAAAAATATCGAAAAATATCAGTCTCATTACTTAATTTACACACCTCGTACCTACACATATTTTGTATTATGCAAGATACCTTTGTTCCAAGTAAATAGAAATACGAATTTCTGCTGTATATCAGTCATATTACAAAATAAAATGGCAGATAAGGTTTATACTTTAATAAGTCAGAGTTCTTTAGTATTTCAGTTAAAAAAAGCTAATGAGTATACAAAAATTTAAGACGTCTTGGATAAATATCTACATTCTAAATCTAGTAAATCACTTCTGGGTGATTCCTAGGACAGACTGAATCACAAACCCGAAGAAACGAATTATGCTTACATTACTTACTGGAATCTTCAGCTTTGATCTCCATCATAAGTCGGAGTTCGTAGTAAAGACGTATTTATAATTATCTCATTTGGGTCATTAGCAATGATTCGAAATTAATCGGAAGCTCGGTCATACCACACAACAAATTATGGTCGAAGTGGATTTATGAATAACGAAAATGTTAAATCAAACTATTTTCGGAGAAATTATAAGTATACGTATTAGAAAATTATTTGAACAATAATATAATTATATTGGAAAAATCTGTTAAAGGCGTGTCTATGAGGAAGACAGGAAACATGCTTTAAGTAAAAATGAAATTCAGGATTACAAATAAATTTATTAATAAAATCTATGTACGTTAGGTGTAGGATACGGTCGCTTAAAATAAATTTAAGTTAAAAAATACCCCTTACCACCTTGTTGAGTAAAGAACTCTGAATACTCATTTCGGCAACTAATTAAAAGACTAACTTAATAAAATCTAAACAAAAATATTTCTCAAAAACATAGATTTAAAAAAAGCAAAAGAATTCTAAGAACTACAACAATGAACAGTAAAAAGAAGGTATTAAAAGAAATATTTTACCTAATGAAATACAACATAAACAAAGACAGCAGGAAGAATTTAAAAAAGAAATGCTGTAAAAAGGTTGTTTCCCAAATACGTTTCTTGGCGCTGGTTTCAAACGATTGCTAAATGATTCAGATAATTAAAAATACGTGCTAACTAGGAAGTCTGGCTTTAGGGCGGTGGAGATCACAGCTGAAGACTCAAATTAGCAACGAATCCAATCAAGTTCTCAACTCAGTCCCGCCTACTCATCATCGATTTACATTATTTTAGAATGTAGATATTTTTCAAAACGTCATAAATTTGTCTATACTCACCAGCTTTTTCGTAATTAAAATACCAAAGAACACTCATTTACTAAAGTGTAAATTCTGTCTGCTTTTTTATTTTGTAATATACAAGTAAATTCTTCGTATTTCTATTTCCTGCACAAAATATACGTAGTTATTATTGAAGGAGTATATAGTTTCAATAAAACAATTAACTTAATTTGGCACCTTTTATACCAGACTCACTGTATATATGTGATAAATGTAAAAGTTATATAAAAACCCTTTCATAACCTTATATTTGAATCGCCCTTCGCGTTAGATATTCATTTGCGTACATATTTCGTTCCACCTGATCTGAAGTCTAAATAAAGAACCGTTTCTCACAGTACGTTGTTATCGCTCTCAAACTTACATTCTCCGATAATACGCCATTGACCGGCATGATTCAGTGATGACAACCAGCGTACGATGCCCACAACATCCTTGAAGATTTTTAAGGTCAAGATTTGAAATTCCACGCATGAACTTGATTGCGATGTTATGATTACAAAGAATACCATTGCGCAACTGAAATACCTCCTAAAAGAAGGAATATTCGTTCAAAATTCTGTGAAATATATATGTACGACGGAGTTTGATGGTGAATTATATTACTTTTCGAAGCGAAACAAAAATTAATCAATGTAATTAAACGATACAAAGCTATAAATCACAAGCTATTATAGAAATTTTCTTCGGTTAGGTTCGTTTTTTAGGCCTTAAAATAAAAACTTTAGTGAGCATGGTTATAAATATATTTCTACTTACACAGATACAGCAAAATTCTGATTATTAGAATCAAGAAAAATCAAGAAGAAAACATCAAGGAAGTTGAAGAAATGGTGTTAATGGGTCCTCAAATCAAAGTGTTGGTTCGCGCAATTGATATAGGAAACATCGGTTTTGAGAATTTTGTATGAGAATTAACGAATCAATGAAGTGTCAGTGCGCTGAGTTCCGAATATCCTGACTCCTGAACAAAAGTTATGCATACAAGAAGTTTTCGATAGAAACTTGACGGCTTTAGCTCGTAATGAAGACCTTTTTTTCAAAATTGTAACAAGCGATGAAACATGGAAGACACATGAGATCCCCCAGTAAAACAAGATTCAATGCAATAGATGCACAAAGAATATCCACCACCCAAGAAGAACAGGACGCAACCATCTGCAGCAAAGCTGATGGCGACAATTTTCTGGGATAATGAGGCCATTCTTTGGAACGGGTATATGAAGGAGGGGTACACAATTATAGCAGATGTCTACAATTGCCAAATTCATAAGGCTCATAAAGTTCAGGAAGAAATTAGCAACCGCGGTTTTGCATAGTTAGGATACCGTCAAAACAAAATTTTGCTTTCCTCTAAATCTTTTCTTTTCTGATTTGGCAGATTTTATTTTAATCACCTCCCGTATTTTGCCTCTGAGATTTAGAAAATTTGCAAACTCGAACTTATTGTATTAGCTAGATATTCGTTATTACCTAAATAATTTATTATACAGAGTGCACGTAAAAATCGGAATGAATTCATTTAAAATTCAGGTCTATTTTTTTCGGACCCGTAGATTTTTGATTTTACTTGCCGTTTTTCTGATGATTATTTCATGTATACAGGCTGACCCAAAAACATATTTTATGTATCATGTCTTATACCTGAATTCAACTGTTTTCGAGAAAAACTTGAAACTTCAACATATTATTATTTATTTAGAAAGAGCAGTAAAATGCAATAAAAGATAAAAACTATTTTATCAAATGTTTGGAATGACCTCCAACAACTTCCTGGCAGTATCCGAAACGATATTAAAATTCCCGCAAAACGTTATTAACTACGTTAGGTTCTATCAATCTCATTTTTGCCTCTTATCCTATTCTTCGATGTTGTTTGGTCGGTTAACGTAGACCTTGCACTTAAGATAACCCCACAGAATATAATCTAAAGGGGTCAAATCTGGAGAACTGGCCGGCAACTCAATTGAACCCCGTCGACCAATCAATCGTTCAGGGAAAACCCGAGAAAGAACGAGTGTAAATGGCCGCAGCTCAATCTTGCTGATACCATAAGATATCGTTTGGTGTGTCAGGATCATCCGCATCGGGGTATAACGTGACAAGACATGGTATTAGGTCATCTTCTAAAAATTCTAAATATCTGTCGCCATTTAAGTTCCCATAAAAGAAAGAGGGCCCAAAAATCTTGTTTTCAATAATGCCGGCCCAAACACTAGCTTCTTGAGGATATTGGGAATGATATTCCATTATCCAGCGAGGATTTTGAGTATCCAAATACCGATAGTTTTGCTTATTTACACCTCCATTGAGACGAAACGTTGCCTCATCCGAAAATACAATTCGTTTTGAAGACTGTGGATCGTTATTGCACAAATTCATGAGTATCTCGCAAAGTTCAAGTCGCCTGTCGTGCTCCTCTTCATTTAGTTCATGAACCAACTGGACTTTGTAAGGATGCCATTTATTTTCCTTTAGGTACTTTAGGACGAACGTCTGGCAGATCTGATTTTCCAAAGCAATACTGCGGCTGGGCTTATGGTGGTCATCTTGAACAGCCAGTAATACATTTAGCAGTTTATCTTCTGATACCGTAAACCCACCTATAATATAATTATCCCTCACGTAAACACTCACTCAAACATTTCCGAAACTTCCTTTTGGGTGCGCATCCTGTCCCCAGAACCAATCATCATCATCAGTATCTCTATTCGCACTCTTTCATTGAGACGTACCATTAAAAAAATTATCGTAATAAGTTTTGCTAAAACAAAGTCACTTAATATATGAATCAACTGTCACTGTCAACAATATGAGTCAATTCAAGGTTTTATTTACATACTTTAAGTGTTTAAGTACGGTTGAATTTTTTAGGCTTCTGCAATTTTTCTCGAAAACGGTTGAATTCAGGTATAGGACATGATACATAAAATATGTTCAGAATTTGACGTAAATAAGAAAATTAAACAAAGAAAGGTGTTTCCATTAAAAAAAAAAATAAGTGACCTGTCATAACATGTTTTTGGGTAATCCGGTATACATGAAATAATCATCAGAAAAGCGGCAACTAAAATCAAAAATCAAGGGGTGGGAGCGTTTCTTCGAGAAAAAAAAATACCTGAATTTTAAATGAATTTATTCCATCCTTTACGTGCTCACTCTATAGTAAATGTATGTGCCTGTTGAAAATCAAAACTGTAGGAACTTATAGTAAAAGAACAGCAATATTTTTTCTATGTTCCATTAATCTATACTTTACAAATTCCACTAGAATAATACAGTTTCCAATTAACTATCAGCAGTATTATCACATGTGTTCGATAGTAATTTTCTTTGGAAAAAGTGAGGTAATTGGATTCAGGTCACACCAACAAAATATCTAAGAAATAAGCGGTTAAACTAATCTGAGATGTCCGGCATAATTTTGATATTTCTTATAATACTTGGAAAGATTATTGAACATACAAATGATACCTTCGAATATATATTTCTAATATTAATTTTGTATTAATTCATTAGTTGTTTTACTAAGGCTGTACGAAAACTTAGACGGAAATGCATGTTTTATATATAGTATATGCTAGCAAACCTAGATATCACTGCTGACTATTTCAATATGTACCTTGTATACTGTTAATGAAAAGGCCTTACACTTCCTAGTCACCACACGATAGCATACAATTCCGTTACCATTTCTTTTATATTAAAGAGCTTCCTATATTTATTTGGAGCGAGCAATGAAAACCACGTATATATGAGGATAATAAATATTTACAAAGCGAATTTTAGAAAAAGAACAAAGGTCATTGACCGAAGTACCGAAATATCTAACTATGGTGTCCATGGTTTGTTTCTCTACGTTTAAAAGAGGACTTACATATGTATGCATATACATACCTACATACGTATATTTAATATACGTAGTACTTTCAAAAATATTCGTTCTAGAATCGACTTCGGGGAAATGATTCACTTAATCCTGCAGGAAGTGTATCTAACTTTTCTATTTTTGAATTTACAAATATCGACTACCGTATTTATACAATGTAAATTTACAAATTGCCATGTATTTATTAGCTCAACCCGATTCTAAAATACACTTTTGAGAAGATGAGATGGTAAATTACAATATGTTTTGGATAACTTTTCCAATCTTCTTCTCCTATTGGATGTGAATGCTGTAATAACTTTAGTACTGTAATAACGCTATTAACGCATTTAGAACGGTGCAAACGCCCTAAGGAGTGCGTTAATATATAAGTAGTGCAATTTAGTTTTGTGTGGCCGACTGAAGTTTCAAACGTCCCATGCGAAACGTTTTAGATTAAGCATCAAATAATCAGAAATAATAGCTACATCAGATGTAATTTCTTTAATTTCAAGTGGGCTAAATAATAGATTCTCATTTATTTTGCATTAAATTTAATCAGTATAAAATTTTAATAGGAAATTTATAAATTCATTTTAAATTAACTACCACGAAAATTCCCAAATTTTCCAATTATTATTTATGTCGAAAGAGGGCATAGAAGAGTCAAATTAAAAACCCTCCTCACATAGCTCGTCCTTGTTGCTTAAAACAATGTGTTTAAATACAAATAAAATTTAAGCCAAAGTTCATATGAAAAATAATTTCTATGTATAGTAATTTACCTATGGAAATACATTTATTTAATTGATAATTTTGATTTAGGAACATATAAAAGTATTAACTACATGTTTTTCAAATACTTATTACTAGTCCTGAGATCAATAAACAAGTATAATCTTTAATCAAAATTATTAGCGGAATTACACTGAATATACTTCTATTGAAATAACTATTGAATGTCATTCCGTGGTGACAATTTACACACAACCACTTTTTATATTCTGGCATAAATCTTATATGGCATAAAAGTATTTGTGATTGGCAGGCGTTTCTCTTTGCACTGGGTTTTCCAATGACGTGGTAATAGCGCAAAACTCACCAACAGCGAGACCTATATGTTGATATCCATGTTGTAGAGTGCATGTAAGCCAAAAATATTTTATTTACCATATTGCCATAAGGCTTTATTAACGAGAAAATATTTGGAAACGAAAGAAACACTATGACTGTTGCGCAAATGCATATTATGTATTTACTTTAATCTATGATGTTTCCTTAAAGATAGCAAGGACTGTAACGCAGCACAATAAACACACGGCTATTCGACTTGATAATGGGAATCCACGTATTCCCGAAACACGTGTCGTCCCGAATTAATTAATACTTGTGTGGGAGGAGTAATCCGAACAGTGTGTTTATGGTGTTTCCTTAAAAGAACAATGAAAAGGAAAAGTAATATGCTCGCGCACCTTATGGACTGAGAATATCACTGCGTTTTAGAACATCACACAAATAAATTCTTAGACCTGTCAATGGACATGACTGGCCGGTTTGTTAATCGTAACCACAGAATAACAGAATGGACACAATTGGCATGTCTATTGTTTTCTGAGGGTATCGCTTCATTGACCTATCAGGTGTAGTATTTGAGGGAAAGAATACACCTTCTAAAAATGGCCGATTGGAGTCTGCGCAAAAATTCCAAGATCTCTCATTTTTCAACTTTGTCCATTCTGTTATTCTGTGTCGTAACCGACTGCTCTGAATCTGAGACTTTTCAAAAACTATACAATCCTAATATAAAATTTTTGGAACCCTTATAACCCTTATAACGAATTTGCAAACAACATGTACGTGTATGAAGTTATACTGTTATACACAAATAAAAATAAGAATAAAAATGAGAGAGTGGCCATCTGTAGTGTGTGCCTCTATGAACACGAATGACGCATTCTACTCTCCTATGGCGATTTTTCGAAAACAACTTCTCTTGGATTAAAATGATTACTATAAGAAATTTATTTTCTTGACCTAAGTAGGTGCATATTCTTTAGAGGATTAGAAATTCTTACATTTTTTCTCAATCTGAATTTTTTTTCCTATGCGTGTAGACATTATTACTGTCATCTAACAGCTAACAGTTCCGGCTTCATTCTAGCAAAATGAGCCTTTTGGTTGATTGACATTTGAAAATTTTACAACTGTGCATTTTTGCCATATTTCCGTAAAACGGAGAATTCACGCAAGTTCTCCCTTGTGAAAGATTTAATACACATGATTACACATAATCAAATTTAGAAATCGAATAATTAAATTCATGTCTTCTGCATGCACCGAACAAGAGGGTTTTTGCTTGTCTACCTGATCCAGGCTGTTGGTTACTAGGGGCAGTCAAAGTATTCGTACTGTCGACTTTTGATAATAAATGTAAATCGCTTTATTGCTTATTTCAAGGAAAAAATGTATGAATGGGCCGCGGAAGTTGACTAAAATCTAAAGGAAAACAATTCTTAACCTTATCCTAAATAAATAGTTACGAAACATCATAAAATAATATATTTTGCTATTTTAGAAAAAGAATTGTTTTTGTTTTATCTCATTTATTTGGGTTAAAGTTTATGGTGAGAATGCTGAATATATAACAGAAAATTCAAATTTTTTGTCATGGAAAAAAATACTATTTTCCGACTATGTGCGGTGTCAGTACTTTATCTTAATTTAAAGAGGTAACTGTGTTTCTAGTCAATTCTGTCATTGAGATTCGTTACATGTCTATTTTATGCGTATTGGTTTTATTACCCACAATTCGGGATTTCATTTCCTATCAAAATTCCATATAAAAAGTTTTTTGAAGGATGCACAATAGAGATCAAGAAATAAAATATGTTAGTTGACAATTAAATGGATTTAACTCGTTGACTCCCTTTCGTGTCACAACTCATACAATTCAAAACACCATCTAAAAGAAGCGGCACGTGCCGATACTGTATCATTTTTAATCCCCCGTTATGTATGAAAAGTTTATCTAATTACGTACAGCCTGTATACACCTTCTTTCCATTTATGTACTACATTCATACATAAGCAACTGGCACTTTTTGGGTGGCATATCTTTTTTGGCTAACCTTAACTGATGGTTTATAGCAGGCCCATCGCCGAATACCTCATTAATGACCAAGGCACCCACGTTTTAATTACCGAGAAAAAATCGCGTTTCTTCTTTTTTTCGGAATCGCGACCGCGTTCGATACGTCCCGATAGCGACCGATCGCATAGAATCATAGTATAAACGGGAGGTCGTCGAACTCGGCATCCAGTGTGGGGGGATGACTACGTCACCGACTCCACGCTAAGAAACACGTCCTCAGCAGCGATGTACGGAGTCGCGTGCCTGACAAGGACGGTGATATCACGCGGCCGTCCGAACCCACGACCGCCGGTGCACACATTACTACACACAGATATATGTACACGGATAATTCGCCACGAACGGACTTTCTTATTAAAAAAAATATCCAAAATATCTTGGTGGTAATTTCTCGTCGTTGTGCACGTTGTCGACGTCATGTGCGCGTCTCCCCAAATCGAAAAGAAGTAAAAAAAGATGAAAAGAATGAATAAGAGCGAACCGCCTCTTCGTCTCTAAAATAAACACGCACCGTGTGACGTTTAATCGAAAAATGACCACAGAATATAAATATTAATTGCGTGCGAAAAGTGCTGCCATCACGTTTAAATCGTTAGTGTTATAAAATTGTGAAATCGAAGTGAAAAATTCACTTACACCTGGAAAATTTAGTGTGGCAAAAATCATGAATTAATGCATCAAGTAAAGTAGTGAAAGTGTAACGTCGTTGTGTGCTTATGTGTGTATGTGTGTTTGCTGCAGGTTTTTTTTTAATCGTCGAAATCATATGTGCCCGTTCGTAATTGTGCTCCTATCGGATGCCCCTTCTTATAGGTTTTTGAGTAGTATTTTTCGAAGCAACATTAGATTAGAATCCGGAAAACAACACCCACCTATACGCATACATAAGTTTATTCGTAGATATCATTCTTGCGTCACTGAATACGTAGCATAATTTATCAAAAAATTCTATTCGAAACGATTCATTTTATCCGACGTTTAATAATAAAGATAAACCGAAATATATAAATATCAGCACCACACACGCGGAATAACAACACCGGCTAGACGCCGGCTCAAAAAAAATATATTTTTTTGTTTTTACAAAAATCGTGTATTACAATAATGAACGTCTCGAATTTCGGTGGAGATTATAGATAAGCACGGGCCACCGAATCTCTTATAATTATTGTTTCGCTATCAGCGCATACATAATCGGTCATTCACTTCTCCTTTAAAAATAGACGCGCTGTGTTTTTTTTTCTTCGGTTATACGCGCTTCATATAATAGTAATAATAAAAATAATCGTAACAACGATATATAATATTAATAACCGACCGTATGGATACACTGCGGGGGGAACTGAGTGCGTTGCCTCCCTGATCGATTCAATCGTTTTGTCAATTTTTTTTTACGAAACAACATCGAAAGTGCCTTTCTTTTTGGGGGAATCTGCATTTATGTATGCCATTTCTACGCGTAGTATAACATACCGGTTACTAATTGTATTCAGCGTACGTTCGGGTTTTATCTAGGAGAAAGTTCAGGCACATAACATTACGAAATAATGCAAAAAAAAGTATAAACGCCCTAATTATTGCTCGATTTCATCGAGAATTTTAATAGTGAAGGTAGGCACAAATTCATATACACGTAACGCTAAGAAGAAGATAGCTACGTCAGTGTATTGAGATCGCGCGCACGGTTAGAGAAACACGACGGAATAATATGTATAAGGAAGAATCCGCTCGTTCCTTTATCAGGATCACTTTTCTCGATGTTTAGTAGCAGTCATCCATATTCGGCGGACAACAACCTCGAGTTCAACGCCTTTGCCGCGCCCCCAAACACACGCTGTCCGCTCGCCGCGTATACTGTACCCGGATAAACAAAGGCATCAACTCGGTGCGGTGTTCGCTGTTGGGATCCGCGTGTGCCGCTCCGTAGCTATTGCCGACTCGCTTTAATACCGCAGAGTAAATGACACGCGATATTTTTAAAGTATGCGTTCGCGTGTGTATACGCGTGAATTTTTTCGGGAATGCCAACGTCTTTTTTTCTAGTCTTTTTTTTGCTATTAATCTGGACGACGAGTTCATTATTAAATTAGCGCCGTTATTTGCGGTGTTTAACCAATGGTAATTTAATTAAATTATACTCGATTTAACCCCCTCTACTAGCAGGGATACCTAAAAGGAATTTCCGGAAAAGAAACTTGCTTTTTATACTCCTGTATCGGTTGTGTTAAAAGTCTTACCGACATAACCTCATCGCAATTCTGCCTAACTTCGCCAATAAAACTCGATACTTAAAACGTCTTCGATGTATCAGCTTGAGATTCGGAGAGAGGTGTATGTGTGTATATACGTATTTATGTACCTACAGGATAATATTGTACGTACTTGTATATAGATATGTAAGTACATACGTACATACAACAGCATCTATACGGCTACATATACCGTTTATTGACATATGCTAGCAGGTCGTTGAACTTCAAAAATATATAAGCGCACATCGCGTACTCAGCGACGGGCCATTCCTTATCATTTGAGCGAAGGCTCTCTCCTTTATTGTACAACGCATAAATACACATTTTTAAGTACGGGCATATCAAACACCCTATGTAATTAGTATTATTAATAATCTAAAATTTTACCTACGTAATCGAGGTGGTATCTATATATAAAAATGAATAAACGTACAAAGCTGCATTTGCATATTAGAATCCAAGCGCTTTAAGATAGGGAGTTCGTGGTCTCTTGCCTCTATACTTTTAGGTTCATTGATCTCGCGAAACCGACTCACGACGATGCGTGTATATGCCTACTGCCACTGCTGTTGGTGCCTCTGGAGGGAAAAAATGAGTGTTTCGGATAATTTAAAGACTGTCCGTTATTAGTGTTTAATAGTGTTCGCGCTTGGAGTATCTCCGAGTTCCCAGCTGTGATTTCGGATTACTACTACCTCCTCTATGAATGTCCGTTTGTGCCGTTCGTCGTAACGAGAACAGTGCGTCACCGTCCCGGAAATCGGGACGAATCCGAATTAGAAGAATAATATTGAAGAATTTTTTACGTGTGTGCGTCGGCCTATAATCGGCACGGCCATGCTCGCGGTCATTTCGTGTATTATTGCACGAACGTTCGAAGTGTCGTATTATTACAATGGACTCATTCCAAGAGCTGTTCGCTAGTGGTGGTGCTACTTGGTCGAACTGCGAACGTCGGGACGTTACTAGAGTGGACGGTGGTAGCGCCTCTTCTGTGGATTCGACGTCGCCGCAGTCTCTAATCCATAATCATCACCAACAAGTGCAGCATCAGCAGCAGCATCACCAACAACAACAGCAGCAACAGGCCAACGCGGACGCCGACGACAAGGAGGAGAAAAAGACCGCGAATTCGATTAGAGGTTCGAAACACGACTTTAACGAAATTATTATCCGCTCCTTCTGCTCTTAGAATTGCCGGGTTTCGCAATGATACTCGACATCTTATCCGCGTTTCCCTATAAACGCGTAATCAACTAATATGAGAAGATATCAGTTCCGCGAAACCATTGCAGTTCTTTTTCTGTACGTCTTTTTTCTTTCTTCTATTTTTTCGATATCTTTACTGGATCGCTTCAACAATTTGAAATAGATTTTAGATTAACATAAAATAAAATTTATCATCCTTCACCCTCCACCAACAATAACCACTTACAGTGGTAAGCGCAAATATCACCGAAAGAAAACAAAAATTATAAATTCCTAGCAAGGCAAGTTGTTAGGGACACTTTTATTATTACATGAAATCTTATATTTTTTGGAATGTTTATTTTATTTTACGTTTATTAAAATCGTGGCGTAAAATACTATATTTATTAATAACAAATAAAATATCCTTGCAATATTTCTGCATATCTTTCATTTACTTGGGATTGATATTGGAGCATAAAGATTGCATGAATTAAGAGCGCCCCATGACATTTTACAATAATTGTAGTACTGGTAAACTTATCGCAAGACCTTTTTATACCGGGAAAGATCTATGTAAATTGAACGCAAGATTTTTTTACACCCGTAAAGGTTTATAAATATCGGCTCCAGCAATCTTTTTATAATTTTACAATAACTAAGATGCGAATTATTGAATATTATAATGTAATTATTTAAAATACCAACATCAAAATACGTATTAAAAAATGAAATGTGAGATTTAATCGAAATAGAAAATTTGAATTGGAGAAAATAAACGAAAAAAAAACAGTATGTATACAACATTTATTACGACAAAAAAAAACCCACACACAAATACTTAAGCCTGTATACAGGGTGGAAGGTTGTGGACTGGCTACAGGACTTTGCTTTCAGCTTGGGATAGACGTATGTGAGCTCCGTTAGTTAGAGTAGATTCCGTGCAAAAGTAAAAATTATGCGAATTGCTGTACTTCGCATACGCATGTGCGCCGGAGAGGGCAGAAGGTTGGGCCCAGATGCACTTGTTAGTCGTGGCGTGGTTAGTCGCTTCTAGTTTATCAGAGAGCACGTATTCTTTCAATGCTCCAGATCATAGCTGAGGAGAATATACTGAAGTGGGTTGCGATTGTACTCGTCTTGAGCAGTGTAACGATTTTAATAATAGATTACTAAACTGTTGAAGATAAAGTACAAATGATAAAACTGTATTACGCTGGCAATTCGGCAAATGTTACTTTTGATTAATTTGCATTTAAATTTCCAAATAGGCCTATTTCAACCATTGCAACAATACAAAACACGGTTCGGGCATTAAAGATCACGGGGATGCGTAATTTAAAAAAAGACAAAATTATTACCCCTTGTATTATGCTTTTTTGAATGAAAATCCAATGCATGAAATATTAATATAAAATGTATCTACAATGTTTTCCAACTGGTACTCTTATTCAATAAAACCAGGAAAGAAATATAGTTACATTCTATTTGTTTTTATGATATTTGCGTTCCTCATTTTAAGTGACTCACAGGGTATATAAATATTTTACTTAAAATCCCGACACGCATGCGCAATTTCGTCATGTCTGTCATTATTTCTCAATCTTACGTCAGAATCCGGAAGTGTCCGATTAAGTAAGATTTCCTTTATTAATTCTATATTAATAAAACTAATTAATCATTTCTTAGAGATAATAAATTATGTAAACGAATGGAAAATTTTTATTAATCACATACATACTTATGTACAAAGAATACTTTCTTTTGGTTTACAATAGTGTGACTACCTTTTAGACTAGTAGCATATGAAGCGAATCAAAGGCCGACTTAGGAAATTTAAGTAAAGCTAATTAACGTGGAAGTCAACCTCTGGGCTAATAATAGGCGGTCCGCTCATAGCGCTTGCCAGACGGAGGAGTGAGTGAATTCATTTCAATCGTGTGACGTGGTCCAATTAAATTTGATATTTTTTGCTTAACACCTGTTTCAGCTGTCGAATATTTTCCAAAACGTCGTTGTAAATCGTATTATACATAACCTGCTTTCACCAATTCGCCAACAAGCTACGCTCAAACCATGTTGAACGCTGTGAAAAAAAAACAAATGTTTAAATTGTAACAGGGGATCATTACTTCACTCCTCTGATTTTTAAAACAAAATGTCTTGGAAAAGACACTTGTTAATATAAATGTAATAATACCAATACGAAATAACACAAGAGAAGGTAAAAATTCGACCGACTCTTAGAAATGCAGACGCAGACGCTATTTTGAATTTGTGACAGATAATTGTGCCGACGCTGCTAAACTTAAAGCATAAATACCTCTAAACATAGTATAATAGACTATAGATCGTCTCAACCTCCGAGTGCAGTATAGAGTTTATGAGGATTCGAAACACGATTGCCAAATTGTCGAATCAGCTGTATATCATCACTTCCGGTTCCATTATTTGGGTTTGTGCCAGTTAAAATGTATATTTTGACGGAAACAGTAAAATATATTAAAAAAAATTATTTAAGGATCAGTGAAGAAGCCCATAAGTTTATTTACTATATTATATATAGTAGTATATAGTATATTTGAAAGCAATTTCTTAATAAACCAATCCTCGTATGTGTCTGAATCCATCTCATGATGAACATCAGCACTATTTTTCTTGCATAGAAATGTATATTCAACACCAGGAACAAATACTTAATCCTTGGATAAAAGTTTGTCGACTATTCGACCTAAAATAATTAAAGTTGCAGAAATGTCAAATAGCAAAAATAAAATTGTACCTTCTTCTCTAAATTTCTTGATCTCTCGTAAGTATCTGTGCCTCCACCGAATATTGTCGTCTCGTTCGATGAGTATACTTTTACGTCATACTTTTTTTTTTAATTCGATACCCATATCGTGTAACAATCTATGTAAAGTTGTTCGACTGAAGTTAGGGAGTTCATCATCAGCATCGACAGCAGCAAGAACCGCATTTAATGTAGGTGGCATATTCTGTATAAAAAAAACTATGCACTTTACGTCGGATAGGTGCTTGCGTGCTCTCATCATATGTTTGTAATCGGTCATTTAGTTGTATGCCTTTCTTTTTCTTGGGGTTTTTTGGACTTGATAATGAACCAGTTTGTTGCTCCTGTTTTATTTATATATGGTACGCTCTGAGCAACCCAAAGCTTTACTTGCTTCTTAAACGGCAGCATCCACATTCATAGTTTTATTAAAATAATTTAAAACATTTTTCTGCCTTAGGCCGTTTTCTCTTTAACTAAAAATATTTTAAAACTACGACGATAACGATTGACAGCAGTTGACGCTAATAGAGATATAGATAGGTACTTTGCCGACGCCGACATATGTAAATAAGTTGCAACTTAGCAATCGGAAGTGAAGATAGCGCTAATGACATCAATTAAGGATAGTAAGAGATAAAAGTTGCTATTATATCCCATACTGCATACGGAGGTTGAGACGATTTATAATAGTACGATTCTAGAGCTCAGAACGGATATGCCTTAATATGTAATTCTTAGGTTAAGACTACTCTATCTCTAATACATTCTTGGACACTGTTTTTCTACCCCTCATTCTTCTTCCAATCAAGGTACTCTGCAGTATATGTTGATATAAACCGAGGCTCTGTGGAGGCTGGATCTTGATTTAATTGGCAGATTTTAACTCATGCTAAGCGAATAAACCGAATTTACATACGTGGTCTAAAATATATTCATACTACTGTATATTAATGTTAATATTAAATTTTTGTAGATAGACTATCCTCCTTGTATATAAAAAAAGGTAAATATAGATGAACAAAACAAATTTTATATACAAAATACTTTAGGAGATTTGTACTTCCACATCAAATTAACTTCCTGCCTTTTCTTGTTTTTTAAGAACATAAATGAATTTTTTCTTCAAATATTGGGTTTTCAGAAAAAAAAACTAGGAATTTAAGAAACAGTTTCACTGTTAATAAAATATTTGAAATGTTCAATCTCAGCAGCTGCAAGTATAACTTTATTATTGCTTGATATGAAAAAAAAAATCTCTGATTATCTCATATCAAAACCTAGTAATTTTGTACTCATGTAACATGAAAGGTGTTTAAAAAACAATACCCCATTTTCAAATTCATATATTCGAAAATCAAATTCATTGAAGTTCTTCTCTGATTCATGAACGGATTGTCTAAAATATTTTGATTGAAATGAATGTATAATGTAATAATTTATAATTAAATTAAAATATTAATTTAACAAATATAATCTATATATATATATATTATGTAATATTATCAGTTCGATGTACGAGGGGTGTTCGGTTACTAAGGTATGTGTGCACGACACACTGCCTACGTCGCTCCGATCAGGTTCAAACTTACACGCATTTTAGATGTGCATATGTACTGCATAGGTGGCTACTGCCATTGCTTTAGGTTCAATACAACTTGTGTAGTGACAGCCGCACAATGTCAGTTCCGATCGAAACATACTCAAAGTTTGAAGTGCGAGTGGTCATTCGTTTTTTGCGTGCAAATAATGAAACACCTACCGAAATTCATAAAAAAAATACTGAACACTTACGGAGAAGGCGTTATGGGTCGAAAACAAGGTAGTGTTTGGTGTAAGCAGTTCAAAAGTGGACGCACAGCTCTGAACCATGACCCCGAAGGTGTCCGAACAAACCATCAATAACGAAAACGGATGAGAACCCAGACCTGATTTTCATTTGTTTCGGCCGTTGAAAGCTCATTTGTCGGGTAAAAGTTTGAAGGCGACGACGAAGTTCAAGAGGAAGCAGAGACGGCAGTATTTTACAAATTTGGATCTCACCTTTTACGAAGAGGGTTTACAGAAGCTTGTGCCTCGCTGGGCGCCTTAATACTGGCGGTGATTATGTTGAAAAGTAGCCTACAGTTCACGCTTTTACTTGGCGTATGTTTGATTTCTATAAATAAAGTAGCCTGTCTGTAATTCGCAAAACTATCTTAGTAACCGGACATCCCTCGTATATCTAAGTAATTGGAAAATAAGATTTTTGCTTCTAAATGGCAAAAAATCTAAAATTTCAAGCACAAGTTTAACAGAACACTATCGCTTGATATCACATTATATTAACTCTAGTTAATACTACACAATTCCTTTGAATAAAGTATGTAATGCTTAGACCCAAGACCTTAAAATTTATTCCATAAATATTAAAAACTAAAGTAGGAACATTGGTTACGTTCAATACAACCAAACGTTGACAACATTCTTATTAAGCGCTTAGCCAACGGTTGACACTGGCGGTAAACAGTTGTTTTTACATATTGAAGGATGTTTGAATTTTTAAGCGGGAATAGCTCGTTTACCTTTCAAGGCTTGTTTTGAATTTTGACAAGGAATAATACTAGATATCTAAAATAGATGTAAATGTATTTATAAGCGTATTTTCTTATTTGTCATATTTTTACCACAAAAACTATTTTGTGTTGGTTTTGTATTATACCTATCTGTTACAGTGTACAAGAAATCATTAAGCTCGTACGTTTTCTTAACAAGTGCAATTTTCAAATGCAGCGCGTTTACAGCAACTTTGCCGTCGTCAACTGTCAACGCTTAAGGCTCACCGCGAAAACCAAATCCGCTTGCAAAGTAAAATGGCGAGGCGTAGACGTTCACCTTTCGTTCAACAGTTTGATGTGCTGAACGTAACTATCAAAACTGATACAGGGTCGAAATCAAAAAAGATGAGCCCTACGACATTATTTATTATACGTACTGCCGACAACTATAGGTTAGTTCCACCACACAGTTTGCGTACAGTTCGTGATCACGTGAACCAATCAGAAAACATATTTCACTTCTCCGGAATCTCAATCTGTTGTTCGATCTGTTCACGTCATCACGAACCATACCCGAACTTCGTGTTGGAACAAAGCTACGTTTAACGTGCGTGACATATATTTAGCTTGACGCTGTTAGAACAGACACTAATCGTAAGTTTTAGGAGTCTTTCGGAATATGTGTGTGCACGACAAATTCAGGCATACAAGTTGGACTACTAATTAACATAAGGATACATTAAACATACTTCGCGCATGCGTTGTAAATCTGAAATTTTTCATCTGCCAATTGTCAAACCTATGATAAACGATTGCGACATCGCATCGCCACGGCTATATTACTTGAAAAATTTATGGAATTTATTTAGAACAGATTTATGTTCACTTGCAAATTTTTTTTTAATTTGGAAATGCCCGAGAATTGTATAGGAATGAGCACTGATATGATTAGGAAGTACTGACTTGATTCGTATACAAAGATATCTGTTATAGACCGTGATTTCGACTGTATATCAAAATGGTACTAAATAAGAGGAAAAAATTACTCTTTGTATATCGGATGCATTTTAATAATTGTATGTGACGTCACGGCTCCTTTAGCAAATTGACACTACACATAGGAGTGCCTAATAAATTTTAATAAATTTTAAAAAGTTTTTAGTTTAGCATTCGATTTGTGATGAGATCGATGTTACTTACGGCTACTATGAGGATATTTTTAACATTAGCTTTGCGACAATTAAGGAAACATTTTTATAATAGTCAAAAGAATGTTTTATACATAATATATATAATATATTATATATAGTATAATATATTATATATAATATTGCCCGCAACAATGTCAATTACTCGTTTCTGTCAAAATTTCCGAATTTTAGACGTGGTGTTAAACGGCAGAGCGCTAAAATCTCTTTAACATATGTCAGGTACCATCATTAAAATACACCCGATATAACTTCCATAATAAAAACTGGTGTATTCACTTCTTTGTTCGCATAGGATTTATTAACAATAAACTTTCATCACTGCCACTGTACTAAACATAGCAGTGCCTCCTATAAATAAGCGAACTATAGCGCGGCACAGTTAACGGAAATTGCTTGTTTTGGTTATATTTTCGATTACGTAAGGGTACTGTGTGTGTATGTGCAATTTCCGTTTCCTAGTTTCATCGTTTTCTTTGATTTTAGCGGTGCAGTAATTCGTGTATAACCATTGTTAGGTGTTGGAGAGTGTTCAAATATAACATTTAGCATCCTGTTTAGACTAATTTTGACATATGTAAGCAGCCTATCCCAATACCACACATATATGTGGAATACCAAAAAGAAATTAACGTTAACTGAATTCGTATGAAAGCTTCTTGAATGCATATTAAAATGGAATAATGTTTAGTGTAATGTATTTCAAACACAATTTCTTCAATTTAACATTGCCCAGTAAGGAAAGCGGTTGAAAATTGATCGAAGTGTGCAAGAGATTCTGAATTTTTCGATGCCCGTCGAATGAGACGATCTCTCGAAGCCCTCGGAATAGGCCTTTGTTTCGGCGATGACCTCTTTCGTTCGACCCCAACCCCTTGCTGCTGAGCCGTTTCTTCAAGTTTGAAAATAAATAATAGTCGCAGGGCGCTAAATCTAGAGAATATGTAGGATGAGGAACCGATTTGTAGAGCATTCATGTAATTTAGCCATTTCAACTTTGTCTTTGTGCAGCGGTGCGTTGTCTTGGTGATGGTGGTTCGTCAAATGTCGCTACTTTCGCTTCAAATCGGCGTCGAATCGGTCTAGCAGCTCTACATAATATACGCCTGTGATCGCTTTGCCCTTTTCAATGTAATCAATGTGAACCGTACGCATTCCCAAACACTGTGGCCTTGAGCTTGCTGGCCGAAAGGTGCCTTTGGCCCTAGGAGCCCTGTTTCGACTGCTCCTTGATCTCTGGTGTGGTGTCTCGTGATGCATTCATGTTTCCTCCACGGTTAGGAAACGACGTCAAAAGTTCTTCTTATCGCGGTTGAACATCGCTAGACACTCCTTCGAAATGGGACAGTGACCTTCTCCATTTCCAAATATCCGTGCAAAATATGGAGAACTCGTTCGGTTGAGATGCTCCCAGCCCCAGTTATAGCGCGCTTAGTCACTCGACGAGGGTCGATTATCATTCCATGGATTTTATCGATCATTTCTGGCGTGATTACCTCTTTTGGGCGGCTTGAACGGTAATCAACAAACATCCGCGTAAGCCGCCTTTAAATTCAGCTGTACCTACCCAATATTTTGTTGTTGATATCGAAGGTGCATCATCCCCATTTTTTTTTCTTTATGGGAGCCGTCTAACATAAGTTTGTGGAAACACTTCAGCCCACTGGCTTTTGGTACTTATCTCCTGTTTTTGTACCCATGCCCTATACAACCCATTCCCATATCCCTGTGCCCTCTACCAATCTGTACAGGTTCTTGACCGGTTGGTCTGTATAATCTTTTGGGTTCATTTTTGGTTTCCCAAAGAGTGCCTGTCGTTTAAGGTTCAAGGCATTGCATTCACATGATATGTGGTATACGGTCTCTATTGCTCCTTCACACAATCTGCAGCTTGGGTCCTCAATGTCAACCCCAATTTTCTGTAGATGTCCTCTTAGTGCGCAATGTTCTATTAGGAGACCTATTGCTGTACGGAGATGATTCCTACTAAGATTTAGTAGTTCGTCAGGCTTCTTTACTGATGGCTCCTTGATAAAGGTTTTGCCATGACTTTGCCTGGTTGTATTTTCCCCGTATTCTATATGTTGCTCTTGGACCCACTTTCGTATCTGCCTACGTACTGTATTTTTAGACATTACCAGGGCACTCCCTGGGCCCGCGCTTGAAGACGATGATCCTACCTTCGCTAGCTCATCGGCCTTTTCATTGCCTATGATTCCCGAATGTCCAGGCACCCACAACAGAGTAACTTGATTGCGTTCCGCTAGCACATTCAGTTCGCGTATGCATTCCCAAGCCAGTCTTGATGTCACTTTAAGAATCCAATAGTGCCCCAAGTGTCTCCTGACTATCCGTTGCAATATAGATCCGCTTATTACTGTAACCCCTCTCATTGTTTTCTATTACGCAATGCAATATAGTGTACACCTCTGCCTGTACCGCAGTGGTGTATTTTCCTAGTGGGATGGTGATTTTTGACACAGTCCCCATAAACATCATTCGGAGTTGATCCTTCGCTTTCTTTCTCAAATATACAATCACTGCACGATATTCTATTTTATTCATTTTTATAAAAATGCAAAAGTTGTTCGGTTTCAATGACTGTCAAACATAAACTAAACGACGCAGCTGCATGAAAATTTGACCGTGGGCATTTGAAGGAGTATTCGCTGAAAACAATATAAATTTGATACTATTGGCGCTATCTCTTGTGCAACCCGATTAATTTTCAACCGCCCCTCGTATACCAAACCAATAAGTTTTTTCAGATCCAATAAACAAAGTAGATTGAAAGCCTTATCAAGGACGAAACGAAGATGTTATTTTTCTCTTTGTGCCCGGTATTAAATATACCATTGTGGTAATGATCTGGCGATACAGAACAACGTTGATGTATGTATAAGACGATAAAGTATCGGATATTGACACGACCTCCCCATTATGTGTTGTGTTCAACGTACCTTTTACTTCTTTTAAAATCCGGATTCGTTTTACGATAACGAGTTTCGGAGCTAGTCTTCTCCGTGCCGCGTTTACAGTACTAACTAAGTACTTCAAAGAATTCTTTTGGCATCAGCGTAGCCCCCTGATTATAAATAGGGCTTAGCGCCAAACAAAATGCGTACTGCTCCAACGTAATACTAATCAGGCGCTACCGTAGGTTGAGTAGGAAGTAACAAAACAAGAAAGTAACCACTGCATCGGATGCTTTGCAAATTGGCGAAATTAGCGAAGGGCAAGGGGAAGTATGTTCCTCCTTCAAAATGAAATAAATGAAAATGATATAAATCGCGGGTATTGAGTATTAAGGTATGTTTCAAGTGATAGTCTGTTGAAATTATTAATCTGTAGACGCGATAATGTCGACAAAATATTGATGTTTATAAACAAAATTAGTAGATTATAGTGTTTTGATAAAATCAGCAGTGATTAATTCGTTAGTCTGCGGCGCTAATAAAGTTTAATCTCCAAACATAATGTGAGTATAAAACAATACGTTCTATTTACACAATCGCTTCCACCTCCACTGAGCTATCGTTTTTTTTGTGTAAAGATGAATAGACGAAAAGCAAATCATTTTGAAAAAATATTTTCTTGACATCCAAGAGTTATATGTATTAAGAGTAACAATTACTTCACTTCAATACCAAATTTTCTTAAAAATTTTGTTCATAATCATACGCTACACATCAATTTTAATTATAATACAAATTAGCTATGACGTGTATCTTCAAAAAAAATATGATGACCCGTAACAGTCTAGATGCTATAGCATTTCTGCAATACTTCCTTTTTACACGACCCAAGAAAGAAACCACTTCGATTTCTTTTACACAGATAATTTACTCTAACACGATTTCAAAATCATATTTTTGTTAGCAGTCCCCAGCATCTCAATTTTGGTTGGCAGTACATTTCACACATGCGCATTGCATTTCTAATAGGTACGTCGAATAGAAAAAGTTGTATAAAATCCATGAAGTGAACTAGCTCGATTCACTAGTATAGTATCTCAAGTATATAGCATGAAAATTTGGTAAATCTAGCATTGTGTGAAACATGCTTTACTTGTGATAGACAATTTTACTTCTGCACATCAAAAAACTTTGCAAACTCATTAGGTTTTTTGGTGCTGTGTCGCTAAGTCCGCCAATAGAGTGTGTCGTCACAAAACCCCGTTGGCATGGCAACGCGCCATATTCTTTTCCAAACAAAACAAACTACTTTAAACGCAATCATCATGCCTTTGAAATTGATTACTCAGTTCTTAGCAGGTTGTTATTTTCCTGGTTTTCTAACAATATAACTGCATATTACGGCAAAATGTCGTTATTGAAGATTATTAGCGGCACAAGCAAAGCAAATATGAGGGAACGCTCCTACAATACAGAAATAAGTACAACCACTGCATAATTTGCAACAGCTACACGTAAAATATATTGTTGTCACTCACTGAAAATTGTAATATTGCAAGTACACACTGTACATGAACAAAAGGGCTACATTACATCACCATAGGGCAACATTTGCGTACCATAATATATCCGTCACTAATAAGACATGTCTGTGGAATGTCCCAAAGCCCAGTTTAATACAATACAAACCATAGAAGAAATGTATCCAAGCAAGGAATACTGAGCAACTGATACGAATCTATCGGAACAAGAAATTGAAAATATTAAAGGTTTTTGACGAGGCTATTTGATTTCTTGGTACATCTCCTAACGGATTGGTAGAGGAAGTTGCGATGATTAAAATATAACCTTCCAAGCCATATTTTTTGAGTGCAAAAATAATGTAATACACGCACGTAATTAAAATACTTAATAAAAAGAAGACTTTTATTTAGCCATTTCATAACAAAACATTATTTACTATTTACAGCGTAATCGTAACACATGCATATATAACTTTTCTTCCTCTTGTGTTGTAGTTCAACAGTCTGGTATTTATCTTACTAGTGGCAGCTACAAATTAATGACCACTGGTTGGGACAGATGGCTGTGGAACAATATGTATGCAATATAAATTTATTATTTTTACATCCTTCTACATATATCCATTACCGTGTGTATACATTACAGCCTTAATCAATTTATTTCTTTAACTCAGAGTTCTTTGAAAAATACTTGCAATTCTTCTGCTCGCTGTGGTGTTTACAAGCAAAGCACACCACAGATTTGTTAATAAGATAACAGGGCAAAAGAAAGAAACACGACACCATACAAGCAGCACACAAATTCATAAATAAAAAAGCATTTTTAAGGGAAGTCGAACAACGTAACTAGAATGCGAGGTTATGTAGCTTGTTTTGTGTGGCAAAAAAAATCACTGACTTGCCATTTTTTGACGTCAGCACTAATGGCCTCAAATTTGCTGTGCAAAAGTGAAATTGTCTATTAATATTAGGTGGTTACCTAATTTTTTAATCTATTATTTATTTTCGATAATGTTCCATCAACAATACTTATTATACTTTTATACAATCTTTTTTTTTAAATTCTGTTTATTGATTTATTACACATATGATTGAGTATTTTTCCTATGTGTGACCCAATTCTCGTGGAAGTTTGTGGTTGATCACTTAACCAGTCCTCTATTCAAGTAATCGGCTACAACCTGCCAGCGACAAATTCTGGGAGCGGCAATTTTGTGAAATCATCACGTAGAAGTCTTTGAAAAAGACGGTAACAGGCGAAATTCTTCCCATTTGTCGGAGGCAACGAAAAATCTAGAGGGAGCCCTACAAGTTGCTTGGACAACGACTTGATGAAGACAGTTCGCTCAGGACTTTTTTTCGTAGTTTGAGTCACCAAATCCCACACTCTTAGAAGAACTCCGGTGATTTCAGTTAAACAATGTGCCATAAAATAAATAAAAAACTCGTTTACAATAAAAACTCCTTGCATAAGTAGATTCAAATTAAAGGTAGATGGTCCACTACTATTGCAATCGAAAAATTCTGTAATTGGTGTTAAATCTAAAATCGGGTGAGGTCATAATGGCACCAATAAAAATTTATAAATAATCGAAACCACACTGCTACTTCTACAACAACAAAAGAATTTCTCTTTGTTCCATTCAAAATCCATCATATTAACATCGGTATACCTTAGGCCCCGCTAGCATACTCTATATATCGTGATGGCGTTTTTATATATTTTTTCCTTTTTAACGAAATAGCTCCAGTATATAGGTACAAACTCCACTCACTCACCTTTTGTTAATAAAAGCTTCAAAACTTGTTTTCGCTATATGGATGCATCTTGCATCTGCAGTTTCCTAGTTGTACTATTAAAGGCGCAATTTTGCTTTTTTGCAGAAGAAAAATTGAAATAATGTAAATAGAAGAAAATCTGCTAAACTCGTCTAAAATAATACTCCTCATAGTATAGGACTGTTAGGGAAATTATAACATCTATGTATGAAGCCAGTATTCTCTTCAATATAATTGCAAGTGTTTGTTTCGCTTTTCTTATTCATATCACGAGGCAAAAACTAATTACGTATCTTTGTCACAGAAATCTAATCTGTACATACCTCTACAATTTCGACACCTTTTAGATAAACAATTCCATAAGCGGATACAAATCATATTTCTCAGCTAAATGAATCAGTTTGCGTTACAAAACACTGTGTCGAGTATTTTCCTGCCAAATTTTGTGTCCTGTCGAATGTATTAGTGCAAAATATCGTTGTGTTTGAAGATTTACATCGCACACAGATAAATTAGCGATATATAAGATTGAAGGTATTTCATATAAGTATTATCTAAGTGCGTATTGTTTTGCTAAAAAAATGAAATACGCATTTGAAATAGAACTCTCCAAAAATTACTGTTTTGGTTCGAGGTAAACTACTTTTGCGAACAAATTTCTGATATTTGTTTGTGCAGTAAATACTGGAAAAAAGAAAATTCATAATAAACCTAAAATTCTTAAAGCCTGATAATCAAGTCAAATTAATTTATACATTGTTTCTATACATAGAAATTGTGTGTGTATACAGACTCTATTGGTGTGAACCGAGAGGGGGTAAATTAAAACGAACAATAAACCATTTTTTATATATTCTTTTGTATCGAGGTAACATTTTCATGTCTAATTTCTTTTATCATTATTTTGTAGTACATATATCATTTTGTTTTGTGCTTTATCTTACTATGACACGGTTCAATCCCGGAAGCCTGCATAACAGAATCTCTGGACGTACCTTCAGCTTTCGCCCATAAATTAAAAATTAGTTTTCATATATTAAGTTTCTCCTGTCGAATAAAAGTTTGCTTTTAATTATTCGACCAAACCATGACTGAAATTGCAAAATGATTTCACACTTCTCCAATGTCAACTAAAAAATTGAGCATTAATATTGATTTCCAATTCAGCCTTCTAGGTAATTATTCACTGTTGTGGGTAGGCAGTTTAAAATAAAAGACATGTGAAGACATACTTGCGTAAAAAGAACATGAGTTTTCTTTTTAAAAGCTTTATATCCGCTTGATTTGTTTCGGTAATGTGAGTTGGTCACCACCCCTACTGGTGCAATTTTAACACACTTCTAAGTGTCCTAGAGTTTTGAAAATTTGCATACTTGCGTATCCAAGATGACGGGATCAATTAATCTGCTTTCGAGCAGATTTGATTATTGATTATTATTAAAAATAATTATTTGTCAAATTTCGATAGAGGTGCCTTACTTACCGGCAATACAGAGGCTCCTCCCACTTGCCATTAGAGCGGTATTAAGTTCATTATTGTGCGAATTAGAGCGAAGTGAAATTATCGAAAACTCCCTCAAATTAAAGGCATCGATGCCCACAAAGTCAACGGGAGTCCCCTTGATTTTGTGGAGTTCGATGCATCAGTTATACGTTAGCCAGATTTTTCGCAGTTTGTACGGCTCTGCAAGGTACACTAGTGAATACCCACCTTAATGGCGGTATTATATTGTTTACCTTGGGGGCTTGAGGAGTAGACCTTTTAAGATAAAAATATATAAAAATACCGTATGGACGATTATTAATAAAAGTAAATATAATTACATTATTTTGATTAGTATCAATACATATTCTCAAGAAAGAAAAATAAAATTACTCTGCCCTCTATCATTTAGTGGTGGTTATTATAAATAAGACTAATATATATACATGCGTACAATGTGTAGAACAAGTCAATAAATAGTAATAAATAATAAAAATAACAAATACAATTACATTATTACTAAAAAATATAAAATAAGTTTTTTTTCTTAGCTCTATTGGTTCACCCCACACTAAGGATAAAACAACTTTTTTCTTCATAACTTTATATAAAGCTTAAGTTTTTCCTCGTAGTGTTACAAAAAAAAACTTAAGCTTTATAAAAAGCAACGAAAAAGTTGTTTTACCCTTAGTGTGGGGTGAACCAATAGGGCTCAGAAAAAAATCTTGTTTTATCCTTTTTAGCGCGTTATATATAAAGCTTTTCTTTTTATTTTCTAAAATATATATTTATTTAGTTTTCGAGAAAGTGGAGTTGGAATATCAAAGAAAGTTGTATAGGTATTGAATTTTAGGATTAGTAATAAGAGTTGTATTTAATAAACATCCTTTCTGTCTGATACTTGCGATTCTTCAGTCTCATCATCGCTTGCAGACTAACATTCTTAGGAATAAACATTACTATCATGAAAGAAATCTACAGATTAGCCTTTTGCTTGCGAGAAATCAATGTTTTCAGTAGATGTGAACTAAACTTCGGCAAGATGGTTAGATATGTGTTAATAACGTACCTCGTCTGTTATCATAAATACAATTTACTGAATGCCAACGCTATAATAAGGCTCGAAATTCAATGCTACCAATATTATCTGTCGTGAAGTTGGCTTTTAATGAAACTAACCAAGGGTACCTGCAGATTCTAACACGTTCTTCTTTCCTTTTGCAGCACAAATTGAAATCATCCCGTGCAAAGTATGTGGGGACAAGAGTAGCGGCGTTCACTACGGCGTTATCACCTGCGAGGGTTGCAAAGGTTTCTTTCGGAGGTCACAGAGTTCGGTCGTCAACTATCAATGTCCGAGGAATAAGAACTGCGTAGTAGACAGAGTCAATCGGAACAGATGTCAGTACTGCCGCCTTCAGAAATGTTTGCGATTGGGTATGAGTCGGGATGGTAAGTACTATTTTTACATTTTGTTTTTCTTTATCACAAAAATTGCTATTTCAAAACAAAAGGATTACAATCAGAAAAGTAATAATAATTTACTCTACCGGCCGTGAAGGTCTACGGCCTAATATGCATTAGGAACTTTCTTGAAATTCTCTACGGACTACATTTTAACATTTTCCTCTATTCCCTACCATCTTCTTCCAATTGCCAATTTTCATTTTTTTTACATCTTCTACCACTTTATTCATCCATCTCTCTCCTGGTCTCCCCTTTCTCCTTTTCCCTATTGGTTTTCTGGTAAGGGCTAACTTTGGTAACCTTTCTCTGCTTAGTCTTTCTACATGCCCCAGCCATCTTATTCTTTTGGGCTTTGGCAAACGCCACGATATTCATATGCTTCTTCTACTTCTAGGTTTGTTAATCTTCTCCATCCTTCCTCGGCTCTTGCTCCTCCATATATTATAGCACGCAACATTTTTTTTTATCTGCTCCTCTTACACCTTATTCAGGATCCAGGTCTCACAGGCATATGTGGCGGTGGGTGTTACGACTGTTTTATAGATACTCCCTTTGGTTTTTTTGACACGTATGTATGTATTTTTATTTCATGAGACTCCTCGGGCTTCCGTACTTCCGCTTTCCCTTTGCAATCCTTGCCTGGATTTCTTGTTCTTCACGCCCATTTTCTTTAATACTTACTCCCAAGTAGACAAATTTACTTACCCCCTCGAAAATATTTTTTTTTGTTTTTTACGCTCACCACCAGGTTATCCTCTCCTCCCACGGTTTTTTTTTCTGTTTTTCCCATAACCACATATTTCGTTTTATTTTGATTTATTTCCAGATCGAATTCCTTGCTTCCTGTTCTTCTAGTCTGTTTGTAATTTCCCTTCGTTCATTTTTTGATCTTGTGATTATTGTTAGGTCATCTACGAAGGCCATAACCTGGCGTTCATTATTAAATATGGTTCCCATTGTCTTTAATTTGCTATTCCTTATTATTATTTCCAATGTCAAGTTGAAGAGTGGCGTTCACTTCAAATTCTCTTGATTTGACTCCATTCCATAATATTTTGTTCTTTGTATTGCCTACAGTAGGTAATTTTCACCAATCTTCGAAAAGTACCGCGAAGAATTAATTTAGTTCTTTATTGCGTAATGCGAAAAAGTAGAGACCGCATCCGGTTAATATAAGATACGTGGTTCTTTTTAAAACTTTCAATTTTCTCCGTTAGCAAACATTAAAAGAGAAGAGGTATGTTTTAAATGAACGAAAGTTGAAAGTAGGTGTATTACTGCGCAATAATCCGTTGCCCTCATTTCCCTAAAACAAAATGAAAATATCTCTCTCCGGTTATAATTATTTCGTGGAATTATGCTGACGTGATCGGTTTTTTCCACGCTACAACTCGCCTTCAACATCTACGCTCGAACCCCTCAGCATGGATTCAGGCTATACTAAAATAATTTTTAACAATCGTTTTCGAAAAGATCGTTGACCCTCGTATTACTTGGAAGTACCATAAAATATACTGATTACTACGCAAAAATGTGATGTTCACTGCTGTTTTACGAATATATTTACGGCTATCACGTACATTGGTTTTATTGGTAACATCACTAGCCATTAAAGAGTTGCTTAGATAGTAAGTGTAGTGTAAGATAATTATAAAGGCACCATATGTACCCCTATTAAAACGATATTTAGTATATGTCTGCTCTACTAGACCTATAATTGATTTTAATGGCCCCAATTATTTAAATGAAAGAATACCTAGTGTCTCCTCTCAAGTCGAGTAAAACGTATACAATAACGTCATGATAAATTAAATGCGTGTGTAATTGGTACATTATACGTACCACAAACAGATCACCACTGATTTTTGTACATATTTATATGTGAGAAGTCTTAATTAGATATAATTAGCATGTTCTAATTTATAATGTAAATAATTCTTTTTTTTAATTAACTACAAAAAGTAGGAATCCATATCATCCAGATTGTATCTAAAATTTAGAATACATTGGATTCAGTAAAAAATTTAATATTGCTATCTTGGACTATCATGGACAGCCAGAATGTCACCTCTACGTTGCAGTCTAATTACAAATAGTAGAAATAATACGTTGTAACTATTAAATCACACTCTTACTTAGTATTACTAGTTTTAGTAACAAAGATAAATTAAGAATCTACACACAATTAGATTAACGATCAAACGAAAACATTTAAGAAGATCTCCTGAAATTAAATATTTCAACCAATATCTATCATTTCAATTGATTTTAAAATCGTTTGGTTTTCGTACTTTTGCTATAATTGGTACTTTACCTTACAATAAACAAATATTTTTGTATGTAAGTTTTTGGTAACAAATAAAAATCAATCTTAAATCATTTTTAATATTATTATTACATTGTCCAACAAGGACAAAACACGATATACATTTATATCGTAAACGAGAGGACCACAGACTGGGAAGAGAGTAGACTGGGATGGAGAAAAGATAGATCGTATTAGTGGTAGGTCAATCTCTTGCTTCAACCGAGTATACCCAAGATTTGGTGCTGCGCTTAGATTTGAACATAGAGGTGACACTTTGGTTGTCCAAGATAGTACTTCATTAGAAGTAGAGCATAATTTATAATGAACTACTAAAGCAATAATGAAACATGATTACTTCTTGTTGTCCAACATTGATGTAGTTAATTCTTTTAATAATAATAAATATTCCCTTACCATCTTGATGAGTGAAGAAGTCCAGATACGTATTTCGGCAACTAAGTTGCTATCGTCAGCAGAATCTACAAATAAATATAATGTTAGACGTAGCACTATGGGAGATATGCACCACGCAGAACACCACCTTCTGGCTTACAATCCATGTCTATATGTACTACCACATTGTTCCGGTTCATTAAGCGTACTTCGCCACACTCACAATTATCAATATTACATTCGTTATGAACTTGTTTACACTTGCCGTACAATTTATTCTAAGAGTTCGTATAAACTAGAATGCGGGATCGGTTCTTTGTCATAATTCATAAGTTTGTCTTTAATCGTATGAATATAAATACTCTCCTAACTATCCAATTCTCTAAGATTGAGAACTTGTTGCACTAACCTAAGATTGTCCGTTGACATTCCGTGGCCTGTTTCTTTAATATGCAGGGCAACACTAGACTTTTCTGGTCTACCACCTCTCTTTTAAACGTGTTAAAATTGGTCGCCTCGTTTGCCCAATATATTTTAAATTACATTCTTTACAATCTATTTTATAAATTCCTGATTTCTGATGTACCGTAAAGTGGGGCTACTTTGTGACACATAGGGTTACATTGTGACAGGTCCCGTAAAAATCTCTTTCTTTTC
>JARFOC010000472.1:1956139-1968623 GCA_031763485.1 Osmoderma eremita
AAGTTCCTGCTCTAAACGCGCACATGGTTTGGGCTTGACTTAGTTGACAATCAAATTCAATAAATGACAGTTCATGCAGAAACTTTCTGTTGGTGAAAGAGTTCTAGACAGGATTTTTTATCAAATGTAAGTTTCACCTGAAGTACAATAATAGACATTATTTTAGTGTTAATATGGCATTCTTTTAAGGACTTTATAATTTTGTTTTTATTAATAATCATGCTAATTGGAATTCCCAAACGACGCGGAAAAAGAGCCTTATTCTATGTTTCTGAATTACAGGATATTTTCGTTACTGCTTAAATTTGTTTTTTATATGTAGAAAATTTTATGTTAGATAATTTAAACGTTTTTTTTTAATTGCTACCAAGATTTCCATTTTTGCAAATAAATGTTCACTTTTTAATTTTTGCGTATTTTTTATTGAAAACATGCATATTCCCCATACCTAGAGATTTATAAGTTTTTTTCTGTAAAATCAGTGCAGAGCCGTAAAGCCATTTTCCTTTGATTTCAATAGAAATATGTAGGTGTCACAAAGTAACCCCGACTCTTGGGGATAAAGTAACCCCTCTTTTTTTGCACCTATACAATTTTGTATTAAACATTTTGACTTCATTTTTTTACAAAATATAGTCGAAAGGTGAACCCACCAAATGAGGTTATTTGGAAGACTGTAACGCAAGAAAAAATTAAGATATCGCACAAATACCTCAAAATATGTCACAAAGTAGCCCCACTTTACGGTACCTCAATTTTATCTTTGGCATTTCCTAAAAGGTTTTAATTCTTTTAATATACTTCTTGCATTTACTTAATGAACATTAATGGTGAAGGCGCATCGAAAAATGCGTCCGATTGCCGTTAGACAGCATCTGTGTATAATTATTAGGCCAAAATGGGTAGAGAGTGGTTGACCTGTATCATGGCCTGTAAAATCTCCCAATTTAAACCACTTGTTTTCTGTCTTTTGGGGATATTTGAAAACTTTAGTTTACGTTACGCCTTTAAATGACTTCGAGGAGCTGCAGCAACGAGTACGTCAAGGATGCCACCGAATCCAAGCCAATAAGCGGATCTTCGAAAGAGTTCGAAAGGTCAATGCGGCAAATATGTCGTGGCTGCGGTGAAATGGTGGGAATGCCTTTTGAACATCTCATTTAACTTTTTGCCTTTGTTGTTTTTCATAAGTTACATTGTTTGTTTGTACATAATAAAGGGAGCCATGCTCATTGAGACTTTACTGCATTTTTTTTGGTATAAGTTGTAACACATTTCTTTAACAGCCTGTATACGTATGTAATATGTAGTAACACATGCAATACCACAACGCTTCATAAACTTGGAATTGGAATTATATTGGTATATTATCCTGCATCATTTAAAGGCGTATAGTTATTCTTTTCTCATCACGAATAGTTTTAGAATGGTTAGGGCCAGGCTATAAAAATATAATACCCCAAATTTAGTTGACGCTGAAAAATTTTTGTTACCTCCAATTCACATTAAGCTTGACTTTACTATACCGTTGGACAGAAATGGCGAATATTTTAAATGCAAGTGTGGCAGACTTTCATATTTGTCTAAGGTTAAATTAATAGAAGGCACTTCTGTTGGGCCAGACATCCGAAAGTTGATGACTGATTCAGAGTTTGAAAACCACACGACGCAGCCTCAAAAAGGAGCATGGTCAGCATTTAAAGCAGTTACTGAAGGTATTTTTGGGTAACAATAAAAGATCCCATTACGAAATTCTTGTGAGAGGCATGCTGGAATAGTTTAAGATTATGTAACATGACAATAAAAAATGGATTTTTAACCATCTTTTATTCTCTATTTACCAGAAAATATTGGTGCGGTTTGCGATGGAGAAGAAAAATATTATCAAGACATAAGCAGCACGCAAAAACGGTAGCAAGGTCGTGGTGATGGCGAATTACAGATTAAAGCGAGACATAGATCCTGCCCATACAGAAAATGTAAAAAACCAGTCCTTTTACGAATGACGTGTGTCGAAAAATAGCTCTAATACAAAATGATTAAGATCTTTGGACTGGTTCAATACTATAATAATAATAGTAATCTTTATTGCCCAACAGAAACCTCTTAGAGGACAATACAAGTGTAAATGCTTATATACATAGAGAAAGATATACAGTCCAGATGCTGATAGATGACAAAATTAAAATACAATGCCAGTCTAGTAATGTGGTAGTTTTAAAATCAGCAGCTGTTTGTATGAGATGACGAGGAAGCAATATGGAAAGGACCGGGAAAGAGTTTATCAGCATTCTTGCATGTACATATGTGCAAGAATGCTGAGATTTAGCCAATGCATTCGTTCTAGCCGTTGATATGCAGAAGGTATCGGTGGATCTAGTGCCATATTTCGATATATTGATGCTAATAAGGGACAATCATTGTAACACATGAATTTTTTTGTCCATCAACTTCATCAAAAACCTATCACTTGATACATTCCTTCGGTCGGAAAGAGAGGAGAAGTTATGCTCAGATAGTAAAATGTTGTAATTCCTTCCCAGTGCAAGATAGGTACAGTGAGCTTTGAAGCTTAAAAATTTCAAAAACCTTTTCTGAACTCTTTCCAGCTGTAGTTCTTGATAAATATAAACACACCAAGGACACACCAAGGACCAATACAGTACCTTCATGACATTCAAATTTGAGAATCCTCTGCAAGATCTTATTATAAAATTGAGTGATTGCGACGCCGATCTACAAATGGCAGATATGAGGTTGAAAACTGTACGCAATGATCAAATAGTACACCCAAATCCTTGATTTTCGTCTAGCGAGGGAAAACAAAATCATCCAACGCGTATTGGAAAATGAAAGCTTTTCATTAAAATAATTCCATCGAAAACCATTGGAAAATGTACAGTTTGAAAAATTATTAACAACCACATTACCAAATGTTATGCATATATGAGTAATGGTTAGTTCCACTAGTGAAACAGAGTTGTCGCCAATAGTTATATTTTACAGATTCTGTATAGATTATACGGAGAGAGCAAAAATGATTGTCATGTCTGAAGTTTGCAGCATCGTTGTCTTCCATTGTCTTACCTGTTATATATATATATATATATATATATTGGTATATCTTTTACTTATTCATTTACTGCAACTTCAGACATGACAAACATTGTTGCTCTCTCGGTATATACACTCCTATAGTGCGGGTCGTGTCAAAATCTTATGGAACTAGTTTTCGCCAAGAAGGTAAAATAGGCGATGCTATATTCCACAGACTACTCCTATATTCTATCTCAGTTAGCACGAAAAGGTTCTGCACCGGTCCAGAAGTTCTTGAATAATGGTTGGTTAATATGGTAATATAGGTAATAGACATGGATGTAAATCATTTTAATTTTTTGTCTGTCCCAATAGCAAAACAGCTATACATTGGTCCATGCGTAGAAGCGATTGGTGCCAACTGAGATATCCGATATGTTCTGTCTCGTTTTGATTTCGGAATTTTCTAGACGGAATCCGCAATATAGGAGTATTATGTATATAGTATGGGTACACAACCTATAAAAGTTTTTATTTCACTTACAAGCCTTAACCGTCAAGAAATATAAAAAGTAAAATATTTTTAAACAGTAGATAAATTAGATAATACTGTAGAACCATTGTTTGTGTAAAGATTATGCATGTAAGTACATACCTTATGCACAAATACACAAGAGCGTTACTTCATCATTTCAACATCGGATCCCCACGCATCGGGACCTCTCCTCGGATACGAACGATGAACGAGAAGCGTTCGGCCATTGTTCGGCTCGGCTGCTATTCGAATAGCGGCTGTTCAACTGCGTGACGTCGGTTACGTCATATTAAACGCCAGCGTGTGACGTGACAAAGACAGCGCGCGTCGGAACGATCGCATTTATAAATAGAAACCGACCGGTGTGTAACAGTTCATCGTACATCGGCCACTACAAAACAATCTTACCGGCACTTGCACGCGAACAACCAATGCGCAATCTAACAGCCAGCGGCATCTCGTCACAACGTATGCAACGAGAACTATAACATACATCCCGTACATATGCATCCACCATGCATTTTTCATCATTTGCTTCCTGCGGTTTTTCTAGAGGCGATCGGGCCGACATTCTTCTAACCGCGTGCAGCAGTAACAGTGATTCGATCTTATTGGCAAGAATTCAAGCAGAATGTAACGGATAGGAATTTATACAAAAAGAAGAGAATAATCCTATTAAAGAAATCAAATAAGATTACGAGAATGAAATATCATAAATGTTTTTATCTTAATATTATTATAGGGAGCAATAATCTATGCCTTATATTTTAATATCTGCTGTGCTTATTAACAAATAAGGAAATGAACACTTAGGCAGAACCACTGTTCCTATAGGTAAATGGACTCATCGAATAAAGATAGATATTAACGTAATTTATACTAAAAAAAGAAAAGAGAAAATATAAAATTTACTGATTAAGCAATAAGAACATGAATCAATACATATAATAAAATAGCTATGTTACTATTTGCTATTATTTTGATTAAACCCTCATTGAGATCTAAATAAAAGGAAGAAGAAAAGTTTTAACATAGATAGTCAAAAATTCAATAGAAAAACTGCTGGTAAATCGCTTATGTAACTGTAGCTTTAATTCGATTTAGTTAACTGAAACTAACAAGTAAATTTAGGCGAATATGCAAGAAGAAAGTATAAATATTTTGCACAAAATATGTATGATATGCATGTCAGGAAGTGTACAATACAATGTGGCTGTGAAATAATGTATAAAACACAAATAACACTGATCAACAAAATTTCAGGTTTATTTTGTCCCACGAGGTGAACTTGGTAGTATTTTTTACATTTATTTCATATCTGTTTCCAGAATTTTTCAAGCAGGGTTTCAGAGTGACAAAGCAATGAAATTTTGTAAAAGTATGTATTATAATATGTGTGTAAATGAGGAAAAAATGACGTACAAAGTGATATATTTAGTTAAAAAATGTGCTGATATATGACTTTCGGCTGTACTTTGCATGGGAACATCTCTGTTCAGCATCCAGTAATAGTGTGTCAACATAGCAGCGCTCCATTTGCCTTAGTATCTCTTCTCCATGAGTAGAATGTCCTGGTGAAATCTTTCGCCATACTCTTCACTGACTGCTCCAGGGTTTTTTAGGGAAAAGTCCAAGTGGGAGTCAAGAAAGTGTATTTTAAAACTCATGTTGTAACCCATGGCTTTATATGAGGCCAACAATCTCTACGTAGTTTTCGGTTTTACGATTTCCCAAGAAGGCGTCGCAAATCTCCTTAAAAGACAACCATACTGCATTTTCCATTTAGCACCTCAACAAAATTCATCTCAAAGTAGCTGTCTCATCTGGGGTCCCACAAGAATACCTTCCTTTACGTTAGCATCACGTATGCAAACCCACTGTTAATTTTATCCATACCTTTGACAAAGTTTTTCATCAACCCAAGCCTAATGAGCAAAGAAGGCAAATCAATTTTTTGAAGATCAACAAGTGGGGTACCAATGACATTCCTATTTTCTGGTCTCAATGATGTTCGTTTTAGCCACTCTTTCTTTTTATAATGATTTTTCCTATCCCGCCTGTCACATTCACAAAGGAAACAACAATACTTTGTGTAACCGAGTTGCATGCCGAGCAAAAGTGAAACAACTTTCAAATCGCCACTAATATTCCACATAAAGTCGTTATACTTAATTTTTTCCAAAAGAAGCTTCATGTCGTCATAAGATTCTTTCAAATCGCTTGCATGAGCCAACGGAACAGAGGGCAACTTATTTCACCACAACACAACACTCTTTAAAACGTTAACAACGTCAGCGTATATGTTCATTCACCGAGCTCTAGTCGACAATTGAAATAACGTCAAGACATGTTCTATTATACTACATATCTATTCATGCATATTTTAGGTGGATAAGCGAATATTCTGGGACATAAAAACTAAGGGTGATGGAGAAATTCTGAACACATAATTGATTTCAGCATGCAAAAGTATATAGGAATCATCATCATGTGCTTGGAACAAAAAACTTGATAACCAGCGTAATTAGTATTTTATAGAGTGGTGGACAGTATCGGCTCTACCGGTCAGAAATCGAAAATCAAATTTGTTGGGAATGTAGCCAATTCAATCAAAACACAGCTTTATGGTTTAGCTCGAGCTTTCAGTTTTTGTACTCTAGTTTGTACTCTTGAAGAAGGTTTTAAATAAAAACCGAAAGCCCGAGCTAATAATAAAGCTGTGTTTTGATTGAATTGGCTACATTCCCAACAAATTCGATTTTCGAATTAGTATCTTATATTACGTCTTTAGCATTTTTGCCTGTGCTTACTAATAAGCTCCCATTTCACGGAATATTTGATTACAACTTTATTTTTCGTTTGAGCAAAAAAAAGTCGGACAAATGTTGGATATTTTAAAAATATGCCACTAACAATCTGTACGTGTGACTATCAATGTACCTTCAGACATATATGACATTTTTCGCATTCATTATTCCTCCTATGTTCTTGATTTCCTCGTGAATAGACCTCCAAATTATCTAAACTATAATTAGTAGAAAGACATACGCAGGTACATATAACTTCTAAAATCTATTTTATTATCACGAATCACACAGTATTAACTTAACCGTAAGCTTCGATGGTGATCTACCCTAATATCATTTAATGGCGGTTATTGTCCCCAGTTTGTGCGCCTACGCCTTTTCGTTACAAATGTATTCACCTTCACTTCGGCATAATTATATGTAATTTACGAAATTAAGTATTGTTCATTATATTCACAATTAACAATTAATTTCGCCGCGATTATCATTCGAAAGCGTTTCATTGTTATAGGCGGTATGTGTAAACGTTATGTTTCTTAAAATATTTATGTAACGTCAAATGAATAAATTAATGAAAGACATAAAAATGTACTTGTTTGTGTGCATATGGTGAAATGCGACAAAAGTATTAATTATATATTAATATACGTCTCCAATTATGCATTATGCGCCATAACGGATTGTTTCTGGCTAAATTTAATTTAATATATAAAAAAATTCAGTGAATAATTTCATACATTACCGCTATTAACCTCAAATGCTCTCGCAATAGACTTATAAAATCATTCAATTTAGTTTGAAAGGCTCTCAAGTTTCTAATAGCTATCACCACTTAATAAAACGAACCTACAGTTGGCATAATTGTGATAAAATCGCTGCTACTCCACATTATGCGCTCTAAACCGTACAGCAACGGTAACATGGCAATAATATGCATGCATATCATCTATACTCAACAGCACGTCAATTATAAATTAAAGATAATCAGAAACATTCTCTTCCTTTGTGCAGTAATATTGGCGGGTGTCTAATTGATAACTCTAACCCACATTAACTATACAGTTAATGTTAGTTGGTTGGTTGTGGTTTAAATGTCCTTATAATACTATTTACACATTTAAACCAAATGTAACCAGATTTCTTTACGGTCAAAAGCATTTGAGGTGATACTAGCAAAAACAACTATACGCCAGGCCCAATAAAAATATGTTTAAACGTTTCTCTTTGTCTCTTATTATATAGAAAGACTATAGAAAAAAACTTCTAATTAATTCTTAAAGATACAGGGTTACGCATTAAACTGGTAAAGCTCGATAGGTATATCGGCTGTCATATAAAATATCAAGAAAAGTTGTTTACGGAAATTGTAGACGGTCTTAAACTTAACATTTTCAAATTATTTTCATATATGCAGGACGTTTCATATCACCAGGGTGAACCAAACATACATTTTCTTAAATGGAACAGCCTGTATATTATTTCATATTTAGATTAAGCTCATGCTACACGCTTCCAATGTACAATTTCATTGAATTATACTGCGGGTTTTAGAAGTTATGGTGAATTTTATATGAAAATCACTGTGAGCTCAAAGTCCTGTATACCGCAAACGACATAGTCTGAATTTCAGTCCGAAATTCAGATTGTGTCGTTTTCAGTAAATCTGAAATAATATACACGTGTTCTATTTAAGAAAACGTATGTTTGGTTCATCCTAGTAATATTAAACACCCTGTACATATGAAAATATTTTTTAAAAAGTTAAGTTTAAGACTGTCTGCAATTTTCGTAAATAACTTTTATTGATATCTTATGTGATAATGGGTATATCGAGCTTTGCTACACTAATGCATCACCCTGTATAGTTATATTTTAAATGTCGGTACCTAGTAATAAGTATTGATTCTTAATAGGTGCCACATCCAGGTCTAAATTGAGCTGCGCCCTACAGGCGTTCGCTTGCTAATAAGTAGGTACATAAAATAAATAGTAAGTTGTAATTTCCTCCGCGGTGTAACTACGACATCGATACATACAACAGATCGTAACAAAAGTAACACATCAGTAGGAATACGCACCGCCCCTGACATACGATCATCCCTGTCAGAGACCAAACCATTACTGAGAATCAAGCACGTTTGCGGACCGTGCCATAACTACGCCCTTGACGCGCATTTCAAAATTCGCTTCTTTAATTAAGAGTGCTGATGATTATAGGCCAATGCAAACCTATTTGTTTTTTTCTCAAAATATTGATCAGGATCTAATAATACGTGCACCTAAAGATTCACATCATTTCTCATTTACTGGGCGCTGATATATCAAACTCCACTAAAAAAGATATCGGAAAATTCAATCGATTTAATAAGATAATACCGCAAGCTACCGTAGTTCAATCAACCACATGGATGTCGTCGTTCTGACCCAGGGGAACTTCAAAAATTGGTATTGCAGTTTTTCAACTGATATATTCAATTCCTCTTGATATAGACAATACCTTGTTTTTTGCTTCAAAGTTGTATGCCCTGCGCTCGTACCCTTCGTCTTCGGAGTGGCCTTCATGTTGTCTCTTACGAGTCGTCGTATTAATGTGGTGACCACAAAGGTACATAAATCTATTTTTAAAAGAGAAAATTTTTAAAAATATTTACAGGTTTTGGATTGTGAGAATCCTGGGGGCTCCTGGTCAAAAGATGTGCAGACTTCGTGATTAAAGTTGGCGGCTGTAGATCGTGACGAAATTACAGCAGACGATGGAACGTTGGTGTTCCACTGGGATCCCTCCACAAAATAAGAGTCAATACATAAAATACTTCCACCGCCCAAAAACAGCAAAGACGCAACCAGTATTACAGAAAAGCTGGGCAACAATATTTGGGGTAATGATAGCATTCCTTTTATTGCGTATATGAATAAGAGATCCATAACTACCGTAAATGTCTACAAAAATACAATTAAAAATTCAGATGAAGAAGCAAAAGACGCAATTTCCGAAGTTTTTGAGGAGTTACCAAGAGATTTTCTTGCCGGCTATTGGGGAAATATTGGAGTAACTGTTCAAAATTTGTTTTGTTCTCTAGATATTTTCTTTTTCAGTTAGGTAGGTTTCATTCAATCTCCCTTGATATGAAATAAGATCAGAAAATAATGGAAATATTAAACGATAGATAATACAAAAACTATAATCTAAAATACTTTGAAATTGTTCAACATTTGATTTCACCAGATTTTTGTAGAAAAATAATTTTACCAAAATAGAGCTCCAATGAAGGAGCCAGGCGGGGCTCACCGTACATATAGATAGATACGTATGTATATTACGTTAATTAGGTTAAGTGCTATGTGTTCGGCATTTTTCTGTCTAAACTTATTTGAGATATACTTATCCTTATCTATCAGAATAAATAAAGGATATTTCACCTCACTCACACCACGTCATCTGTTACACTTTCCGTTGAAAAAAGAATAAAGTTGTTAATGGTATACAGTAAGAGCGATTGCCCTATAGTGACGCAATGTTACACGAAGTCGCACAACCCAACTCACAACAAAGAAACAATAGACGCAATGTATATGCATTGTAAAACTTATTGACAAGGAGACGTACCAAATTTTCTCAATACGAAAAAAAAACTAAATGCTACTCCTTTAACTGGTATAAAATAGAACTAGTTTAACACCATGTATTATTAAAAATTATAATAATAATAGACCTTGTTGACAAAATTGTCATAATTGTAACTATGGCTCTATAGCTCTAAGACTATCTGGATTTAGCTGTTAACTTTAAAAGATTTAAAATATTAACATGAACAGCGAAACCAAACTGTAACACGACGTAAATAAGACTGACATTTGAGAGTCTAGTAATATTTCAATTTATCGAATATAAATTTAATATGGGAAAATCTCAGCGTTTCACCTTTGTCCCACATTTCAACCAATCACAACGGCAAAATATTTCCCTGGCCTTTCCAACATTGTTATTAAAATGAATGAAGTATAGCAGCTCCCCTCCCTTCCCCTGTATTTACCAATATTACCTACTACTACACCCTGGTGACTATAAATTGATGTCTAGTACTGTATACAGTACGGAACGTATCATTCTATTTAGTTAAAGAGGTACTCTGCGAAGTAAATTATCTAGAAAATAAACGGTGGTTTGTTTGCATTTACCCAAGAATCCGCTTGCAAAACGTTAATTTGCATTGCGTAACGTCACTTATCTCATTATGGAAATTACCACCGCACACCAAAGTGAACTTAGTGGCGGCAATATGAACGCAACTCACAGGTTATCCTGTTTTACGATAATTTTGTAATCCACTACTATTAGGTTTCTTGCAGTCGTCGTATCTGTCGACACTCTATATCTTAAAATTTACTTAATTTAGATTTAGTAGTTTGAAAATTGAAATATCCTAATAGGTTATGTCGTACATACCTCAAATCTTGATGGTACTTTAGACGTGATCCATTAAATAATTAGTATTCTTATATAAAATTGCAAATTTTTTTGTAAAATTGCATTTTTTAGGCAAGTTACAAGCGTATAGTTTCCACACAAATGTATGTCGAAATGTATGTCCACAACAAGAGTATGTCGAAAAAAACCGGTTTAAATCAAAAAAATTTGCTGCTATGAGGGGGGTTACACAAGGCTGAAATCTCGGTCCATTATTGTTTGCAATATTCATGAATGATAATTTCGTCTTCATGCTTGTTATATTTAGATGCGCTTAAGATTTTCCGTGTTGTCATTGACGATGTAAATGATTATATACTCTAACACATGTTATTAATAACCCGTCACCGTGACGTGAATGAAGAGTTTAAATATTGAAAAATAGCTCAGATCGGATAAATACTTCCTGTAAAAATCGTTATTTGTTCGGGACGTACCGTCAGAATAAAGAAATAAGCCTCGAGAAAAAAAAGTTTTTTTCAGTCCGAATCTGTGTTATCAAAACCAATTAATTAAATGCTATACTAATGGACATATTTAGCAGTATTTAGAGTTTTTTTTGACCTTATACCTCTGAAGTGAAAATGATTTGAACTTACAATGTGATTCATTCATTCATTTCTAATGAGTGACATATGCCGCCATCTTGTTTTTTTTTTTAATTGCAATAGAGGTTTAGCTTTGCATTTTTTGAGAGGTATTTACTAAAAATACAGAAAAGTAAGGTTGCCTATTGAAAAACAGTAAAAAAGAATTAAAAAGCGAAACATACCTACAAATTATTCTAGACAACGAAATAGATATAAATAAACGAACTCATAGTAAATGTTGAAAATGCTGTTCGTTCACTTCCTGATAGAAATAAAGTCGTCCTGCGAAAGTTTTTAATAAATGATGAAGGTGTTCTGCAGGAATATTTACTCCACATTTCCTATCCGAGCTTTCCTATTAACATACATCAAACTTTTTAAATGGATCCAGAAGAAAAGGTCCATTGGGGTCATGTCGGGGACCGACAAGTCCATTCAATCTGATCTCTTCGTCCAATCCATTTCCCGTGAAAATGTGGTTCAAGTAATTAAGAACTTGTTGGCCAAAGTGAGGTCTTGTTGCAACTAGATGTATGGATGCACAACATGTGTATTCACTGGAGGTTTAATTTCTTTTATTCGTGGTACAATTTGATTTCGTAGTAGTTCTAAGTTGATAGTTGACGTTGAAGTTCCACGTAAAGAGAATCGACCAATGATGTTTCCATTAGTATACCACATTATTAACATTTTATGGATGTTGTGTATCAGTCTCGACGTTAAACATAGATATGCCTTTGTTTTTTTAAACAAAATGTATAACTAAATATCCATCCCCGAAATAAATACCAGAAGTTTATTTCACAAACGAAAAATCCACAGTCGGCTTAAGAAAGTAGACTGAAACGTGTATGTTTTGCAGTGTAATATTTACAAATTAGAAAACCTAAATAATTCAATATACATTTTCATTTCTTAAACGTGTCCAGGTTGTATGCTACTTTTGGGCGAGTTGTATGTTAGAATTTTTCTATCTATAAACACACCGAATATATTAACAACATTAATTTTAAAATAAATATTTATATATAACCGATTCTAACAGCGA